>VZQC01006820.1:96964-134599 GCA_009823505.1 Rhizomys pruinosus
AAAAAAAAAAAGTTTTATTTTTATCTTATTTAAAATACCTTTAGTTCTGGGGGTTGGAGAGATGGCCTAGTGGTTAAGAGCACTGACTGCTCTTGCAGAGGACCCAGGTTCGATCCCCAGCACCCACATGGCGGCTGAGAACTGTCTGTAACTCCAATTCCAGGAGAACTCCAGTTCCAGGGGAATCCGACACCCTCTTCTGACCTCCACGGCATTGCACGACACAGGTGCACAGACCTACATGCAGACAGTACATTCATACACATAAATAAATGAATAAAATTTTTTAAAATTTAAAAAAGACCTTTAGTTCTTTATTGCTATTATTTGTTTTTGAGACAGGGTCTTGCTGTGTATCACTGGCTGGCCTAGATACATATGGCTATTGGCACTCACTATATAGACCAGGCTGGCTCAGCACAGCAATCCTCTTGCCTCTGCCTCCCCAGTGCTGGGATTACAAACATGTGCCACCTTGCCTGGCAAAATGCTTTTAATTTTACTTATTTTCCATTTTTAACAGTGATTTTTTTTCATTTTTAAAATTTTTTATATGGATATTATGCCTGCATGTATGTAAGTACATCTGTCATGCAGTCCCTGAGGAGGACAGAAAAGAGTGTTAGATCCCCTGGGACTGAGGTTACAGACAGTTGTTAGCAGCCATGTTGGTGCTAGGATTCCAACCTGGAACCTCTGCAAGAGCAGCCAGTGTTCTTAACCACTGAGCCATCTCTCTAGCCTCAAGTGATTTCTTTTTTCAATGCCTTACCAAAAAATTTACTAGGGAGATCTGTATTTGTTATTTATTTTGTTTTGTTTTGTTTTGTTTTTTGAGACAGGGCCTCACTTTGTAGCCCTGGGTGGCTTGGAATTCTCTATGTAGACCAGGCTGACCTTGAACTCAGAGAGATTTCCTCTGCCTCTGCTTCTTGAGTGCTGGGATTAAAAGCATAACATACCCAGCCCTGTATTTGTTGTTTCTAACCATTGTAATGGATTATCCTCCTATTTATTAATAGGAGGATACACTATAATACACCATGTTCATATTTTGATTAAAGATTCAATAAAACTTGTATAGGGGTCAGTGAGATGGATCAGTGGGTAAAAGTGTTTACCAGGCAAGCCTAGTGTGGTGAGTTTGATCCCCTGAACCATATAATAAAGTTTGATAATTTGCAATTTACTTAAATATAACGTGTTTTAGAAATGTAGAGTGGAAGAGGGCTCTAGAGAGTATCTATCTAGGCCTGTCCTTAGAAATTGATGGGTAAAGTAGGGAAAGGCTAATGCTTCAGGTAGTTTGCCCTAGGGGAAGAACCAGTACCAACACCAGCATATGATGCTACTAGGCTTATGGCAAAGAAAGGCCTGGCTCATTGAGTGTTGTTGAATGCTTTAATAGTTTAGGTGGAAGACCCAAGTTGGCAGCATAATCTGTAAGAGTATGTTATTTGAAGAACTGTAATTTCATAATGTGTCTTCTTCTTTGTAGAACAACTATTTGTAATCTTTACACAATGCCACGAATTGGGGAGCCTGTCTGGCTTACAATGATGTCAGGGACTCCAGAAAAGAACCAGCTTTGCCATCGTTTCATGAAGGAATTTACTTTTCTAATGGAAAATGCTTCCAAAAATCAGTATGTCTTCCTTTATTATTTAGTTATGTTATTTGCTGTATATTGCTAGATAGCTACATGGTAAGCAAACTAAATTATAGAATTGAGGATGATCCATTATCTTTGTAATAATTTTAAATTGATAATCAAAACTATTCTAAAATGATTTGATGACACATTATGGAAGAATATCACAGAATTATTTGAACAGAAAATAATAAAAATACCTTTGTGCTAAATTAAAAGTCCCAATATGCTACATAATTCTCTGAAGCTTCCAATTTTCTATGTGAATTGCATTCATTCATATTTTTATTTCATAGAAAAAGTATAAAAATATAAGGGAATACTCAGATTCCAATGTTATACCATTTTTCTCTTTAAAGTAGCAAGGAAACTCTCACTAGAACTTAGGTAGTAGAATAGATCAGATATGCTACAAGCAAGTAGCCAGCTCCTTGAGGTAGATTATTTCCTTCCAGTATCTTATATCATAGTGTCTTCTTAACTATTAATTAGGCCTTTAGACTTCAGATGGCTGACACAGATGTCTTTACTCTCTCTGTTGATATTTATTTACTACTTTCATGCTTTTGTTACTCAGTAATTTGGAAATTACTGATCTGAAAATTCAGAAATTAATGGCCATAAGCTGATTTATTAATGAACTAGGTAGATTAAACACTGAAAAGGATCCATGTTAGGATGAGCTTTTGCTTTGTAATGTAATCTGAAATAGTTCTTCTTGTCATTGTTGTTTAAAGGTTTTAACTCCTCCCCATGGAAAAGATTACTAACATTCCTTTTCATCTTGGTAGTATACCTGTCCTTTCCTTTCTCCTTTTCGTTTTTTAAATGTCATATGAGAATATATACTCTGTCAGGACATTTTATTTATGGTTTCATGAGTATAGATTGTAATCTGATGAGATACATTTTATTTTCAGATTCTTGCCGGCCCTCATTACTGCAGTTTTGACCAATCATCTTGCCTGGGTTCCAACAGTCATGCCAAATGGACAACCACCTATAAAAATATTTTTAGAAAAACATTCCTCTCAGAGTGTGGACATGCTGGCCAAGACTCATCCATATAACCCACTTTGGGCACAACTGGGTATGTAGTCTAAAAGTCCTTATGCTATGTATAAATGAAAGACTTACTTTTTTTGTTTGTTTTTTTGTTTTTTGTTCTTTGTTCTTTTTGAGACAGGGTCTCCTTATAGTCCCAGCTGTCCTGGAACTCACTTTGTAGACCAGGCTGGCCTTGAACTCATAGAGATCCGCCTGCCTCTGCCTCCCAAGTGCTAGGATTAAAGGCGTGCACTACCACACCCGGCAAAAGACTTATTTTTTAAGCAAAGCCATAATAAATAAAATCCCTTTTTTATTCTTTCATTTAAGAGCATCTCTCTGGTACTTTTCACATCTCTTAAACTGTTTTGTGCTCTTAGTCCTTATAGTTTATTTCCTTATAGCTAGAGAAACGAAGGTAGGGCAGAAGACACAGCCTAATACCTGGTTTAATTGGGATTTTCAAATCTATTTTTAATTCCATGATGACTTACAAAAACTTTTTTGAGCATTTCATACATGAGAACTCTGTATACTCATTTCTACCCCTTCCTTTCCTCCAATGTGCCCCCCCTCCTATTCTTTCCTGAATTCATATAATTCTATAATTACTATCCTCTCTCTGTTTCTCTCTCTCTCTCCTGAGTTCATTTACTGTTGCTTGTACATACATGTGTTTAGGGCTGGACACTTGGGATTGGATAACAGATTGGGGAACTCATCCCTGGAGAAAACTGGTTTTCTCTCCCTCAGTAGCCTGTAGCTCTTCATCTCGGGGTGGGACCTTGTGAAATTTCCCCATCTACTTTGGCATGTCAAGTGGTAGTGTCATTATGCAGATCTTGTTTAGGCAACTATATTGTTGAGGTTTCATGGGTGCAGGTTTTCTGTCATGTCTAAAAGAAATATCTTACAGCAGGCATCCTGGTCCTCTGGCCTTTAAAACCTTTCTACCTCATTTTCTGAGATGTTTCCTGAGTCTTAAGCATAGGGGCTGGTTTGTAGAGATACACCAGTTGGGTATTGGCAACACTTATGCTCTGCTCCGCATTTTTACCAGTTGTGGATCTCTGTATTAGCTACCTTCTGCTATGAAAAGAAGTTTCTCTGATGAGGGTGAGAGCTACACTAATCTGTGGGTACAAGGATAACTGTTTTGAATACAACTAGAAACTATATCAATTTAGGAAAATGGCAGTAGCAGGTTTTCTTCTAGGGTCCATAAACTTTCCAGCCACCATCTTCATTTTTGAGCACATAGTATATCTAAGGCTATGTTCAAAGAGCATTAGACAGTGCAAAAATAGATGACTAATTGTATGTTTGCATCTAGATGTTGGCAGTCTTAACATTGTAGGCAGTATGTATTTTTGACAGTAATGATAATTCATGAGTAAATTTAAGAGAAATAAAAGTTGAAGTGATAGTTCAGCAAGGGGAAGTTTGCTCTGTGCCTGGTTGTGTTCAGAAGATTGACATAATGACGAGATACAGAATTGCGATGTTAAAGTGTACAGGAGTAGCTGTAAGAAATCTGGGAAGGTGAAGTGTGGTCAGTCAGGAAAGACTCACCATGCCACAGCAGTTTATTTTATCAGTGAGAATTTGGAGGATTATTTTGGAAACATGGTATGGTGATATTTGACCTAGTCTGTTAGCCAGAGGAAACGTTTAATCACAATACTATCTGTAGCATATATTTACCTGAGACCCATGTATGTTCCTTTGAAAAACAGTGGGTTTTTTTGTAATATAAAAATAGAGAATTTTAAGTGTGGATACTGACAAATTGAAAAAAAAAAAGAAATTTATATTATTCATCTATATGCATTTTGAGGTTTTTTTCTTTTACACCTAAGAGGTTTTTCCATTGATGACCTTAAACCATTGCATAGCACAGAAATGTCTGATGTGACTTCTACCCCCATGCCACAACTACCCTGTTTACTCTCCTTCCCTGATGCAGATTTTGTGCATTCTCCTTTCTGCCTGGGAGATAGCTGTGGGCCTCTTTACATAGATAAAGGTTCTGTGCATAGTACCTGGCATAGAGAATATTTGTAACACATGAGACTTTCAGAACTGACTCTGAGGTTTTAGAACCACAACAGTCATTTAAGGAAGAAGGTAGAAACACCCCTACCCCATTCTCCTCTCCCTGGTTAAAAGAATTCTTCTTATCCTTCTCTCTTGAGTAGTCATCTTTTAAAGAACTTGGAAACCTAAATTTGTTTGAATAGATTTCTAATAATTGAAGTAACCTGTTTAGCTGTGTGTCATTAACTGATTTTTCTATTGCAGGAGACTTATATGGTGCAATTGGCTCTCCTGTCCGGTTATCGAGGACTGTGGTAGTTGGCAAACGACAAGACCTGGTCCAGAGGCTGCTTTACTTTCTTACCTACTTCATAAGATGCTCTGAACTTCAAGAAACTCATCTTTTAGAAAATGGAGAAGATGAAGCCATTGTCATGCCAGGCACAGTGATCACTACCAGCTTGGAGAAAGGAGAAATAGAGGAGTCAGAGTATGTACTCATCACAGTGCACAGGAATAAAAACAGTTTGCTCTGTAAAGAGTCCGAAGAGGCACCAACTCCTAATTGTAACTGTAAATGTTGCAGTCATCCACTCCTTGGGCAAAGTACAGAGAATGTGTCAAGACAAGGAAGAGAAAATATTCGAGACAGTTCCAAGGAACTTCTAGGAATTTCAGATGAATGCCGAACGATTTCTCCTCCTGACTGCCAAGAAGAAAATGTTGTTGATATTAAAAAGTATAGAGATAAATTAAGAACTTGCCTTGACAGCAAGTTAGAGACCGTTGTTTGCACAGGATCTGCTCCAGTAGACAAGTGTGTGTTGTCAGAGAGAGGCTTAGAGCCAACAGAAGGAACATGGCAAAGCAAGGACTTACTGCATCCAGATAATCATACAGACAAGGGAATGAGATCCACAGGGATAGTTGTAGAAAAGAAACCTCCAGACAAGACTGTACCTGGTGTGTTTTCTTGTGAGGTAATTCAGACAAAGGTTACTTTCTTGATTGGGGATTCTATGTCACCTGATTCAGATACAGAACTTCGGAGTCAGGCAGTGGTGGATCAGATTGCCAGACATCACAGCAAACCATTGAAAGAAGACAGAGGGGTGACTGATAAGCATCAAGAAAGTAAACAGACAACTAAGGACCAATCTGTACAGAACATGGTTTCTGGTGAGCCTTGTGAACTTCCATGTTGGAATCATTTAGACCCAGAAAGCATCAGCTTATTTGATGAGTATTTTAATGATGATTCAATTGAAACCAGGACTATTGATGATGTTCCCGTTAAAACAAGTACGGACAGCAAAGAATATTGCTACATGTTAGAGTTTCCAAAAAGATTGTGTACAAAAAGTAGCAAACAGAGGAATGAATTTTGTAAATGTATAGAAACAGTTCACCAAAATTCATGTAAAACCTGCTTTCCTCAGCAGGACCAAAGAGATACACTCTCCATTCTTCTCCCCCATGGGGATAAAGAGAGTTCAGAGAAAAAAAATGCTGTTGGAACTGAATGGGACATTCCAAGAAATGAAAGTTCAGATAGTGCCCTTGGAGATAGTGAGAGTGAAGACGCAGGTCATGATTTAACAAGGCAAGCTGGCAGTTACTATGGAGGAGAGCAAGGAGACTGGGCAGAAGAGGATGAGATTCCTTTTCCTGGGTAAGTAGAAAGATTTTACCTATAGTGGGCCCTATCTGAGGATGTACCATTGTTTTCTTCAGCTGGTCTCTGCAGATTGGTGGAAGATATGAGAGAGAGAGAGAGAGAGAGAGAGAGAGAGAGAGAGAGAGAGAGAGAGATCAGAAGCCAGTGAGATGGTTTATTGGGAAAAAACAGATTCTGAATTGGCCTGTTGTCCTGAGTTTGTCCTTGGAATCCACCATGGAATAAAAGAACCAACTCTCAAGGGTTGTGCTCTGACCTCCACATGAGTCTGCATTCATGCATCAAAGTAATAAAAGATAAAATTAATTTTTAAAAATACTATTTTTATTTTATGTATATGAGTATATTGCCTGCATGTATGTAAGTGCACCTATGTTGTGCAATGCCTATGGAGGTCAGAAGACAGTGTCAGATTCTCCTGGAACTGGAGTTACAGTTGTTAGCTGCCATGTGGGTGCTGGAAATCAAACCCAGGTCTTCTGCAAGATGAGACAATGCACTTAACCACTGGGCCATCTCTCCATCGCAGATTTAAAGTTTTCAAAAAGGTCATACTGGCCAAATTACCTTTTTTATTATCATGTGCTTTTATTCATAGGAGGAATTAAAGGCTATTCCCCATATCACCCCAGAAAGGCTTTTTGAGGGCATCAGAAGTTAAAAGATCTAAGTGGAATGTAGGAAATTGCTTTCTGCTCAGTTTTCAAATCATCTCCGAGTAAATTCAACTTCCCAGTAGAGAATTTTTAGGAAAGGAAGGACTGGCTGTTAGAAATAAATTTGGGCCAAAACTAAGAGGAAAAGAGGGAATGTGTACTTGAGGTCAAGTATGCAAGAAGATATAGGCGTAGATGTAGATATAGATATAGCTATATACCTGAAAACATGTACTGGGATTTGAGCTTGGAAGGTTTGTAGCTAACTCTGTGCCTGAAAGTGTTGTGTATCTGCATTTGAACTTGGAAAGAATGTAGCTTTTTTGTTGTAGACAGTGGATTACAGAATCCAATTTTGTATTAGGTATGTGTTACTAAGGGACTGCTGTGCTAAAAGATTCTTGCTCACTTTCTTATAAAGTTATCAGACCATCTCCAAGTAAGAAGTGGTCTGCTTTAGGACTTAGGCCAGTTTTTATGTAAGGATTTTTTTTTTTTTGAGACAAGGACTCTCTGCAGCCCCAGCTGTCCTGGAACTCACTATAAACCAGGCTGGCCTTGAACTCACAGAGATCCACCTGCCTCTGCCTCCCAAGTGCTGGGATTATAGGCGTGTGCCATGCCCTGCTTTATATAAGGATGTTTTATTCTGCATATAGTTAAAAAAAAAAAAAAAAGAATGGTACTAGAAATATGAACTGGTAGAGTTCATGCCCCACACCCCACCTCTTAAACACACACACACACGCACACACTGATAAAAGATGTGCATTACTTACTAGATTTCCCTTCTTTGGGAATGTTTCTTCCAGGTCTAAGTTAATTGAAGTGAGTGCTGTTCAGCCCAACATTGCCAACTTTGGGAGATCCTTGCTGGGTGGCTACTGTTCATCTTACGTGCCTGACTTTGTTCTTCAAGGGATTGGAAGTGATGAGCGGCTCCGTCAATGTCTGGTGTCAGATTTGTCTCATGCCGTGCAGGTGAATGACTGTCATTGCTTCTGAATACATTTAGAGCACATACTCTGTTACAACCAGCAGACCACAGATTTGCATAGTATTATAATTTTGATTAACATATAATTTGTGTATAACACAGTCATTGTTCTTTGAATCTGTCACTTCATATATAGTATCTGTGTCTTTGTACTTAACACTGTGAAAACAAGTATTATATTCTAGGAATCTACCAAGTAGAAATCTGAAATACAGAGAATACATATTCATAGCAGCAAAACATAGAAAGATTAAATCAGATTATTTCCTTTATTTTTCAGATTTTTGTTTATAGAGAGAGATATAATTGCTTTTTTGTATAATGATCTTTTGTCCTGTAACTTTCCTGAACGCTTATTAATTCTATTTTTTTCCTATAGAATCCTTGAGTTCTTACATATAGGGTCATGTGTTCAGTGAATAAGGTTACATCTTCCTTTTCAGTCTTGATTGTACTGGGTTAAACCTATAAATGTTGCGTGGAAGGGTGACAGAGAGTATTATTATCTTGTTCCTGAGGGACAGCATTGAGTTTTTAATGCTTAAGGCTTTTGTCATTTATTTTCTTTTCCTTTTCCTTTATTATTTTTTAAAATGAGGCAGGATCTTACTGTGCAGCCCTGGCCTACCTGAAACTCTATGTAGACCAGGCTTGACCTTGTAAACATCCACCTGCTTATGCCTCCTGAGTGCTAGGATTACAAAGGTGCAACATCATATCCAGCTTTCTATTCCAAGTCATTGATTTGTTGTTGCTTGTTGGTTGATTGGTTAGCTGGTTTTGTTCCTTCCTTACCACATAAATCATGAAAGGGTGTAGAATTTTGTTAAATGCTTTTTCTGTGTCTATTGAGATGACTATGTGGTTTTTCTACACTGTTCATGATGTGGGCTATGTCGATTGAATTATAGGAGATAAACAAACCTTGAATTCCTAGAGAAGTGTCCCATTTGTTATGATATATAGTTCTTTTTATACATTGCTAGATTTATTTTTTATACATTGCTAGATTTGACTCAATATTTTGTAATAGATTTTGACATCTGTATTCATGCAGGATATTCATATGTGGTTTTTCTTGATGCTTTTGGTAACAGGGTAATTAGTAAGGCCTCATAGAATGAATTGGGAAGTATTCCCTACTCTGTTTTCTGGAATTGTTTCTAGAGGATTGCTACCGGTTTTTCTTTAGATAGACTTCACCAGTTGGCAGCTATCTGAATCAGATCTTTGTATACGAGAGAGGGATAGAGGATGGAGGGAAAGAGAGAAGGGGGAGAGAAGAGAGGGGAGTGGGAGAGGGAAAGAAAGGGTATACATGTATATGCATGTGTGTGTACTGATACACAAGCTTGTGCATGCACATACAGATTCCACAGGAGGACGTCGTGTGTCATACCGTCACTCTCCAGCTTATCGCCTTGAGGCAGGGTTTCCAGCTACATCTGGTGCTTGCTGATGTTTGGCTAGATTGACTGATCAGCAAGCACCAGTGATCCTCCCATCCTTGTCCTAGGAACCACTGAGGTTACAGGCACTTGTAACCATGCCCAGGTTTGACATGAGTTCTAGGGATCTAACCTCAGTCATTTTCCCAGCCCCTGAACCTAGCCTTTTAAAAATGAGAGTATTTTAGGTCTAAAGATGGTATCTCAGCCATTGAACATGTGCTTAGCATGCACAGTTCTGGATTCAGTGCCCAGAACCAATATATAAAAACAAGGCTATTTTAAATTGGTAATTAAAATCAATTGCTGTTTATACATCTGTTTAGATTTTTTCATTTTTTTCTGAATCAGTATATGTAAAATATATTTTTTACATATATATGTGTGTGTGTGTGTGTGTGTGTGTGTGTGTGTATTTTTTTTTTGTCTCCCTGTAGCC
Source organism: Rhizomys pruinosus (assembly GCA_009823505.1). Lineage (NCBI taxonomy): Eukaryota > Metazoa > Chordata > Mammalia > Rodentia > Spalacidae > Rhizomys > Rhizomys pruinosus. Next base: position 106,918 of record VZQC01006820.1, read on the forward strand.
TGGAACTCACCATGTATATCAACTGTTCTTGAACTCAGAGATTGGCCTGCCTCTGCCTCCCAAGTGCTGGGATTAAAGGTGTGCGCCACCACACTCACCCAGTTTTGATAATTTTTGTTTTTCTTTTGAGTAGGTATGTACACGTGTACACGTGGGGGAGCACAAGTTTGGCTAGCCTGGCTAGACAGTGAGCGCTAGGGTATGCCTCCTCCTTCCCCAGACACATGTTACTGCACCCAGCTGTATGTGGGTGCTAGAGATCTGAACTCAGGTCCTCATACACAAAACAATAAGTACTTTATATGCACTAAACCATTTTCTCTGCCCCAATTTTTGGTTTTCTAGGAACATACCCTATTGCTTCATTTAAGTGATATAATTTATTAGAATTTAAGTTACTAATGATATATATATATAATTGTTGAATTATAATGATATATATATAATTATATATAATTATACTAATGATATATATATAATTTGGTCTTTTTGAGACAGGGTCTCCCTGTAGCCCCAGCTGTCCTGGAACTCACCCTGTAGACCAGGCTGGCCTTGAACTCACAAAGATCTGCCTGCCTCTGCCTCCCAAGTGCTAGGATTAAAGGCATGCACCACCACGCCCAGCTCATTAAGTTACTAATGATATATTTTTATAATTCTTTTAATTTCTGTAAACTTAATGGTAATATCCCCTTTTGTGAATTTTCTTTTTTGTGCTTTGTCACATTTTCTCCAAAGGTTTAAGAAAAATTTCTAAAGAGGAGTTCATTCGTGGGTTGACACAAATTATAGACTTTTTTTTTTGCCAGTTTCAAAGGTCAGCATGCCATTAACTATTCAAATTGTCTTACTTTTGTAGCTAAAGTTTTAATGGCACACAGCCAAAGCCATTTGTGTATATTGTAAAATATATATTTATATATATTTATATTTAACAGCAGAGTTGTATCATTTAGACAGGCTTTTCAGCCCAAATTCTAAAATATTTTCAGTGCTTCTCTTTTAGAGAAAATTTTGTTGATTCCCATCTCTGTAAAGATTAATCAGTTTTGTTCATTTGTTTTCAAAGAAAGTACTTTTGTTTCCATTGGCTTTTCTGTAGTTTTGATTTCTGTTCCATTGATTTCCACCGTAATCTATGTTATATTTAGTTTATCTTGAATTTCTTTGACTTACATACAGTTGGTGAGAAGTGGAAATGTACTGTTACATTTCTGAATACTTACATTTCTTCATTTTATTGTTGATTTCTACTTTAGTTCCATTGGGATCAAAGAACTGTCTTGTAATTTTAACCCATGGTCTATTCTGGAGAATGTTCATGTACTCCTGAAAAGAACATACATTCTACTGTTGTTGGCTGAAGTGGTTTTTTTGTTTTTTTGTTTTTATTTTTATTTATTTATTTTTTAAATATATTTTATTATTATTTTGTATGTGTATGAATGTACTGTCTGCATGTAGGTTTGTGCACCCGTGTTTTGCAATGCTGCGGAGTTTTTATTTGGTTTTGGATTCCCCTGGAACTGGAGTTTCAGACGGTTCTCAGCCGCCATGTGGGTGCTGGGGATCGAACCCGGGTCCTCTGCAAGAGCAGTTGGTGCTCTTAACCACTAGGCCATCTCTCCAGCCCCTTGTTTTTATTTTTATTTATTTCTGTATGTGTATGAATGTACTGTCTGCATGCAGGTCTGTGCACCCGTGTCGTGCAATGCCGCGGAGGTCAGAAGTGGGTGTCAGATTCCCCTGGAACTGGAGTTCTCCTGGAATTGGAGTTTCAGACGGTTCTCGGCCGCCATGTGGGTGATAGGAATCGAACCCGGGTCCTCTGTAAGAGCTGTCGGCGCTCTTAACCACTAGGCAATCTCTCAAGCCCATGGGTGAAGTGTTTTATGGGTAACTTGTGGAGTTGCTAGATCACCTTCAAGTCTTGTGCCTTTGCTGGTTTTCTGTTTGCTTCTATAAATTATTGAGAATATTGATGTGTTCAGCTATTCATCTATTGTTTTGTTGGATTTTCTATTTCTCCCTTCAGTGGCCTTTGCCACTTTTTTGTTTCGTTTGCTTTTTTTTTTTCCCCCTTCTATCTTTTTGAAACAGGGTTTCCCTTTATTCCCAGCTGGCCTGGAGCTCGCTATGTAGACCAGGCTGGCCTCAAACTCACAGAGGTTCGCCTGCTTTTTTAAGACAAGACTATATAGCCCAGGCTGGTCATGAACTTGCAGTGATCCTCTTGTCTCTGCCTTCCAAGTACTGAGATTACAGCTGTGCACCAATCCCACCCAGCTCTGTCACTTTGCTTTTTTATTTATTATTTTTATATTTAATATTTTATTTTTATTATTTTACATGCAGGAATGTATTGCTTGCGTGTATGTAAAGTGCACACGTGTCATGTAGTGCCTGAAAAGGCCAGAAGAGGGTGTCAGATGCCCTGGAACTGGAGTTATAGATCGTTAGCTGGCATGTGGGTGCTGGGAATTGAGCCCAGATCTCTGCAAGAGCAGCCAATGTTCTTAACCTCTGAGCTACCTCTCCAGCCCTTCACTTTTTTTTTTTCTATTACTTCTTTATTTTTTTCATTTTTTAACAATAAGTAATAATTTATGAGTACATGCATCCTTCATGTAAAACCAATTTGCAAGCAGTTGTGCCCAAACCCACACAGACCAAGGGTCTCACCATCCAGCTGGGGGGGCTTGTATGTTCAATCAAGTTGATCAAATAAGTGTCCAGACTATATTGCTGTAGTTTCATCATTCACCCCAATCACAGCCCTTACATTCTACCATGCCCCCTCTTCCACAGATTGTTCCCTAGGCTTAGAAAAGGGGCACAGGTGGTCAAGAAGCAAAACAGTCTACTTTCTCTGGAGCTGTTATTTTGGTCTCTGGTCAATTCTCAGCCCATCACTTAAAAAAAAAAAATAACAAAAACACCCACTCTGTATTTTTTCAAAAGCTGAAAGGGAAGCAGAGGTAGCCAACTGGTAAATTATGGGTGGGAAAATGTGGGTCAGTCATAAAGCAGTCAGTCACTTCATTGTTGGTTAAGAAAAAAAGATTCACGCTGGGCGTGGTGGCGCACGCCTTTAATCCCAGCATTCCAGAGGCAGAGGCAGGCAGATCTATGTGAATTCAAGGCCAGCCTGGTCTACATAGTGAATTCCAGGCCAGCTGGGGTACAGGGAGACCCTGTCTCAAAAAGACCAGAAAAAAAAAAAAGATTCAAACTTGGCATTTCTACAGAAATTTATGAACAGTTTTAATTGTTGATGTTTTATTATATAAGAGGGAAATTACAGCAAATTCTGGATAAAATTAAAGTTTGTGAAAACACATCAAAACTTGTCTTCATATGTCGAGGCCATTAATTCCATCTGTGTTAATACCAATCAGTTGTCCATTTTTTGACCCTAGTGTCCTTCAAACATAGGGCAGTACCGCAAAGATGAAAATGGTTGTTTGTATGAAGTATTTACTGAGTAGTGGAGACAATAAGACCCAATAAGACCCAACCATATGAGTAAATGGGGCACTAACTCATAGGTCTGTTATCCCTTGATTCTTTCTACTACAGTAAAAAAAGAGACACAGTTTGTCTTTAATAACTGGATTTCTAGTCTTTCCCTGTCATGTTTTTATCTAATTATAGAAGTATATTTTATTATCAAAATAATATTATAGAAATTTTTGAAAAGTGAAATTAATATAGCCTTAATATCATTAACAGTTGTGAGTTTTTATTGATTTTAGTCTTTGCATACTTGTAATTTATCGTTAACATTTCTTTTTTGAGAGAATGCCTCAGTATTTAGACCAGGCTGTCCTCAAACAGAGATCTATCTGCCTCTCTGCCTCTGCCTCTGCCTCTCTACCTTTACCTCCTGAGTTCTGGGATAAAAGGCATGCACCACCATGCCCTGCTATCTTTACATTTAATGTGAAAATTCATTTTATGTGTCATCTTAGAATAAATGATACATGACAGCACTTTTTGTGTTTGCGTCTCATATGGATGTGTGTGTGTGTGTGTTGTATGGTTGTGTTTATGTGAGTGCATGTGTGTGTGTTGTATGGATGTGCTTATGTGAATGCATGTGTGTGTTTTGTATGGATGTGCTTATGTGAGTGCATGTGTATGTGTTGTATGGATGTGCTTATGTAAGAACGTGTGTGTGTGTGTGTGTTGTATGGATGTGTGTGTGTTGTATGAATGTGTGTGTGTATGTTGTATGGATGTGCTTATGTGAGTGAACCTGTGTGTAGTTGTATGGATGTGCTTATGTGATTGCATGTGTGTGTTGTATGGATGTGCTTATGTGAGTGCACATGGATGTGTTTATGTGAGTGCACATGTGTGTGTTGTATGGATGTGCTTATGTGAGTGCATGTGTGTGTGTGTTGTATGGATGTGCTTATGTGAGTGCATGTGTGTGTGTTGTATGGATGTGTGAGTGTGTTATATGGATGTGCCTATGTGAGTGCATGTGTATGTGTTGTATGGATGTGTGTGTGTCATATGGATGTGCTTATGTGAATGTACGTGTGTGTTGTATGAATGTGTTTATCTGAGTGCATGTGTGTGTGTTGTATGGATGTGTTTATGAGTGCACGTGGCACCCAGAAGTCAATATCAGGTGTTTTCCTTAATCCATCTTTCTTTTTGAGACAAGGCCTCTTGCTGAACCTGGGGACTTGCTCTCCCTAGTCTCCTAGCACAGGTGTGTGCTGCTGTATCCAGATGTTACATGGCTGGTGAGGATCCAGTCTCAGGTCCTCATTAGGGGAAATGTCTTTTAATATTCTTCCCAACTTCCAAGAAAATGCAATTTTTTAACTACTGAGCCAATATGTTGAAATGTACATAAAATTTCCTGATTCTACTATATAGTAGCAACTGTTTGTAGTAGGAAAACTTAAGTATCATGTGACTTCTTTTAAAATCCAGACTTAGCCAGGTGTGGTCCCACCTGAAGAGGCAGGCAGATCTCTGTGTGTGTGAATATGTACTATGTAATCAGGACCATCTGCATTTTATATTATGTTTGTATATGTAATATACAAATCTTTGTTTATTATTTTTGAATTGGCTTTTATCAACCAATATAAGATTATTTCCTGTGCTAGATAGCTTCAGTTGATACAACAGAGAAGAGGAAATGTCAACTTGGGAATTTTCTCTGTCACATTGGCCAGTGGCCAAAATGTCTGTGGGTTGTTTTTTTGATTGTTGAGTGATGTGGGAGGACCTAGCCCACTGTGGGTGGAGCCACCGCTGAGCAGGTGGTAGTGCATTGCATCAAAAAGCAGGCTGAGCACAAGCCAGGAGAGCTAGTTAATAAGCAGTATTCCTCCATGGTCTAAGCTTCAGTTCCAGCCTTTGTTGCAGGCTCTGACTTCTCTTAATGATGAACTGTGATCAGGACTCAGAGTAAGTCAGAGTAATTTATCACAGCAATAGAAAGCTAAGTAGGACGTTTCCCTATATTATTAGTATAGATTGTAAGCTTTTTTTTTTATTTCTTTGTTTTATATTTTTTTAGTCTTTTATTGTTTTCTGTTACCAATTTGAGTGCTGGAATATACGTGACGTGAAGAGTGAACTTGCTTGGGGCTGGAGAGATAGCCTAGCGGTTAAGAGCACTGACTGCTCTTGCAGAAGACCAGGGTTCGATCCCCAGCACCCACATGGCGGCTGAGAACCATCTGTAACTCCAATTCAGGAGAACTCCAGTTCCAGAGGAATCCGACACCCTCTTCTGACCTCCGCGGCATTGCACGACACGGGTGCACAAACTTCCATGCAGACGATACATTCATACACATAAATAAATAAGTAAATAAATAAGTAAATAAATAAATAAAATAAAATAAAATAAAAGAGTATGTGCTTATGCGACATGAGGCCTGACTTCAATCTCTGGTATCACACAGAGACAAAAAAATTATTACATTTCATATAGTAAGTCCTTAAATTAAAAGAAGTAATTTTGGGCTGGAGAGATGGCCTAGCGGTTGGGAGTGCCTACTGCTCTTGCAGAGGACCCAGGTTCGATCCCCAGCACCCACATGACGGCTGAGAACTGTCTTTAACTTCAGTTCCAGGGGAATCCGATGCCCTCCTCTGACCTCCACGGCATTGCATGACTCGGGTGCACCAACGTACATACAGACAATACACTCATACACATACAAAATTTAAAAAAAAAAGGAAGTAATTTTGGAATGAGTGGTACTACCCCTGCCCCATTCCCACTTTAAACATCTTTTGAAGTGTTTGATCCAAATTATTTCCTAATTTATAATTTAGGTTATATTGTCTTGCCAAACTATAGATAAGAGTATGTTTTGTTTGTTAGTTTTTCCTTAAAAAAAAACATAGATTTAATGACTTTGGGTTGCAGATGAAGGCTAATGCAGAGTTCTATAATTGGTCAAATGCAAAGAGTAAGTGACTATGAGGTGCCAAACCCTAAGTGACACATTTGCAGTGCAGCCTCTACATGCAAGGATCTGAGAACACCGTGGAAGAGGGGACAGAAAGAATGTCAGAACCAGAGGGACAAGACACCTGCTGGTGCTTAGTGCATACTAGACATGGTAGGGAATTGGCACCAATGAGATCTATACAATATGGTATTCTAATAGGATCTGCATAATGATAAAATCATTTGACATGCCAAGATGGACACGAGTATGTCATGGGGTCCCACCTCAAGATGAAGAGCTACTGACAAACTAATGAATGCTGAGGGAGGAAAAGTCAGTTATCACCAGAGCTTGTTGAGAAGTTATCTAATCCCAAGTGGACATCCTTAAAAGAGGTACACATGAGCACCCCTTACTTAATGGACTCAGAGAGAGAGAGAGAGAGAGAGAGAAAGAATATGTGTGTATGTATAACTTTTTTTTACATTTTTTAAATGTGTATGAGGGTACTGTCTGCATGTAGGTAGGTGCACAGGTGTCAGATTCTCCTGGAACTGGAGTTAAAGATGGTTCTTAGCCACCATGTGGGTGCTGGGAATTGAACCCCTGTCCTCTGCAAGAGCAGTCGGTGCTCTTAACCACTAAGCCATCTCTCTAGCCCTGTGTGTGTGTAACTTTCATTCAAAGAGGGGGATAAGAAATTGAGAGGGAATGGGAGAGAGACGGGGAGGAGAGAAGGTTTTTGTCAAGCTGTACTCATGTAGGAAATTCTCAAAAATAAAAACATTTTAAATAAAATTTTCAGTACCAAAAAAAAAAAAAAAAGACTTTGGGTTGCTAAACCTTTTTAAATTTTAGCCAGATAACAATGCCTCACAGTGCTGTAAAGGTGAATTCTAGGTTAGCCTGTGGGGTTTTTTATTTCTTAGAGACAGAGTCTCCCTGTATCCCAGCTGGCCTGGATCTCACTATAGACCAGATTAGTCTTTTCATTTTCATAATTTGACTGTATCTTTTATTTTCTTTGATATTTTTATTAAAATATAGATTTGTTAGTTACTGTCTTTAGATAACACATTAGACTCAGTCTATATGTTTAAATGTATATGCTGTTGCTAAAATTATAATGTCAAGTAATTTGTAAAGTGAACAGAAAAGTTGTATTATTGGCAAGAGATGAATAATAATACTTGAGTGCTTTTTTATAAAACATGGATAAAAAGTTCAAGCTCTAGGGGAAATATTTATAATGTATTTTTCAGATTTTGTTTATTTATTATTGTTCCTTTGCTCCTGTTGTGGTGGTGGTTTTGAAACTTTCTGTTCTGTGATCTTGAAGGGCAGAGGAAGAACCTGCGCTCAGTCATCCTCAGCCTCCCCACTTCAGCAGCCTGTGTCTCTTTGTGGTTTTAGTACTTTTGAGCTGCTCTTCTCTTACTTGTCCTACATAAAATCCTTTTATAATAGAAACAATGAAGGTGACTTAGGATTAGGTAGTGAAATGTTTGTCAGCACTGACCACATCTCTTCAAGTTCTTCTTCCACCTTCCTCCACCTTTCCTTTTTTTTTTTTTTTTTTGGTCTTTTCAAGACAGGGTCTCCCAGTAGCCCCCCAGCTATCCTGAACCTCACTCTGTACACCAGGCTAGCCTTGAACTCACAAAGATCTGCCTGCCTCTGCCTCCCAAGTGCTAGGATTAAAGGCGTGCACCACCACACCTGGTTTCTCCTTTTCTTCACTGACTAATAATGAATTAGTCACCAGTTCCCAAGCTGCCCCTTCATTCTAGCACTCAGGAGACAGATCTCAGTGGGTTCAAGGTCAGCCTGGTCTACATACTGAGTTCTAAGCCAACCAAAGCTATGTAGTAAGACCAGGATTGTTGTTCACCCTCCTTCATGTTCTTCCCAGGGTCCTAGCCAAGACTCCTGCAACCTGCACACCATGTGGTGAAGGCAGGAAAGAGCAAAAATTTCAGTTCTTAGTCTCTTGAGTTTTAGGATTACAGATGTGCACCAACATGCCACCCCTTAAGTCTTTTTGTTTGGGCTCTTTCCCATTTCTTAGTATCATTTCTCAAAAATTTAGCCTCTTAATGGGCTAGGGAGATGGCTCAGTGGTTAAGAGCACTGGTTGCTCTTGCAGAGGACCCAGGTTCAGTTCCCAGCACCCACATGGTGGCCAGCCATCTGCAATTCCATTTCCAGGGGGATCCAGTGCCCTATTCTGGCTATCCATTGGATAACAGGACTGCACTTACATGGAGAGAGAACTCAAACACATAAAATAAAAATCAAAAGAAAGTGTAGTCACGCGCATTCACTTCAGTTACAATATTTTCATTGTTGTAATTATGAAAGTTATGTGTTTGTGATAAAAGTATGAACTAGCCAGGCCTGATGGCACACGCCTTTAATCCCAGGACTTGGGAGGCAGAAGCAGGCAGATCTTTGTGAGTTCAAGGCCACCCTGGTTTACATAGCAAGTTCCAGGACAGCTGGGGGTGCAGGGAGAGCCTGCCTCAAAAAGACCAAAACAAAATGTATATGATTTACAGACTGAAAAGTAGAAATGCTTCTCTTAATATTCAAGCTTGTTTTGAGGATTTTTAGCAGTCCATTGTCTTTTTTTTTAAATATTATTTTTGTTTTATGTATTTGAATGTATTGCCTGCATATATTTATTTTATTTTTCCTTTTTTTTCATTAAAAAAAATTATTTATTTTTGTATGTGTATGAATGTACTGTCTGCATGTAGGTTTATGCACCTGTGTCATGCAATGCCAAGGAGGTCAGAAGAGGGCGTCAGATTCCCCTGGACCTAGAATTAAAGACAGTTCTTAGCCAACATGTGGGTGCTGGGAATCGAACCTAGGTCCTCTGCAAGAACAGTCGGTGCTCTTAACTGCTGAGCCATCTCTCCAGCTCCTTTTTTGGTGTTTTTGAGACAGGGTCTCCCTTTAGTCCCAGCTGGCCTGAAGCTCACTATGTAGACCAGACTAGCCTTGAACTCACATAGATCTGCCTGCCTCTGCCTCCGGAGTGCTGGGATTAAAGGCATGCGCCACCACACCCAGCCTAAGATGGTTCTTAGCTGCCACGTGGGTGCTGGGAATTGAACCCAGGTCTTTCGCAAGAGCAGTCAGTGCTCTTAACCACTGAGCCATCTCTCCAACCCCTCAGTCCATTTTCTATATTTTCATTTACATGTAGGTCTAAAACACAGTGATAAAGTCATGTTGGGTGTGTATGTGTGTGTAGAGACTTATTTTTCATTCAGCAGTATGTGTTGATGAGTTGTGTTAGTGTATCCTGACTTGCTCTCTTTAAATACTGTTTCTACACTCTGGATACTTGTCCTGACAAAATGGGAAAATTAGTGCATATCAGTAGTAATGGATAGACTTCATGTCATTGAGGAATGGCACCTGTGGTTCTGAGGCATAATGATGCCTAGTAGTTAGCACAGCATCATATTTTGTCTTATTTGCGTGAACAAGTTCAAAAAGGAAAAGATCTGTCTGATTTAGCTCTTTCAAACTGAACATTTCTTCCAGTTTTCTGGCATATACTATATTTGTGAATGACTGAATGATAGAAAGATCAGGAAAGGTAAATTCTAGATTTAAGAGTACAAAGTTTAGCCGGGTGTGGTGGCGCACGCCTTTAATCCTAGCACTCAGGAGGCAGAGGCAGGTGGATCTCTGTGAGTTCAAGGCCAGCCTGGTCTACAGAATGAGTTCTAGGACAGCTGGAGCTACAGGGAGACCCTGTCTCTAAAAGACAAAAAAAAAAAAAGTATAAAGTTTAGGACCAGGGGTTGTGGTACATGCCTTTAATCCCAGCATTCGGTAGGTAGGAGCACATAGATTTCTGTGAGTTCAAGGCCAGCCTGATCTACATAGGGAGTTCCAGGCCAGCTGGGGCTACAGAGAGACCCTCTCTCAAAAAGTTAAAAAAAAAAAAAAAGTACAAAGTCTTATTAATTAAAGGTTGGAGAGATGGCTTGATAGTTAAGAGTGCTGGCTCTCTTAACCAGAGATAGCTCTGCAAGAGGATCCAGGTTCCATTCCCAGCCACCCACGTGGTGGCTCACAACATAATTCCAGTTCCAGGGTATCCAACACCATCTTCTGAACTCCATGGGCATTGCAGGACACAGGTGCACTTATATACATGCAGGGAATGCACTCATGCACATAAATAATAAAAAAGTTTTATTAATGCAAAGTCTACCTGTGATAATTTTCATAAAACATCTCGGCATATTTGTTACTAAGTTAATTCTGTTTTCTGTTGAGAATTCTTTGGCAGTAGCTTTATTCAATGTTGTTTTCTGCTTTTGTTAATTCATTGTCTTTACTTGCTTTTGCTCATCATAGATTACCTTCCTTTCTTTCCAGCATCCAGTGTTGGATGAACCAATAGCAGAAGCCGTTTGTATCATAGCTGATACAGATAAATGGACTGTTCAAGTGGCCAGCAGTCAGAGACGAGTGACAGATAATAAGCTGGGAAAGGAAGTGCTGGTTTCTAGTCTTGTTTCCAACTTGCTTCATTCCACTCTTCAGCTTTATAAGCATAACTTGTCTCCAAACTTTGTAAGTATATGTAAGGTGAATTATTTTGAGTACTGTGGTAGGTAGACTCTCAGTACCTATGTTAAATATTGTTAATAGCTTTATCACTACTTCTCTGAAAAAAAAAGTATTAAGGACTGAATGTTTATCCCCACTCCCACCTCCAACCTTCAAGATGTGGAGACATCTAGGGGTGAGATTTTTTTTTGCGAGGTTATATTAGATCATTAAAGTTAGATTAGGTCCTGAATGTAGGCCCATATAATGGGATTAGTGGTCTAATAAGGAAGAAACAGATTGTTCTGTCCCTACCCTGTGAGGGCTAGGTGAAAAGGCAGCTGTCCATCATCCCAAAAGAGCCTTCATTAGAACTTAGCAGTTGTTTCTCCCAGATCTTCAATTTCTCGATTTCTGAAATGTGACAAAATGTTGAAACCATTGAGTTTGTGAGCTAAGACTGAAGAAGATGCATCAAGTCTGCATACTCTGATTTGAGCATCCAGACTTTTTGAGGTGGTATTATGTAGGATGCCCTTCTGGACCCTCAGTGAATGATTCCACTTCGTGACACTGATACCCTCTTACTAATGCCCGCTCTACAGCTGTCAATATGTATTCTTTCTCATGTTAGGAAAACTGTAAAATACCATAGCTTAAAATGTTCTATCAATAAGACAAACATTGAAATCACTGGAAACAGACTGAGTTTTCCATCTAGATCAGTAATAACACATGAATACCCACTTTTACCACTTAAATTCTACATGGTACTAGCCAGAATAAATAAAGATAGAAAAAAATACTTCAGAATTGGAAAGGAAGATAGACATCTGTTTGCAGATGACATGATCTAATGTGTTCTTTTTGGGGGGGGGAGGAGAGGAAGACAAGGTCTCCCTATAGCCCCTGCCGGCCCAGCTGGCCTGGCCTGGACTGGACCACAAAGCAAGTTCCAGAGTTCCAGGCCAGCTGGGGCTACAGACCTTCTCAAAAACACCCCAAAAAGAGCTGGGTGTGGTGGTGCACCCCTTTATTCCTTGTGGTTCTCATCCTCAGCCTTTCACCACTGTGCTATCCTCACAGCCTGGTGCACCCCTTTAATCCTAGCACTTGGGAGGCAGAGGCAAGCGAATCTCTGTGAGTTCAAGGCAGGCCTGGTCTACAGAGTGAGCTCCAGCCCAGCTGGGACTAAAGGGAGACCCTGTCTCAAAAAGACAAAAAAAAAATCACCCCCCAAAAATGAAAAATGTATATTCCACAAAAAACTGCTTCAGTTCTAATGCAGTATCCACTATAAAACATCACTGAGCTAATGCTTCTCTACTATTACATCACACACATCAGATAGCCTGCTCTACAGAGTTAACACAGGTGATTCCCACCAGTAGAAGAAAGACTTAACTTCCTCATCCTTGTGGGAAAGGTATGTCTTGAACCATAGTTAGAAGATTGAATATCGTTAAGATGTCATTACTACCCAAACTGATCTACAAATTGAATACAATCCCTATCAATCCCAGTGATTTTTATTTTTTTATTTATTTTGTATGTGTATGAGTGTACTGTCTGCATGCAGGTTTGTGCACCTGTGTTGTGCAATGCTGCGGAGGTCAGAAGAGGGTCTCGGATTCCCCTGGAACTGGAGTTCTCCTGGAATTGGAGTTACAGATGGTTCTCAGCCACCATGTGGGTGCTGGAGATCGAACCCGGGTCCTCTGTAAGAGAGGTCGGCGCTCTTAACCACTAGGCCATCTCTCCAGCCCCTCAATTCATATTTTTAAAAGTATCATCCATTTTAGTAAAACTCATCCATTCAGTAAAATTAGTTACATTAAATAAAATGTAGATTTTTTTTTTAATTTCTCTATGTGTATGAATGTACTGTCTCCATGCAGATCTGTGCACCCGTGTCGTGCAATGCCACGGAGGTCAGAAGAGGGTGTCAGATTCCCCTGGAACTGGAGTTCTCCTGGAATTGGAGTTTTGGACGGTTCTCAGCTGCCATGTGGGTGCTGGGGATTGAACCCAGGTCCTCTGTAAGAGCGATCGGCGCTCTTAACCGCTAGGCCATCTCTCCAGCTCAAAATGTAGATGTTTTAATGTTTAATATTCCAGGTTAGAAACCACATTGAGCAAGGACTACTATGTATTCTTTGTAAACTGTTTTTTACTCTCTACAGGAAAGTATATACATTTGAAATAAATCAATATATGGGTGTATTATATATATATATCAGATTTGAAATAAAAATATTCTAAAAGTCTTGAAAATGAGTATTGGTGATCACTGTACAACATTTAGAGGGTACTTGATGCTAGTGAATCATATATCTTAAATGATTGAGATGGTACATTTTATGTTATTCATATTTGGGGCGACATAGAATTTTCCATTTATTTTTATTTTATGTGTTTGAGGTGTATCACCTGCATGTGTGTAAGTACATTCGTGTCATGCAGTGGTGTGGAGGTCAGAAGAGGGTGTCGGATATATCCTGGATTTGGGGTTATAAACAGTTATTAACTGCCATGTGGGTTCTGGGATTCGAACCTGGTCTTCAAGAGTACCCATGTGCTCTTTTTTTTTTTTTTTTTTTTGGCGTTTTGAGACAGGGTCTCCCTGTAGCCCCAGCTGTCCTGGAACTCACTCTGTACACCAGGCTGGCCTTGAACTCACAAAGATCCGCCTGCCTCTGCCTCCCAAGTGCTAGGATTAAAGGCGTGCGCCACCACGCCTGGCCCCAGTGCTCTTAAACACTGAGCCATCTCTCCAGCCCTTGTTATATATGTTTTATTACAGTTTAAAAATAACATTGTAGCAGCTAATCTTTAATATGACTAGAAACAGATTTATACTCCTTTTCAGCTAATTTGTTCCTGATATTAATTTGCTTTAGAATGACTAAGTGGAAATGTTTAAAAAAAATAGTGCTTTGAAATTTGCTAGCTGAGTGTGGTGGTAATACTTGTAATCCCAGCACTCAAGATGCTAAGCAGGGGTAGTAACACAGGTTTGAGGTCACTCTGACCGAACTACAGAGGGAGTTCAAGGTCAGTCCCACCTACATAGTGAAACTCTTGTGGTCAGCCCCAGTCCCCCACCCATAGGAAAGATATTTGACAATATTCAAGAGAATTGGAACAATTTTCTAACCTGGGTTTTGTTTTTTCCTTAACTGCAGTGTGTAATGCATCTTGAAGACCGGTTACAGGAATTATACTTCAAGAGCAAAATGCTGTCTGAGTACCTGAGGGGACAGATGCGTGTTCATGTCAAGGAGCTGGGAGTGGTTCTTGGGTATGTTCATGTTTTGTTTTGTTTTTCTGTTTTTTTCTTTCTCATTATTTTAGCTTTAAACAAGGAATTTTCCTCAGAATTGCCTGTTTGTATATCTTTTCCTGTTAGAAACTGGGTACCTTTACCATTTAGGTTTTTCTGTATCATTACAAAAGCAGATTTCTTGTCATCCACTAAGGTGAAAGGCATTGTCTCTTTCCTTATACATACAGTAGTTTTTTAGAGAATAGGCAGATTGAAGTAAGCCTAAATTTTAGAAGCAATATTCATTTTTTACTAAATGCATTATAAAGTCATGATTACACCTCAGGAGCTGATTCAAGTAATGATACTCTGTGAATGATTTTACTAATATTCTCTGGAGTTTTTCCGAGGAAAATTACAGATATATGAAATGCTAACTACAGGAAGAAAAGGAAGTTGGAAGTTGGTTGCAGGGAGGCATAATGTAGCCCTGTTTCATTGTATGCTGTTAACTTTTCCATTTTCTATGATTTGTGTGTGTGTATGTGTGATTTCCTGAATTACAATTGAAGGCTCCCCCCCCCAAATTTGCATTTTATGAAAAGGAGCTAGCAATAATAATTTAGAATCCACTGTGTATCATAAACCAAGTTAAAATCTTTTAGAGGCTGGAGATATGATCAGCAGTCAAGAGCACTGGCTGCTCCTGCAGAGGACCGGGATCTAATTCCTAGCACCCACATGGAAGCAAACAACCATCCCTGACTCCACTCTCAGGGGATCCAACACCTTCTTTTGACCTCCTGAGGACGTGCACTTAAACACATGCAGAGCGTATGCTCATATACGTAAATTCTTTTGGTCTTTTTTTTATTTTATTTTATTTTCGTCTAAGTCCTCATCCCCCCTCCCTTTATTTCTCACCCCATTCTCGCAGTTCACTGCTAGGACTGAATAGGGCTTTGAATGACTCCAAATATTTCAAATATCACTTTTTACCTCCGAGGCTATTCGAGTCCCAGTGAGAGTTTTAGAGAAAAACTCTCTAGTCAGAAACAGAATAAATCATGTTTTTCTGGGGAGTGAATGAGAATGTATATGTATGTGTGCACAATTTTGTGTTTAAAGCCTGCATCCTTCTTTTCTTTAATAAATAAACTAGCTTTTACAATAATGTACATCAAGCCAAAGTTCAGGCGGATTTTGGCTGAAAATGGGAAATAAGTTGCCATCTTTTCTGAAACCAACTTCCAATCTCAACATAATAAACGTTATTAACTTTGTTTATTATGAATTTTAAAATGTATAAAATTAGAAGTCGATTAAAAAAAAGTTGATTTAGACTCTGTCAATGTTCAATTGGCTTTTTACTGTATCTTCAATATTTATATATCAAGATGCATATTGATATATCACATTTTAATGGCTGTATAGCATACCATTTTATATTTTAAATCTTTCTGTTAAAATAAAAATATTTTATTAGTTTTATTTTATATGTATGAGTATATTTCCAGGATGTAGATGTATGTAAGTGCCCCCATGTCATGCAGTGCCCACAGAGGTCAGAAGAAGGCATCAGAGCCCCTGTAACTGGAGTCATGGATGATCATTAGCTGCCATGGAGGTGCTGAGAATCGAACCCAGGTCCTCTATGCTCCCAACTACTGAGCCATCTCTCCAGCCCAAATCTTTTTTTTTTTTCCAAATCTTTCTTCTATTATAAATGAAAGCTAGAATGAAAATAAATATTGTTATATGTATTTTTGGTATATATGTATAATTCACAATACTAAGTGCTCTCTGGGAAGTATCAGTATGAATTTCCACATGCAACCAAAAGCTGTAGTCTATTATCAACCTAGTACCAGACTTTTAAAATCATTGCCAAGCAACCAAGATGAAAAATGAATGGCATCTGATTTTTTTTTTTTTTTGGCCAATTCCTTTAACCATGAGTTAAGTCTCAGTAACTTTGTCTACATTTGTTAATTATTTTATTTGAGGGTTGTATTTCTTTTTTTTAATATTTTTTTGATCTTTTTATTTTATTTCTTTATTTTTTATTTTTATTATTTTTTTTTTATTTTTTGGTCTTTTTGAGACAGGGTTTCCGTGTAGCCCCAGCTGTCCTGGAACTCACTCTGTAGACCAGGCTGGCCTTGAACTCACAAAGATCTGCCTGCCTCTGCCTCCCGAAGGCATGCACCACCACGCCCAGCTATTTTCTTTTAATTTTATTTATTTTTTATGTTTATGAATGTACTGTCTGCATGTAGGTTTGTGCACCCGTGTTGTGAGGTGTTGGATTCCCCTGGAATTGGAGTTAAAGACAGTTCTCAGCCACCACGTGGATGCTGGGGATCGAACCCGGGTCCTCTGTAAGAGCAGTTGGCGCTCTTAACCACTAGGCCATCTCTCCAGCCCTGGATTTCATTTTTGAGATAGGGACTCGCTATGTAGCTGTGATTAATGATGTGCACCACCATGCATGGCTTGCTTTTTAAATTTTTTGTTTATTTTAAGGTAGAGTTTCACTCTGTGTTTCAGCTTAACCTCAAATTTGTGATTCTACTACATCATTCTCTTCAGTACTGGGATCACAGGTGTCTTACACCATGCCTAGCTTTAAATAATTTGTGTTATGATGCATTTATAAGATGCTTCCATTACTTCTTTCATATATTATTGAAACATTTTTAGTCTAAGAGAATTCACATAGACTATAATTACTCTTAAAATACATTTCTTTGGGGCTGGAGAGATAGCTCAGCAGTTAAGAGTGCTGACTAGTCTTGCAGAGGACCTGGGTTCTATTCCCAGCACCCACATGGCAACTAAGAACCGTCTTTAAACCAGGCATGGTAGTGCACACCTTTAATCCTAGCACTTGGGAGGCAGAGGCAGTGGATCTCTGTGAGGTCAAGACCAGCCTGATCTACAGAGTGAGTTCCAGGCCAGCTGGGGCTATAGGGAGACCCTGTCTCCAAAAAAAACCCAATATATGCACACACACACACACACACACACACACACACACACACACACACATATATCTTTTATTCTTTGTTTTCTTTTTCTTTTTGGTCTTTTTGGTCTTTTTGGTCTCTGCCTCCCAAGTGCTGGGATTAAAATATATTTCGTGAACACATCCCTCCCTATATGTGTGGATCATCAGCAGGTGATCATTCCTGTGTCTGTGACTTGGTCACCTTTGTGTTTAGAAGCTTTCCTTTCCTTTAAATCTGTGGTTCTGTTCGTGAAAAATTCCTAAGGTTTGTTATCTCTAATTTCTTATCCTTTTGCTTTGGCCGGTGTGAGCCTTTAAGTGCCGAGTTGGACTGATATTGTAGGTAGTGGCCATTGCTTGTAGGATTCATATTTTGGACACAGTAAACCTGAACTGAGTTTTCTTTTCTATTTCAGGATTGAATCCAGTGACCTTCCACTTCTGGCTGCTGTAGCAAGCACTCATTCTCCATATGTCGCTCAGATACTCCTTTAGCAAGCCCAAAGACTAACTTTGGTGGAGAGTTAAATAGAAACCAATGAAGCAGGCGTAACATGTATTCATGGGGATTTTTTGTTGTTCTGTTTTGTGTTGGTTTTTATTTTCCCTGCATCTATGTGACTGAGTCCTCTCCAGGATACTGTGTTGCATTGCAGTCTGTGTGGACTATGGAACTTTTTCTTTTTCTTTTAACTGGACCTCTGGGTAGCAGATTTTTAACCTGTGAAACTAAAGCAGCATAACTAATTTGGGGGAAGCATTTGAAAAAGCCAAAGTGTAACTTAGAAATTTCTCTTGAAATGAATATCCAGGAACTTCATTGTAATCACTACAATGTTGTCATAAACTCTTATAAACAGATGTCTCATATCAGGGGACTCAGAAATACTTTTTTGGTTAATTTTTTTTTTTTTAATCTTTTTGAGACAGGGTCTCCCTGTAGCTCCAGCTGTCCTGGAACTTGCTATGTAGACCAGGCTGGCCTTGAACTCAAAGAGATCCTCCTGCCTCTGCCTCCCGAGTGCTGAGATTAAAGGCATGCTACCACACCAGGTGAGTTTTTTAAACCTTTATTTCTAAGGTTCACAAATCTATGAGACCTTGATTTATTTCTTTTGCAATTCAAATTAATGAATTTTTGGTTATTCTTTTTGGGAGGTATTTTTGAGACAGGGTCTCCCTTTAGCCCCAGCTGCCCTGAAGCTTGCTCTGTAGACCAGGCTGGCCTTGAACTCACAGAGATCCGCCTGCCTCTGCATCCCGAGTGCTGGGATTAAAGGCGTGCGCCACAATGCCCGGCATTTTTTGGTCATTTCTAAGTATTTTAAAGAAGCAGTTAACTATAAGACACTCAGAATAATTAGTGAAAATGTGTTATGTTATCCATTCAAGTGTACATATGTACCTATTTTTTTGAAAAAGCAGGGGTAGAAATGTAATATTGATAAACATACATTTTTTAAAAAATATTTTCATGTAGTATTGTATGTAATGTTGAAATCACCTTCTGGTGATTTTTCTGTTTCATACACTCTAAAATATACTTAAAGTCAATCTTTTTAAAGGCCGAAGAATGTAGACTCCCTAAATAAGCCCTGCTACTTTTTACCGCTTGTCTTGTATACTTACCAAGCGCCAACCGGCCTAGCCGCTGGCGCTCCTCACCATTCGTTTTGTAAGTGTGAACTAATTCCTACTGATATTTACATACTCACTAATTTAATAAATTTAAATTAGGATTAAAAACTGAACCAAAGCATTGGCAAAAATACAATTTTCTTTAAATATGCTCAGGTAGCTTCAGCCTTGAACCCAGAGGAACAAAATATTTGTTTCACTGCTTAATAATACTCAATTTACACTAATAGAAGTAATAACTTTTAAAAACATTCTCTTTTCTCTCAGTGTTCCTTCTAAATACTGATTCTTTTCAACAATTTCCACTTTTTCATTGTCATTGTCTTTGTATATAGTGTAGAATGTTGCTTATGAGAAAGACTAATAAGGAACCAAACTCTTGTAAGTAATGTAAATAAAAAGGTGGGTAGATAACGTTTTTAAAATGCTCTACTACCTCAGTTTACTTGAATACTGAATTATAGCATATTCTTTGCTTATCTAGTCTAAGATATAGTTATTGCTAGAATTAAAGTTGGTTTCTGTGTTCATTGACTATTCTTAATATTGTTTAGCTCAAAAAGAAAATACTTGCCTATTTAGTTATTCAGTACTTTTACTATATAACACATAAATACTTGCTATTTTAAATTTTCAATAATTAATGAAAAATTTCTGTGGTTTGTAATCATCAAAATCTGGAATTTATAGTGTTGGATTACATTTTTGCCTTGCTCTTTATGTTTGTTCTAGAGAATTCCAACTAGACAAAGATTAAGTAATTGTTTTAATGGAATGCAACCCCAAAATTAAGGTGCCTGCAGTTTGGCCCATGTCCTATTAGGTGGTCCCAGTTAGTACCTAAGTCTCCCATGGATGACTTGCTGCCAAAGAGTGTTTCTGGATGTTTTCTTTGGCTCATTTATATTATTCCATTCATTAGTGGAATTACTCTGTTGTGTATTATTGAAGTTCAATGAATAGATAGATCTCTGTTAGAATTTGGAATCTGGAAAAGTTCCTCTATGGGCCATGGTACATTATTTTTTGATTTTGGCTCAGAATAATATGTAGCAGATAGATAATGTCTATTTCTGGTTATTAATCATCAGACTGTTCTTAGTTCTATTTGAAATTTCTTACTGCCATTTAGTAATTCTCTTCTTTAATAAGTAAATGGCTCGTGCTACTGTTACTCTTAAAGCTAAGCTTTGCTGGGTAGGAAAAAGCCTATAGTTTCTTAAAGAATCTTTAATCCTTATAGGATTCCTGAGTTTTATAATTCCAACCCTTGATATAATCTATACTTTCTTTATCATCATTCTTTCCTGACACAAAGCCCAAGGAATGAGCTTCTTTAAAGTGTGGTTGTGATGGATGTGAAAAGAGTTTTGGCCTGTTTTAAAATAATTTTTCAACTACTTAATGGTACAAATAGATGCTACATATTAAAAACACCTGTTGGTTGCAATGGGGAATGAAAAAGGGATGTTAATAGAATTAAAATTAATTTTCCCGTACATGTTAACTGATTGCTTTTAAGTATTTTGACATTTATTAATATGTCTTAATTTTGAGTTTGAAAATATTAAGTGCAATAAACATACTAGTACATATTTCATTTTATTGCAATTGGCATACACATGGACGATCACTAAAAACCAGTTTGCATATTGCCTACTTGTGGTAGTTGTCATAAGAATGTTCTGCTTTCTCTTAAGTTATTTAGATTGTGGATATACAAAATGTACATACTTATTTCTTGTTCTGAATACATTTCTCAAATGTACACCTGTATTATAAAAACCTCCCAGTTCTAGGGGAAATTTGTGCAATAAACATACATGTCAATTTGACGGGTAATGTTGGTGTTTCTTTCATATGTTAACAGGGTGTGTGTGATGCTTTGGACTATGATGTCTGACCACCTGAATCTGTGAATTTGTTTTGACACTTTTGAGCATATGGCCTTAATATTTCATGAGACTGTGAGAGTCAAATCAACAGTGCTCAAAAATTTAGCTCAATTCAAAGGTTCAATAACTTTTTTGGCTGCTACCATAATCAAGTAATATAACTTGTTCCTACATATTGCTCAGAGAATTTTTAATGTGTATTCTTTTTATTTATTTATTTTTAATTTTTATTTATTCTTGTATGTAAAAGAATGTACTGTCTGCATGTAGGTTTGTGCACCTGTGTTGTGCAATACCGTGGAGGTCAGAAGAGAGCATCAGATTCCCCTGGAACTGGAGTTGAAGACGGTTCTCAGCCGCCATGTGGGTGCTGGGGATTGAACCCGGGTCCTCTGCAAGAGCAGTCCACGCTCTTAACCACTAGGCCATCTCTCCAGCCCTAATGTGTATTCTTATAATTTAAAACACAGGGCTGGAGAGATGGCTCAGCAGTTAAGAGCACTGGATGCTCTTGCAGAGGACCTGAATCCCAGCACACACACACATGGCGGCTAACAACTGTTCATACCTCCAGTTCCAGGGGGATTTAATGCCCTCTTCTGACCCCTGAAGGCATCACATGATATGGGCACACCTGTATACCTGCAGGCAGTACACTCATCATACACATAAAATAAAAATAGTAAATAAATCCAGGTGTGGTGGCACACACCTTTAATCCCAGCACTCAGGAGGCAGAGGCAGGCGAATCTCTGTGAGTTCAAGGCCAGCCTGGTCTACAAAGTGAGTTCCTGCACAACTGGGACTACAGGGAGATCCTGTCTCAACCCCCACCCCCACCCCCCGCGCGCCAGAAAAAAAAAATATATATATATATATTTTTGTCTTTTCGAGACAGTGTTCCCTTTAGTCCCAGCTGGCCTGGAGCTCGCTCTGTAGACCAGGCTGGCCTTGAACTCACAAAGATCTGCCTGTCTCTGCTTCTGGAGTTCTAGGATTAAAGGTGTGTACCACCGCCTGGGTAAATAAATACAGTACCCCAAATACACTGGTATATTTATACCAACTGAGTTTTTTTTTTTTCCAGTTTTTGAAACAGTGTTTCCCTATAGTCCCAGCTGGCCTGTAATTCTTTATGTAGACCAAGCTAGTGCTGGGACTAAAGCTGTATGTGGCCATACCCAGCCCAAGTTGGGTTTAAGTATAAGCTGAACCCAGCCAACCCAGACCTAGAAGGAGCCATGTAAAGATGTAAAGCACATTGTTTCAAAAACAGAGCACTCTTGACTTCACAGTTAAATAACCAACAATATATGTGATAGGTTTAGATTCTAGCACTGCTTTGCTCACAGATTTGTGTGTTACTCTGAGCAAATCTGTCCTCTTCTGTGTATCATATGGAATTCAGCTCTTCATTTATCCTTGGTACTTGCTGTGCATCAGTAATTGGACCCAGACTAGGTTTATTGAGAAGCTACCCTGCTTAAGGTTGATTTGAGCTGAGTTCTATCTGGAGGGAGGATGAGTCCAGGAGCTTTTGGGGAAAACCTGCCTTGTTTCCGAACTATTTGTGGTGACAGATGGCAAAGGTATTCAAAATTCTTTCATTTTATTTTTTCTTTGCCATTGTGGAAGGGAGATGTGGGTGTCAGGTAGACTTGAGCTGAAGGTGGGTGAGGACTGAGCTTGACCAGAAAGGAGTGGGCACTTTAGTGTTTTTCTGTCATAGTTTGGTGGTAATGCAGAATGGGCTGGGCCATGTTTGCTATAGATTTAAGATTGAGAAGTCCCTTTTAAAAAGGAAAATATAACCAGCCAGGCGTGGTGGCGCGCGCCTTTAATCCTAGCACTCAGGAGGCAGAGGCAGGTGGATCTTTGTGAGTTCAAGGCCAGCCTGGTCTACAGAGTGAGTTCCAGGACAGCTGGGGCTACAGGGAGACCCTGTCCCGAAAAGCCAAAAAAAAAAGGAAAATGTAACCAAAAGCAGATACTTAAAGAATGTGTGAAATCTCCACCCATTTTTTGTTAAAAGAGCTTTGATGGGAATGTTTTTTTTTTCTTTTTTGGTCTTTTTGAGACAGGGTCTTCCTGTAGCCCCAGCTGTCCCGGAACTCTGTAGGCCAGGTTGGCCTTGAACTCACAATGATCTACCTGCTAAAGGCGTCTGCCACCATGCCCAGCTTTGATGGGAATTTTTTTAAAGCATTTTTTTAAAAGCATTTCCTAAATCAGGAGTCTATGTCCCTTATAATTGTTTTTTGTTTGTTTTATTATTTTTTAATTTTATTTACTTTTTATGTGTATGAATGTACTGTCTGCATGTAGGTTTGTGCACCTGTGTCGTGAAATGCCGTGGAGGTCAGAAGAGGGTATCGGATTCCCCTGGAACTGGAGTTAAAGATGGTTCTCAGCCGCCATGTTGGTGCTGGGTGTCGAACCCAGGTCCTCTGTAAGAGCAGTCGGTGCTCTTAACTGCTAGGCCATCTCTTCAGCCCCTGTTTTATTATTTTTTATGTGTATGAGTATACTGTCTGCATGTAGATTGGTGCACCCGTGTCATGCAATGCTGCGGAGGTCAGAAGAGGCTGTTGGATTCTCTTGGAACTAGAGTGCATGCTTGGAATTGAACCTGGGTCCTCTGCAAGAGCAGTCGGTGCTCTTAACCACTGAGCTATCTCTCCAGCCCATTTGTTTGTTTTTTGAGACCAGGTCTCCCTATAGCCCTAATTGGCCTGGAACTCACTCTGTAGACCAGGCTGGCCTTGAACTCACAGAGATCTGACTGCCTCTGCCTCTGCCTCCCAAGTGCTGGGATTAAAGGTGTGTGCCACCATGCCTGGCTTAAAGACGGTTCTTAGCTGCCATGTGGGTGCTGGGAATTGAACCTGGGTCCTGTGCAAGACCACTGAGCCATCTCCTAAAATTATTTTTTTAAAGGAGATTTTCCTTATGGTGAAATATATGAACCTAGGTGGATCTCTTCATCAGGTTGCAGACAGCTCCTTTCTGACTTCTTAAAAATAAAAAAAATTTTTTTGGTCTTTTCGAGACCAAAGCTGGGGTTACAGGGTCTCCCTGTAACCCCAGCTGTCCTGGAATTCGCTGTGTAGACCAGGCTGGCCTTGAACTCACAAAGATCCACCTGCCTCTGCCTCCCAAGTGCTAGGATTAAAGGCATGCACCACCAAAAATAAATTTTAAAGGAGGCTATTAAAGAGGCTTGAGCCTTCCTTCCAAGTGGTTATCTTCACAAAGACAGTCCCAAAACTTGTCTCTGTTTACCCAGGGCTCAAAGTCATTTCATTGGTAAAGACATCCTACCTTCATAAATTGTCTCAAGAGAGACTAAAATATGATGAAATGTAAGGAAAATACTATTTCCCCAGACACACTGAAAAGGAAAAAAAAAATCCTACTCTTGATAACATTTGGTTTAGCACTTGGAATTCAAGGTCCTTCAGTGTGGTAGAGGAACTGGAGTCAAAATGAACCATAATGGTCCAGAACCCAAGTTAGAGTGGTTCTCAAATTTGGTTGTATGCTTGAACCATGTAGCTAACTTTAAAAAACAGAGAGTTGTGTGTTTACGAGTGTGCCATGTGTGTGTGTGTGCACATGTGTGAACATGCGAGCAAATGACTGCAAGTGCTGGAGGAGACCACAAGTGTGGGGTCCCTTGCGCTGGAGGTAGAGGGGGCTAAAAGCTGCTCAGCATGGGTGCTGTGAGTCAAACTCTAGTCCTCTTCAAGAGCCATCCAATTTTTTGCCAGGCACACAGATCTCTGTAAGTTTAAGGCCAGCTTGATCTACATAGTTCCAGGAGAGCCGGGTCCACAGGGAGACCCTGTCTCAAAAAAAGAGCCCCCCCCAAAAGTTATTCAATTTTAACCACTGAGCCATCTCTGCAACCTCCTAGATAGCTATTTAAATACAAATATAGTGCTCACTTTGGCAGCACATATACTAAAATTGGAACGATGCAGAGATTAGCATAGCTGACACGCAAATTCGTGGTGTTAAAAAAACAATACAAATATAGATGCATATTTTTTTCCAGTGTACTCTGTTCAATCCAGAGCCTTAGACATGTTAAAGCTTTTGAAAACAACTAATTCCCAATTCCTGCGTGATGTGATATATACCTTATGTTCCCAGGACTTGGTAGGCTAAAACAGGAGGACAAGTTTCAGGCCAGCCTGGAGTATATAATGAATCCCTACCACCACCACCACCCTCAAAATAAAAACAAAAACAAAAAACTTGCGTTCAAACCATTATGTTTTTCCTTTGAAATACAAGTCAATGCTGGTAAATCCTGTGCTGGAAGCTGCCTTTTCTCTGAAGAGAGCTTTAGAATGTTGGAAAGTGAGCTGGGTGTGGTGGTTCATGCCTTTAATCCCAGCGCTAAGCAGGCAGAGGATCCGCCAGGATCTCTGTGAGTTCAAGGCCAGCCTGTTCTACAGAGCAAGCTCCAGGACAGCTGGGACTAAAGGGAGATCCTGTCTCAAAAAAGACACCCCCCCCCCAAAATGTTGGACAGCATAAGAGAATAATTTACTAGTTTATGTTCAGTTGCTGTAACAAAATGATGCTGGCTAATAAGAGGTTTGATTGGGTCACAGCTAATTTTTGAGGCTAGTGACTTAAAGTGCACAGTACCAGTTCTAGCCAGGGTGCCCCCTTGGTGGAATTGCATGTCAGATGGCATCCCAGTGGGAACAGACACAAGAAGGAAAAGGTCATGTGACGAGGTGGGAGTGGAGGAAGGGTCGGATCTTGCTTTCATTGTTTCAGGTATTGGGAATTGAAACCAGATCCTGGCATATGTCAAGACTCTCTACCACTGAGCTACATCCCCAACCTCTTTATTTTTCATTTTGACACAAGGCTTTACTGAGTTGCTCGGGTTGGCCTTGAATTCACTGTAGCCAAGGTAGCCTTTAAGCTTGGGATTCTCTACCTCAACCTCTCAAGTAGCTGTAATTAAGCAGCCCTGTGCCACTAGGCCTGGCTTGGATCTTGCTCCTGTGTAACCACCCTTATTTCAAGGATTAATTGGGGTTCCACAAGAATTTTGATCCCTTCCAAGGGTGGTGTCCCTGATGACGTAAGTTCCTCCCATTAGGTTCTACCACCTCATCATCAATGCTTCCAACTCCTCAACCTTTGAGACATACTTGGAACATGTCAGATAGCCATTGTGAATGCTAATATCTTTACCATTGGCTTAACTTATTTTATATTTGAACTATTCTCTTATTAAATGTACAGAAAATTACATTAATATATACTCAGGTAACCATTATAGATGTCTCCAACAGTCTGGAAGCCTCTCCTTCATGCGTCCTGTCCTGAAAATGCCTTCCTTCCTCTCTTTTTTTTTTGGTGGGTTGTGGGAATTAAACCCAGGGTCTGAACTATGGTAGGCAAGAACTCTGTTGCTGAGTTACACTTGGAGACCCCTTCTCATTATCAGTGTGCCTTTGTGTATTTACATTTTTGCCTCTGTAAGCACATCCCTAATTGCTTTTTCATATGTTTGAACTTGAAGCATAATTTTTCAGTTTGATTTTTCTTTTTCAATATTTTCCTTTAAAAATATTTGTTTTGGGGGGGTGTGGAAAAATTTTTGTTCTATTTTTATGTATATGAGTGTTTTGCCTGCATATATGTTCACCCATGTCATGCAATGCTCACAGATGCCAAAAGAGGGTGCAGAGTCCTCTGGAAGAGCAGCTAGTGCTCTTTTAAAAAATATTTTTTATAAGATTTTATTATTTTCTTTTTTTTTTTTTTTGTCTTTTCGAAACAGGGTCTCCCTGTAGCCCCAGCTGTCCTGGAACTCACCTTGTAGACCAGGCTGGCCTTGAACTCACAGAGATCCACTACGCCTGGCTTAAAGATGGTTCTTAGCCACCATGTGAGTGCTGGGAATCAAACCCAGGTCTTCTGCAGGAGCAGTCGGCACTCCTAATCGCTGAGCCATCTCTCCAGCCCCTTTATTACATTTTTGTGTGTGGCAGGAGTGTGGGAGTGTTTCATTAGCCACAGTGCTTCTGTGGAGGTTAGAGGATGAGTGTCTGGATCCTGAGGATCAAATTCAGATCCAGAGGATTGTCAGGCTTGGTGGCAAGCACCTTTGCTGTCCCAGCCATCTAGCCACCTTTCAGTATTTGCTTGATGATCCATTCATGTACTATGTAGCTGGTATTCCACTAAATGAATGCATACATTGTTTCTGATCGATACTTGGATTCTGGGCTTTGGTCCATCACCTTTTCTGGTGTACATAGGTAGTCTTTTAGGACATGTATGAAGGAGTAGACTTACTAGCATGGGATATGTTTCAGCTTAATGAGATGTAGTTTTTGCAAAATTGTTTTTCCATTTGTAGTCATGCAGCATTTTTGTTAGAATTTCTCATGCTTCACATTTTCACAAAGTTGTTTCTGTGAGAAACACTGTAATAGGCGTACTGCAGACTGAGTAGCAAAAGAGAGTTTATGACCTTACAAATCCAAGGGTCAACCCAGAATATGAGGTGTGCTTTTTCTACCACAGAGAAGAGTCTCTACAAGCCTGAATGCAGGTCCCTTCCTTCCCTTCCTCATTGGTTGCGTAATTGGGAGGGGACACACTTAGCTTTAACGAGGCCTTGTTTCCCTCTGCCCACTTAGGTTGGTCTATTTTAGGTGGATGAGTAGCGGCAGTTTGTGGGTAGCTAGCTTAGCAGACTGCCCACAGGGTCCAGTGTTTTCTCTATGTGTAATTTGACCTGTGCTGATTCAGGATACTTTTATTTTGAAAGTGAACCATCAGATTTATTTTATTTTATTATTATTATTATTATTTTTTTTTTTTTTTG
>VZQC01006820.1:134821-183820 GCA_009823505.1 Rhizomys pruinosus
GGCTTTATTTAATTTTTAAATAATGTTAAAAGTACCAATTATTCAACCTTGATCTGATTGTTAGAGCAGCCATTTCTCAGAAGTCATAGAATACTAATGTTTGTCTTGTGCTAGCAGCATACTAAATGATTCACATGTCTGCCTCATAATGTTGAGGGTCCTAACGCCATGGATGCTTTTTCTGTTCTCATTTTATAAATGAGAAATCTGAAGTTCAGAGATTCACTAAATAGCTTCAGTGCTGGGTTCCTATCAGTAAAAGAGTGCTTGCAGGAGGCTCCTGGGAAACAAAACTTGCTTTGCTAACTAGAGGTTAAATTAAGGTTGGTTTGCCTTCAAAGTCCAAGTTTATGATGATCAAGTTGTCGTTCCTGCTTTCAAAATACTAAGGTGACATTAAGATACTAAATATTAAGATAGTATTAATATACTGAACATTAATCTTTGGGGGGAATGAAAGGGTTAAGTCTTATTAAAAATAGTGATTTCGGGGGCTGGAGAGATGGCCTAGCAGTTAAGAGCGCGACCGCTCTTGCAGAGGACCCGGTTCGATCCCCAGCACCCGACATGGCGGGCCGACCACCGTCTGAAACTGCAATTTCCAGGAGACAGCTCCACTCCCAGGGGGAATCGAACTACTCTTCTGACATCGCGGCATTGCAGCCAACGTGCGCACGACTCGAGGCATGCCGCAGACAGTACATTGAATTACATTACAGAAATAATACAAAAAAATTGACAATTGATTTCGTGACCGACCTTTCAGACTGGTTTTATAGACACAAAAATGATACAGGTCGGGCTGGAGAGATGGCCTAGTGGTTAAGAGCGCGACCCGCTCTGTGCAGAGGGACCCGGGGGTTCGATCCCCAGCACCCACGAATGGCGGGCCGTAAAAACCGTCGATGAATAATCAATTCCAGGAGAAAATCCAGTTCCAGGGGAATCCGAGACCCTCTTCTGACCTCCACGGCATTGCACGACACGGGTGCACAAACCTGCATGCAGACAGTACATTCATACACATACAGAAATAAATAAAATTAAAAAAAAAAAGACATTAAAAAAAAAAATGATACAGGTCACCGCAACAGCACATGACTTTTTCCGTTTATTTCTGTAGTGGCAGAGCCATAACTTTTTAATTTTTATTTTATGTGTATGAATGTACTGTCTGCATGCAGGTTTGTGCACCCGTGTCATGCAATGCCGCGGAGGTCAGACGAGGGCGTCGGATTCCCCTGGAACTGGAGTTCTCCTGGAATTGGAGTTGCGGACGGCTCTCAGCCGCCATGTGGGTGCTAGGGATCGAACCCAGGTCCTCTGCAAGAGCAGTTGGTGCTCTTAACCGCTAGGTCATCTCTCCAGCCAAGAGCCATAACTTCTGTGAAGCTTTTGCACAAGCTTTGAAAACGAAATGTGCTAAAAAAGAAAAAAAAGAAAAAGAGATGTGCTAATAGCATGTTGTAAACTTCAAGTTTTGGCAAGCCCCGTGGACCAATGAAAAGCAGAGTGCTGTCATTGCTCAGAAATGTTACAGCCCAACTCTATTACTCTAAAATACAGACTTTTACCATGTCAGCAAAAAGTTACTGTGAATCATTATTTTAAAAACATGTCTAATCATGACAGTGAGTTTTCTAGTTAAGTTACTATGAAAAATTTTATGATCATACATGTGGACATAGCTCTCAAGGTTTAAAATTCTGTGTAGGCGAGCCCAAAAGGTGGTGCAGTGGTGTGACATCTCAAAATGATGGATTTTGGAATTCTATCAGTGACCTTTACAGCTCAAACAACCAACCTGTGATGTTGAACACTAAGGTAGGAAAAATCCACTCAACATGGGTGGTGTCATTCATGGGCTGAGGTCCTAGACTAAATAAAAAGGAGGTGGCCAGTTGAAGGAGAACACACACAGCTCCCTGCTTCCTGGGGAAAAGTGAGCAGCCATCTCATGCCACCACAACTTCCCCAATATGATGGACGGTTCTCATATGCGGGGGCAAAAATGAACCTTCTCTAAAAATTATTTTTATCAGGGTGTTTTATCACAACAGGGAAAATAATGACTGGCCTTTGTAGCTGACTGGCTTATTATTTTTCTTATTAAATGACCAATAAATAAATTGATAGCAGCCTTTTACTGTCAGGAAATAGCCTGTAAAGGAAAACTATGCAAGAGCACCCCACTCCTTCAACCCTGCCAGTGATAAACCCCGCTGAGGAAAGGACGGAGTGCTCCAGCACCGGGCAGGTGAAAGCACCTGGCACTGCGCAAGTTGGCTGCAAGCCCCACTTCGGACGGTCGTAGAGTCCCTCAAAGCTTTGCCTTCTCTGAAAACTTAAAAGAAAAAATTGTGTAAGTGACTTGTCTGCATTTATAAGTACACCATGTCATGCAATGTCCGGGAAGTCCCAAGAAAGCACTGGATTCCCTGGAACTGGAGTTACAGTTGTTAGCTGCCAGAGAGGTGCTAGGTAGGACTCAAACCTGGATCTTCTGCAACAGCATTTTTGTTGTTGTTGTTGTTGTTCTGAAATGGGATCTCCCTGTAGCAGTGAATGTTCTTTTTTTATTATTTATTAATTTTCTTTATTTTTGTATGTGTATGAATGTACTGTCTGCATGCAAGTTTGTGCACCCGTGTCGTGCAATGCCGCGGAGGTCAGAAGAGGGTCTCGGATTCCCCTGGAACTGGAGTTCTCCTGGAATTTGCGTTTCAGAAGGTTTTCGGCCGCTATGTGGGTGCTGGGGATCGAACCCGGGTCCTCTGTAAGAGCGGTCGGCGCTCTTAACCGCTAGGTCATCTCTCCAGCCCAGCAGTGAATGTTCTTAACCGCTGAGTCATCTCTACAACACCAAACTTTTTTTTTAAATTTTTTTTTATTTCTGTACTTATTTCTGTATGTGTATGAATGTACTGTCTGCATGCAAGTTTGTGCACCTGTGTCGTGCAATGCCGCGGAGGTCAGAAGAGGGTGTCGGACTCCCCTGGAACTGGAGTGCTCCTGGAATTGGAGTTTCAGACGGTTCTCGGCTACCATGTGGGCGCTGGGGATCGAACCCGGGTCGTCTGTAAGAGCGGTCGGCGCTCTTAACCGCTAGGCCATCTCTCCAGCCCCCCAAACTTTTTTTTTAAAGACAAGGTCTCATGTATCCGAAGGTGATCTACTTGTGTATCCAAGAACGATCTAACTCACGCCCCTCTTGTTCCACCTCCTGAGGCATAAGTCGGGTCTGGTATATGGGATGCCGGGGCTCGAACCTAAAGCCACAGCTTCGTGCTTGCGAGGCTGCACTTCCGGTATATGGGATGCTGGGGCTCGAACCTAAAGCCACAGCGTGCTTGCGAGGCTGCACTATCCGCTGATCTACACACACACACACTTTGAAAAACAAAACCAAACAGCAAATCTTTCACTAGAGATTTTGCTGTTTTGTTTTGTTTTTCAAAGTACTGAATGCCCTGCAGAGGAGCAAGTACACCAAGGATGCCGGCAACAGGCCTATTTCGCAGCCGCGGTGCGTGGGCGTCCTCACTGGCAAAATGGCGGCCACGACATCCGCCAGTTCTCCCAAGAACAGGGGCGGCTTCCGGTCTGCGTATCAGGCCCTCCACCTCAAACCCCGGCCCCACAGCTCAGCCCCCGCAGACTAGAGCCTTCAGGCAAGGCTCGGCCGACACAGAAGCCAGTCCCACGACAAACCCTGCCGGGTCTCGCGACGA
Organism: Rhizomys pruinosus; assembly: GCA_009823505.1. Lineage (NCBI taxonomy): Eukaryota > Metazoa > Chordata > Mammalia > Rodentia > Spalacidae > Rhizomys > Rhizomys pruinosus. The sequence goes on from VZQC01006820.1 coordinate 138,553, forward strand.
AGGCCTGATGCCCCGCCCCCTCTGGCGTCACCGCCGCGGGCATTAGCGAGCGCGTGCTGCGCGTGCGCACTCTGCCTGCTCAGGCTCCGCGCAGGCGTCTTCCTGGCCAGTCGCGCGTGGGCTGAAGCCCTGGGCGGGCGTTGCGAAGGCTTGTTTTCGCGAGTCGGGACCCTGTGCCAGTTCCGAGTTTCCTCCTCGTGGGAGGGCGCACGCCCCCCGAGGGCCGGATGGGCTGTAGCGGCCGGCGGCGTGGCGTGGTGTGGCGCGGCTATGAACTCGCCGGTGGACCCCGGCGCTCGGCAAGCGCTGAGGAAGAAGCCGCCGGAGCGCACGGCGGAGGTAAGTCCGGGCTGGCATCCGCGTCTCGGTCCCTGTCCCTTCGCCGTGCCTGCCAGGACGTACCTGCCGCCGCTCGGCTGGCCCGTAGTGATCGCGCGACAGTGGCGCCAGTCCTAGCGCTCCTGCTGGGGACTTCCTGATAAGCAGCACTGTGGCGGTGCGGCAGCACCGGGGCCCCACAGTGTCTGAGCCGGAAGGTAGCGAAGCTGCTGTGTGGACGGACACTGCATCGTCTGGAGTGCGACGCCCGCACAGTCCGCCGCGCGTCGCGGGGCAGGGACTTCCGAGCGGGTGGTGCGGACTCCAAGAATACCTTGGAAGGCGCTCTCAGGGCCTGGACCCTCTAGCTTCCCTGGGGTTCTGCTGCTGGGCGTTAGGAGAAGTGACACCTGCCCAATAGCTCAGCGTTGGCTGGAAGGCTCATTTCCATGCAAATAGAACCACCCGTTAGCCTTTTTGGTTTGGGTTAGGTTCTCTTAGTTTGGAGAAGTGTCCATCAGTCACCTCAGTGCGAATGGACTGCAGTCATTGCGATAAAATGCTTCTGTTCTTAGGAGAGTTGCATTTATGGGGCTTTGAAGTCTGAGAAACTTTGGGCTGACCGTTTGGAACACATTATTAAAGCCGTATTTGAAGCGCTGATAGGGCAAACTGTTCTTAGATCCTGATCTTTGCATTGGAGCGAGTCAAACTGTACCACTTTCTCGGGTCTACTTTTTACCACTTAAAATCCCCGTGGGTCTTAATTTTTCTGTGATGGTTCTTGGAATTAATGGGAGGTAAACAAACAGAGGCAGTCTCTTGGAGCAGTTCAGTTCTCCCGTATTATGCCAGGCTTAAAGTGTGCGCGGCTTTACTTGTAAACATTACCTAGGTAATGGGGCGGGATCCTGCTTCTCTTGAGCAACAGAATTGCCAAATTTGAAACTGAGGTTTGTGTGTGTGAGTGTGTGCGTATGCGCGCGCGCGTGTTTGGTCCTTTTGAGACAGGATCAGAGGAAAAGTTCTGAACTATTTCTGGTTATGTTTGGTAGTGTATGCTGTGTTGAGTACTTTTATCTTGTTTTACTGGAATAGCAACATTGTTCAAGGGCATGCTAAAGACTGCTTACATAGAATAGAGCATAACAATAGTAATTCCTTGGCTGTACTTTTAAGTGCGTATAGAATTGGTACAATTGTATAAGGAAATGTTAACCAGAATGCTCCTGGTGATTTATATTGAGGAAATTCTTTTAAAGTTCATTTACGTTGTTAAAAAGAGTCTCATTGAGGGGCTGGAGAGATGGCCTAGCGGTTAAGAGCGCCAACTGCTCTTGCAGAGACCCCGGGTTCGATCCCCAGCACTTACATGGCGGCTGAGAATTGTCTTTAACTCCAGTTCCAGGGGAATCCGACGCCCTCTTCTGACCTCCTCAGCATTGCACGACATTTAAAAAAGATTCTCATTGAGTGGATTCTTGGGATTGTTATAAATACATTAATTCAAAATTATTCAGCGCTTAGGGACCTGTTCAGGATACTATTCTGTACATTAGGAAATAACAATGAACAAAATAGGTAGGTCCTAGTGGTTCTTGTATTCTATTAGAGGAAGGGAGACAGCAGATGATGTATGTTACATAATGTTAGCTAGTAAGAACAGGATAAGGGAAATTGGAAGAAAAGGATAATCTAGATTGCAGCTTGAATAAAGAAGTTTAGTTCCAGGGCTGGAGAGATGGCCTAGCGGTTAAGAGCGCTGACCGCTCTTACAGAGGACCCGGGTTCGATCCCCAGCACCCACATGGCGGCCGAGAACCGTCCGAAACTCCAATTCTAGGAGAACTCCACTTCCAGGGGAATTCGACATCCTCTTCTGACCTCCGCGGCATTGCACGTCACGGGTGCACAGACCTGCATGCAGACAGTACATTCATACACATACAGAAATAAATAAAAATTAAAAAAAAAAGTAGTTTAGTTCCTGCTGTCCTAGGTGACTGCTGTATCAGGATCACAGGTTTTCTCCCACGATGTGTGCTTTGGGATTGTGAGTTGATTCTATGGAACATTCTGTTGATGCACAGCGAGTGGGATTATGTATGGAGTTTTATGGGTAGAGTTTTGCAAGCAGAGAGAATAGTAATTGTATCAGCCCTGTGAGAGAATTCTCAGAATTCTCTGAGGGCCAGTGGGGAGTGAGCAAGGGTGAATGGAAGCAGTGAAGTCAGAGATGTGCTGTAGTTGAAGATATATAGAGCTTTCTAAACTGTGAATTTTTTACTTTATTTTTAGTGAAATAGGTAAAACACCATCCAAAAGTTTCGAGGCAGAGGGTAATACTATCTGGTATTGTTAAAAAGCTTCCTGGCTGTTTTAGTGTATGCTGGGGAAGCAAGAGTAGCAGTATGAAGTTGGAAGCTTTTGCATAAATGAGGTGAGAAATGCTGATAGCTCAGACTAAGAGACAGTGTTGGAGGTTGTGAGAAGTAGTCAGCTTTTAGAAATATTTTTGATGTTTAACCAAGAGGATTTGCTAAGAACAAGTTAGATGAGACCTTGAGGAAAAGAGAAGATTCAAACATGGTTTCAGGGGTTTTGGTCTAAACAAAAGAGTGTTGGAATTACTACCTAGGATGGTTTGAAAAGCCATCAGAAATGAGCATATGGACTGAGCTGGAACTGAGTGGTAGAATCCATGCTGAACATTCATGAGATCCTGAGTTTGAGCATCACAAAACAAAGAGAGATGGGGAGTTTGTTTGGGGGGGGGCGCAGAGAAGAAATTACTATTTAATTTGTCTCACTTGAAATTTCTGCTAGAAATACTGGAGTAAAGATTCACACAAAAATTTATGTTTCCAAGGGAAGGCTGGACTAGAGATTTATTTATTTATTTATTTATTTATTTATTTATTTATTCTGGTCTTTAAGAGGCAGGGTCTCCCTTTAGTCCCAGTTGGCCTGGAACTTGCTATGTAGACTAGGCTGGCCTTGAACTCACAGAGATCCACCTGCCTCTGCCTGTGCTGGAATAAAAATTAAATTTTACAGTCATCAGGTTGTAGATAATTTATATTGGGAGAGTGCATGAAATTACCAAGATAGAGTATACATAGAAAATAAGTCAGGCATGGTGTAACACATAATAATCTCAGCACTTGGGACTCTGAGGCAGTGAGATTGGCATGAGTTCCAGACTCATCTGTGCTGCACATATAGCATGGCCTTGTCTCAACAAAACAACAACAAAAAACCCAGCTGAGCATGGCAACACATGCCTTTAATTACATCACTCAGAGGCAGAGGCAGGCAGATTTCATTAAGATCTAGGCAAGTCTGGTCTTCATAGTGAGTTAAGAGAATAATAATAGGTAAATAAAGGTGGGGGGGAAGAGGAGTGTGAGTTGTGGTACAAGTTAATACACATTTATGTGGTCTAGTCTTGGAGCTCTATTCTAGCACTTGTGGGCTTATTTCCCAGCACAGGAGGAAAAATCCCATTTTAAAAAGCCAGGCATAGTAAATGCATGCCTGGAATACCAGCATTTAGGAGGTGGAGACAAGAGAATTCAGAGTACCAGTCCGTTCTGTGCTACAAACAACCTAAGGAAAGCAGTGTTAATAGAAGGGGATGAAATTTCATTCATTAGACTTAATTTATCTTACTTTTCCTTGACTGAATGCACAGCATTATGAAAATAACACATGGTTAGCATAGTCCCTCATAGGCTATGTGTTTGAACACTTGGTCCCAGCTAGTGGCAATGTTTTGGTAGGCTGTAGAACCTTTGGGACAGGAGTCATGACTGACGGGTCACTGGGAGTAGGTCTTTGAAGGGCATGTAATCCAGCCTCACTCCTGGCCCACGTTCTCTGCTTTCTAATTATCCTACATGTGAGGAGCCTTTGGCACACTCTCCTACCAACACAGATTGCCCTTCTGCTATTGTGCCTTCCTGTCATGATAGGCTGGTAGCCCATGAAATTGGAAACCAGAATTAAGTCCTTCCTCCCTTAAGTTGCTTCTGTGAGATCATAGCATTAAAAGTAGCAGGTGCACAGTGGTTGCTTTACTTTTTGCTAACCCTTTATCCACCTGCCTAAGCTTCCCAAGTTCTGGGGTGACAAGTGTGCACTGCTATGCCAGCTTTAGAGACTGGGTCTTAGAACTGTGTAATAAACCAGCTAGACACAGTGTGACATTTAGTTATCTAGCAGTTTTTACTTTGGTAGCTATTTGTCTTTATGGATCCAGCTTTCACAGCACATTGTCTTTCCTCTGCTAGTTTTCTGATTTCCTTAAGCATTTTTAAAGGTTTTTTTTAGGGAAAAATGTGGGTTTAAATACTATGTTGAAAATTAAGTATTCTAAAACCACAAAAGTTCTAAAGACAGATGGGCTCAAGCCTGGGATATTGTTCAGTGGAACACTTAACTAGCATGTGTGGGATTTGGATTCAGTCCCCTAGGCACGAATACCTGTAGTACTAGCATTTAGAGAGGCTGAGGCTGGCAGATTATTTGAGCCCACAAGTTTAAGACTAGCCTAGATAATGTAGTTGAGACCATGACTTAAAGACTCATAACAAAATTATTTAGGCCACATTTATTTTATTTATTTATTTATTTATTTATTTATTTATTTATTTGAGACAGGGTCTCCTTATAGCCCCGGCTGGAGCTCTGACTTCAAGGCCAGCCCAGTTCAGGACTACAAGGAAACCCTGTCTCAAAAGGACCTTCCCCCCCCCAAAAAAAAATCAACTGAAGTCGTGGACTTTAGACCACCCAAAAGATACATTTGGGGCTAGAGAGATAGCCTAGTGGTTAAGAGCACCGACTGCTCTTGCAGAGGACCCAGGTTCGATCCCCAGCACCCACATGGCGGCTGAGAACCGTCTTTAACTCCAGTTCCAGGAAAATCTGAGACCCTCTTCTGACCTCCGCGGCATTGCACGACACGGGTTTCACAGACCTACATGCAGACAGTACACTCATACAAAAAAAAAAAAAAAAAAAAAAGATACATTTGTAGTTCTAATGAACAGAAAGACAAAGGATTTAACCATAAGAAGCTTAACAAAATACATTTCTAATTTTTATTTTTAAATATTTAATGATCATTTAAGATGTCAAAGGCAAAATGTTAAGCGGAGATAGAGAATGACATGAGAAATTTAAACTTACTCTGAAGTGAAAAAGTTATGGGAAAAAAATGGCATTAAGGATTTAGTTAAGAAACTTCTGAGTTCTAAGTTTAAATGTGGCCTAAGGGGCTGGAGAGATGGCTCAGCAATTAAGAGCACCAGCTGCTCTAGCAGAAGACCCCGGTTCAATTCCCAGCACACACATGGCCAGGCATGGTGGCGTAATCCTAGCACTCAGGAGGCAGAGGCAGGAGGATCTCTGTGAGTTCCAGGCCAGCCTGCCCTACAGAGAGAGCTCCAGGCCAGCTGGGACTAAAGGGAGACCCAGTCTCAAAAAGACCAAAAAAAAAAAGAAAAAAAAAAGAAAACCTGAGGTTATGTAATGAAATTAGACATGACTCCTATTTATGACTGATCTGGGAGACAGGGAAACATGTAGAACAATGTGAAGATTATTGATGACAAAAGTACAGATAAGGCTTTGAGACTACAAGGTAGGGAAAGGAAAGCCTAAATAAATTGTAGATCGTGCTAGTGCTATGGTTTATCACCATCCAGAACTCAACACTACTTGACAAATCTTAGTTCTTAGTATAAATTAGTTGTGGGGCAGCAATTAGGAAAAAATGTTGAAGATTTCTGGCAAGGGATGAATATGGTAGATAAAGGTGGTAAACACTTAGCGTGACATGAGGGGAGGTAGTAGGTGAAGCTGGGTGTTAAATGATGAAGTTAGGTGGACTGGCAGGCTCAGATCAGTTCAGAGATTGGAACTCAATCTTATAAATAAAGGAGAACCAGTGAGGAGTTTAAGGCCTGGAAATAAGGTCTCTTGATTACTCCTGAGTGCTTGAAGATGTAATTGGGGATGAGGGAGCATACAGAGAGGCAGAGAGACTTACAGATAAATATATAGGGTGGCATACAGCAGTCTGTTAAAGTGGTATTCACTTCCATGTAAAAGATAAGGGTATGATTATATGAATTTCATAAGCAAATCATGAGATACAGTTTCTGTTTTTAAAAAGGAGTGCAGTAGTTCAGATTTGAGGAAAGGTCCCAAGCACATGGGTGACCACAGCACAAGGGGCAATGAGACACTGAAGATAGGTCCAGCATGGCCACCATTGGAGTGCACTCTGCCAAGCTTCTCGCTTTCTAACTTCAGTAAGTCTGCATACTCTTAAATATTGCAGCTCCATGAACTTTACAAATATTTAACTGTATTTCACTATAGAATATGTGGAATATTACCAGTGCTTTCAGAAACTTTCCCTTTCCCAAAGGAAACCATTTTTCTGCTTCTATCACTGTAAAGATTGGTTCTTATTTTGACATTTGAGTAGAATTCTGTGTATTCTTTCTGGCAACCAAGAAAGAGGGCTATGAGACTAGTTTAGCTCTTTGCATTTTGCCTCTGGACTGAACTTTGAACTTCCTCTCTTAAGGTTTTCCTTGGTGTGAGTGCGATTATATTTTCTGTCCTAGGTAGCTTGAATCACTCTCACTATATAGCCTATACTGGCTCTGAACTTAGAGTGTTTTACTGCATCATCTCCCGATGCCTGGATCACAGGTAGATACCACCATACTCAGCTTGCCTACCTTTTTTGTATTGTTGACCTGGCTCTTGGAATAGCTGCTTTTCAGCCTCAGGTGCTGCAGTTCTTGAAGATGCATTGCAGTAGTGCCAGGGCAAATTAGCAAAATCTTTCTGTTATTTGCTTATTGGAAACAGGCTTGGACTGGGTGACTGAGCAAACCATCTTTAGATAACTTTTAAATTTCTGATTTGGGGGGCTGGAGAGATGGCTCAGCGGTTAAGAGCACTGACTGCCCTTGCAGAGGACCCGGGTTCGATTCCCAGCACCCACATGGTGGCTAAGAACCGTCTTTAACTCCATTTCCAGGGGAATCCGACACCCTCTTCTGACCTCCCAGCATTGCACGTCACCGGTGTACCAACCTACCTGCAGACAGTACACTCATACACATAAAAATAAAAAAAAAGGGGGGGGGGCTGGAGAGATGGCCTAGCGATTAAGAACGCCAACTGCTCTTGCAGAGGACCCGGGTTGGATCCCCAGCACCCACATGGCAGTTGAGAACTGTCTTTGGCTCCAGTTCCATGGGAATCCGACGCTCTCTTCTGACCTCCGCGGCATTGCACGACACCGGTACACAAACCTGCATGCAGACAGTACATTCATACACATAAAATAAAACAAATAAATAAATTTTAAAAATATAAAAAAAATCTTAAATTTCTGATTAGGTAACTGGAGTATTAAAGAGTAAGTGGATCTGTTTTTGAGAGTTTGAAAGCCCTTTTTAGGGGATCTAGATGGACACTAGTAAGCTGGATCACTCTTTGTCCTTTTGTGTTTATGGACCTCTATTGCGGAAGGCAGCTTCATTGATGAGAGTTGAGAGATCCATTAGTATTCTCTTTCCCCCTGGTTCTGTGTTTCATGAGTCTTGGATGTAAAGGTTCCATTATAGATGTGTCACCTAGGATTGGGCATTTCACAATCAATCTCTGAGTGTGACCAGTTGTGGATCACTTAATAGTCACCACCTGTTGCAAGAGAAGCTTCTTTGATGAGAGGTGACTGGCATACTTGTCTGTAAATATAGTGATCATATTTAGCACATAGTAAGAAATTACAATCGTCCAGGAAATTGGGTTTTCTTTTTTTTAATATTTTTTATTTATTATATTTTAAGGGATTCACAATATAAGAGCAGAGTTGTTTTCAGATCACATTGACGTTGCTCAGTGGCAATTGGGGTTTTCTCTAAGATCTCTGACTCTCCAGCCATGTGTGTTTGGCTATCTTACCATACCAAAGGAGCTCCCTCTCATTGAGTGGGTTTTAAATCCAGTTAGCCAGCTGTTGTTACCCCTGAAGATAAAAGTGCCACTACTGCCCCATTGTTCTGGTTATTAGGCCTTAAAGCATTCTCCAAAACTATGACAGCTAGCCTTCTGGGAGGTGGCTTCCAGCAGTTAAAGCTTCATTGTTCCAAATCCTATGTCCAAAGTATGTCCTGTCTTCAGCAGTAGGGACCTACGCCTTCAAGTTCTGGGAGGGAATGAAGAGCAGTGGCAGTAGCCTGTGTCATTTTGGGCGTCCCTTGAACTACCCTGGCCAACAACTGGAAGGGAGATTTATCTTGCCTGGCACTGTTTCTTGTTATGTAGCCTTCACCTATATACATGAACTCATGTAGAGATATTGTACGTGTAATTTCTTAGTTGGTTTTGAACTAATATGTTTCCCTCTGGTTTTTCATATCAGCTAAGCTTTATTTATCTCTAAACTCATTTCAAGTACTGGTATCTAGTATTTCTGTGTGTTTGAACTTTTTCTGGGAGGACATGAACAAATGTTTACTCACCTGGATAGAATACCAATGAAATACCAAAGTAACAAACACATTCAAACATTACATGGTGAACTAGTGAGTTTATTGGGCCTAGCGCATACCTTAAACAGGTATATTACTAAGGGTCTAATCCCAGCATGAATGATGACTTCCCCTGGCTGCATAGGAGTCCCCCCTTCAGTTAATTTCTGCTTTCCATACATTCTAGCAGGTGTGTCCACCCTGTGGCCCAACACAAAATCATAAACAACACAAAATCATAAACTTAAAACCTCCCCCCCTTTTTTTTTTTCTGTAACTAGATTTCATGGTTCTCAAGAGTGAACTTTGTAGATAGCGCCTCTTTACAATATGGAAAGGTTGGAGACACCTGAGACCACATGCACCTGGAGCAGACATACATACAGCTGGGGTGGCGGCTCAGGGAGGGACTAGACCAGCAGAGATCTCAGGTGAAGGTTTACTGACCTTTCTCAGCCCTTCTTGTGTGATGAAAAGACCTTTAACTGGCTGAATCTTGAGAGTCTCACACAGGTGATCATAACTGCTCTGATTTAAGCTGGTAATAATGACTGTTAAACACATAGAACAGTGTTCTATAAGTCCTGAGTATTTGAGTGATCCTAGGAAAGTTACATAATTTTCCTAAAATTTAAGTACCTTTTGGAGTTTTTTACATGGACTCAGTGAGATAACGTATGCAAAATATTTAATTGTACCTTCAAAATCACTGGATAAATGGTAGTCACGTTTTTAGTTTGTTGTTTCTTTGGTCTGAAAGTCATGTTTGATAAAATCGGACTTTCCGTGGGAAATCTCATCCTGGAGCTCATCTGCAGAATCATGCTTTCTTCTTCCTGTTGCCTCTGTGTTCCCACCATTCTTTGCATCTTCTACCATACCGATTACTGTGTTATAGTTACTGGTGTGTTGTTTGTCTGTGGTTATGAGCTACTTGAAGGCAATGCCTGTATCCCTGTCTTCCATTACTTTATCATTCTTGTCATAGTGATGTCTGTCAGTCTAATGTTTGCTGTGCTGAGCTAAAAAAAAGTACTTAAGTTTGACAAAACTGCAAAGTTTCCTATTAAAAATTGAATGATGTACAGTCATTATAAACTAAAAAGATAGTAAAATTCCTGGTACTTCTTTTTTGTATTTTTTGAGACAGGGTCTCCCTTTAGCCCTAGCTGGCCTGGAACTCATTCTGTAGACCAGGCTGGCCCGATCCACCTGCCCCTGGGATTAAAGGAATGCGCCACCAGGCCTGACAGGGTTTTTTTTGTTGTTGTTGTTTTTAGTATTTGAAAATGTACACAACCCGATTTTATGTCATAGTAAAACAGGCCCTTTGAGGAGGGAACATGGGCAGCTCTGATGAATAGCCATTGTTTAAACTCCTTCCAAGGCTTCTAACATAATGATACTGTTTCCTCTTATAACCACCATTCCAATGTTATTCTGCTATTTGCCATCTCCACACACTCATCGATCACAAGATTCATAAAGGGATCAAAGCCCCTTGGACATGTCTGCTACCATCTATTTAACTTCAGCAACAACTTTTTGTCCATAAACTTCAGCTCTCAAGGGTGTTCCTTGCTCACGGTGGCTCCTCAGGGGGCTCCGTGGCTGCAAAGGACCAAGCAGCTTCACAAGCTCTCTTGAGGCGGACTCGGCTGAAATCTGACCTTTTTTTTTTTTTGAGACAGGGTCTCCCTATAGCCCCAGCTGGCCTGGAACTCACTCTGTAGACCAGGCTGGCCTGGAACTCACAGAAATCCACTTGCCTCTGCCTCCCAGGTGCTAGGATTAAAGGCATGCGCCGCCGCGCCTGGCTGAAAGATGGTTCTTAGCCACCATGTGGGTGCTGGGAATCGAACCAGGGCTCTCTGGAAGAGCAGCTGGCGCTCTTAGCCGCTGAGCCCTCTCCAGCTCCAACATCAATATTTTTTAATAACATAATCACATTGAAAAATTTTGTGTAGGTTGGAGCATTTGGAAGGGGACTGAGTGCCAAACTCACATTAGAGCAATAGTGAGAAATTTTACACTATTATTGAATCTTGTTATAGTTATTTCAGTAAATAATATTCAAAAATATAGAGGACATCTGGAATTGCAAATTTACATGCTAAAATGTAATTATATATTTTGTTTGAGAGTTGCATCAGTTTAGTTATTAAAGTACTTTTTGTTTTAATTTTTAACTTTCCAGACTGATTTTTTTTTTTTTTTTTTAATTTTTTGGTCTTTTTGAGACAGGGACTCCCTTTAGTTCCAGCTGGCCTGGAGCTCACTATGTAGACCCCCAAGTGCTAGGATTAATGGAGTGTGCTGCCACGTCTGGCAACCAGACTGATTTTATCTCTAGCACTTCAATTTGGTGTTTCCTATAGGGCATAGGTGAAGGTACACTGGGCCTATAGAAGGATAGCAAAATAAGATGGAAAGCTTCTTGGTGCTTGGGAGTGGGGAAGGTCCATTGTCAAGGCCTGGGTGCCCAGGATCACAAGTGGAGTCATAGGAGGTGAGAAATCCATTCTAGAGAATCATTCCTTCTAAGACTGGAATCTGCAAATGACAGAAATTCCCCCATCCCCAGCATAACCCCAACATAGAGGCAAAGCCCCTACCATGTACAACCTGAGACCTTGGGGGAGGGTGGCTGTGGGTGATGCAGCCACTTAGAGAGGCTTGAAACATCAGGAAGTCCTCCATCCTCCAGCGGGCTTCCCGTCAGTCACCAGAGGAATGCTGAACTGTTGCTGAAGGTTATGGTCCAAAGTTCCAGGTTCATGGGAGGGGACCACAGCTCCAGGTTCATGGGAGGGGACTAGGAGCGGATGTAATTTCAGTCACTGGTTCCTATTATAAACTTGGCATGTAAGAAGATTTTGGCTTCTATGCTGCAGCAGTTACTTGCTGGCTTGACTTTCTCACTAGAGGGATATCAATATCTGAGAAAATGATTTTGTACTTTTGCTCATGGAAACAGATGGAGTGTAGTTTTTATGGTCAAAGTCCCAATTGGCTTTTGAGGTAGCTACTGTTTCACATCTTCCTCCATGGCTGGGGGGAGCTAGTGATGAAACATTGTCTTACTGGAGTCACATTTTGCCAAGAGCCAGCATCTGTGGCCATGCTACCTGGCAGTTTGTGAGAGACAATTCAGATGGAAAAAAGTTGTACCTTAGGAACAGTAATTTCCTGTCTGTGGCTTGAACATACCATGCAGAAAACACTGAGACATACAGATAAATGGTAGTTTTAATTTTACATTATTTTCACCAGAAGAGTTAAAACTTTTGCTGGACTTCAGGAGGCTGAAGCAGAAGGATTGTCATGAGCCAGGGCCAAGCCTGGGCTTGTGTGATACTCCGTTCTCAAAAATAGAGATGGAGAAAGGAAGGGGAACGTTTACTGGCCAAAGTTTTATGACCAAATAGGGGCTCATATAATTCTGCCTCAAACAAAGGGGAAAAGGTTTTTTGTTTATTTTTAAAGAACTATCTTACTTTTGTTACAAGTGTTAGAGGGGCCGGTCTAGCACTGAACACAGTATTATTAATTCATTAACCTGTTTTTTATTTTATTTTATTTATTTTTCTATGTGTATGAATGTACTGTCTGCATGTAGGTCTGTGCACCTGTGTCATGCAATGCTTCGGAGGTCAGAAGAGGGTGTCGGATTCCCCTGGAACTGGAGTTCTCCTGGAATTGGAGTTACAGACAGTTCTCAGCCACCATGTGGGTGCTGGGGATCGAACCCAGGTCCTCTGCAAGAGACCATTATTTAGAATAACGGTCTTCGGTGATAAACCTGTAGAATAGAGGTTTTTTGTTTTTCCTGAACTGCCAGAGGGGTACCATTGTACTTGAGTCATTTGTGGTTGAATCATTGTGCACATCCCTGAGGGTGGTAGAACAAAGATTTCCTTGTGTGTTTTCCCAGCCTGTGAGCGTTCAGAAGGTTCCTTGGAAAGAAAAAGATCTTATTTATGTTTCTGGGGCCCTTTGACCTTCATTTGTAAACCTAACTAGATAAAAAGGGAATGTTATATCTGGATGAGGCCTTTATTAAAGAGAAACTGTGGCTGACTGGGAGTTTGGACAATAGGATTTTGTTTCTGAGACCTTTAGGAACTTCTCAGAATTCTCCAAAGAAAGAGATGCAACCAGACACAATTTCCTTGGTGACAAGATGGTCTTTGGAAGGAATTGAGGGAATGTGAGCTCCATAAACTGTGTTTATCATTTGCCAATTGGGGTAAAGAAAGTTGTGCCTGTAAATCACAAAATGTTATTAGTCCCACACTCAGGAGGCTGAGGCAGGAGGATTAGGAGTTCAAAGCTACTTTCAGCAACATTACTTCCTGTCTCAAAACAAGTAAAAAAGCTGCTAGAATGAACTACTTAAGAAAAATGTCCTAGAGGCCCAGCAGCATGTGTTGATCCTGTGGAGTGCTCCATTGCCTCTCCACAAGTGGAGCACATTCTACACTGTTCTCTGCTACACTATAACTGGCAGCTAGAGAGCTTTGGCAAGTGACAAAAGGTGAGATTCATTAGCTAAAACCCTTAATTATATCGTGGAAATTGTACAACCTAAGCAGATGTTTGTAAACAATGAAGTGAGGTTTGTGCATATAAAGGAACTGAATTCCAGGAAGTAAAATGGGTTACTCCAACCACATGATCCCACAGTGGCTTTCTCAGCACTGGCCTCTGCCTTTTTAGAATAGTGAGCTTTAGGCTACCTTTTAAATTTTGGAGGTCTCTCTCTCTCTCTCTCTCTCTCTCTGTCTCCCCCCCTCCTCTCCCCTCGCCCCCTCTCCCCCTCTCCCCTCCCTCTTCTTTCTCCTCACCCCCTCCCTCATGTCCCCTTTGTTTTGAGACAGTGTCTTATTATGTAGCCCAGAGTGGCTTTGATCTTGAGATTCTTCTGCCTGAATCCATGCCACCATGCCTGGCTAGGAAAATGTTCTGTTTAGTCTTACTTGTTTATGCAGTATGAAGTTGATCCTTTGTATATTTGCTACTTTTCTCACTATGACCCAGTGCCTGCCAACTTAAGGAAGAATTTGTCCTGGCTTATACTTTGAGAGCACAGTCCATAGTTGCAGGGAGGCATGGTGGCAGCTGTTCTCATCCTGTCTGCAGTCAGGAAGCATACTGATGAATGCTGGTGCTCAGCTCACTCTTGTTCATTCAGTCCAGGATCCTAGCCCATAGAATAGTAACCCATATTAACTTTCTGAAAACACCTGCATTATACACACCCAGAGGTGTGTTTTCATGTGACTCTTAAATCCAGTCAGGTTGATAATTAAGATCAGCCATACTTTGTGCCCACAAGCTTCATATCTGTAGATCCAGCCAGCTATAGATTGGAAATATTTGGTGAAATGGTTTGATATAATTACATGGCTGTATTAGTCACTTTTCTGTTGCTGTGATAAAACCACCATGACCAAGGAAACTTATAAAAGCAAGAGTTTATTTGAGCTTACAATTGACGGTTCCAAGGAATTCGAGTCCATCACATCTCATAATGAGCACAGGAAGTTAAGAGAAAAACTGGAGACTGCAAGGCTTGTTAAACTCACTAAGCCTGCCCCCAGTGACATACTTCCTCCAGCATGGCCACACCTTCTAAGACTTCCCAGAACAGTGCCACCAACTGGGGACAAAATGTCTGAATACTTAAAGCCTATGGGGGACACTCTCATTCAAACCACCACATTCCACTCCCTGGCCCCCATAGGCTCCTGACCATATAAAATGCAAAATGCATTTAGTCCAACCTTAAAAGTCCCCATAGTCTTTACCAGTTTCAATGCCATTCAAAAGTCTACAGTCCAAAGTCTCTTCTGAGACCTTAGCTTAATCTCTTAAACTGTAAGCTCAACTGGTAAATATCAATAGACGAGCATTACAACTCACAATGCCCAGTTTATACAGTGGAACTGAATACACATTTCCATTCCAAAAGGGAGGTAATAGAGGCATAGTGAGGAAATACTCTTACCAAAACAAGACCGCAAAACAGCAGGGAAACACCAAGTCCAGTAGCTCCATGTGCGATTCTGGGACTTGACTTCCAAAGGGCTTAGATGGCTCAGCTCATCCAGCTTTGCTTGCAACATACATCTCTTTCTTAGGCTGACACCCTCCCTGTATGCAGCTTCCTTGGCAAATATCTCAAAGCTCTGGCATCTCGAATGTCTTCTTGGGTCTCCACTGCCAACCAGACTTCACATTCACAGCTTCTTACAATGGCCTATCAGGACCTTCTATTATCAGGGACGTCCCTGCTGCACTCTGCCTGGCCTCTGTGGCTTCTCACCCCCCGCCCCTCCGGCACTATACGTGCCACACCTAGAACGCCCTCTGAAACTGGAGGAAGAACTGACCTACCTCACCCCTTCACTCTTGCATCCTTTATGCCTCTGTTAAAGTCGGCAACACCATGTGAATTAACTGCAAAGTTTGGCTGTAAGTATATAGAGATGGACCCATGCGCCTACCTACCTTATGCAACCATTTATCCCTCTCTCTGCCCTTTCAGTATATTTCTTTCCGAAAAGCTG
This sequence comes from Rhizomys pruinosus, assembly GCA_009823505.1. NCBI lineage: Eukaryota > Metazoa > Chordata > Mammalia > Rodentia > Spalacidae > Rhizomys > Rhizomys pruinosus. The sequence goes on from VZQC01006820.1 coordinate 154,007, forward strand.
GAGGCTTAGGCTGAAGTGTGGTCTTGCCCTGAAGCTACTGTTTCTGTTGCTTACTTTAAATCTCGAGGCCCCGCCTTAATACTTTAATCTCACTTTTTACACTGTTTGACGTTGGTAAATAGTCATATGTGCTTTTACTTTAATCACTTTAGTGTGTGTGAGTGTGTGTCTCCTTCACTTGCCTTGGCCCCAACTTTAATCATCCTCTTTGCACTTATCCAAGCTCAAACTGGTACCATTGCAATTTCTTCTTCCCCATTGCTCTTTTCACTTTGTAGATTCTCTGGATAACCTATTCAGTCCATTAATAGCCAACACCGCCACTTCATTGTTGTAGGCCTTTGTAACTTCACAATATCCTCTGCCAAAGACATTAGTCCATTGCTTTTCAACTTAGCATCAGGCAAGCATTTGGGCTGTGGGCAAACTGCTGCCCGACTCTTTATCAAAATATCCCAGTTGCTGCCTAAGTCTTTATTTTCCTCTGAAACTACATTTTTTTGCAGCAATGCTTTCTTACAGGCTTCTACTACAATGGCCCGTTAAGCTCTGCTTACAGTAGTCAACAGCTTTTCTAGCCCAAAGTTCCAAAGTCTTCCACATTTCTCCACCTACATGGTCAGGTTCTTCACAGCCAACAGCCTAGTCTCTGGTACCAACTATTGTATTAGCCACTTCTCTGTTGCTGTGATAAAACCACCATGACCAAGGGAACTTATGAAAGGAAGAGTTTATTTGAGCTTACAATTGACGGTTCTAGGGAATTTGAGTCCATTGTGGTGGGAGGCATGGTGGCAGGGACTGGAGCAGAAAGCGGAGGTTCACATCTCACAATGAGTACAGGAAGTTGAGAGAGAAAGACTGGAGACTGCAAGCCTGCCCCCAGTGACATACTTCCTCCAGCATGGCCACACCTTCTAAGACCTCCCAGAACAGTGCCACCAACTGGGGACAAAATGTCTAAATACTTAAAGCCTATGGGGGACACTCTCATTCAAACCACCACACATGGTATAGTTGGGTTTTTTTTTGGGGGGGGGGTATTTTTTGTGACAGGATCTCCCTTTAATCCCAGCTGTCCTGGAGCTCCCTCTGTAGACCAGGATGGCTTTGAACTCACAGAGATCCGCCTGCCTCTGCCTCCCAAGTGCTGGGATTAAAGGCGTGCGCCACCATGCCCTGAACATAATATAGTTCTTAACTATAATATCCGAGACTCTGTGGTTTGATCCTTCACAGTTGCAAAAAGTAAAACTATGCGACAGTGTGCACTAAACATGCAGACTTTTTCCTTTGTCACTTTGTCATTATCCCTAAATACTTTGAAACAGGTTTTTACATAATATTTTCACAGCATTCAGTATTACAAGTAATCTAGACCTGATGTAAAGAATGTGCATAGAAGCCAGGTAAAGTAATGTGTTCCTGTGTTCCCATCTACTCAGGAAATTGAGACAGGAGAATCACTTGAGCCCAAGGATTCCAAAACAACTTAGGCATCGTAGCAAAGCTCACTGTAGTAAAGTATACTGGATAAAGTCTACTGGAGGCTGTGGATAGGGATATGAAGTAGGTGTGATAGGTGCAAACAGGCCATTTTGTATGAGGGACTTGAACATTCGTGGGGTTTTGTATCCATAAGGAGTCCTGGAGCCAATCCCCAAGGATTCTGACAACAGTTATACTTTAAAAGTGCCTCTCAATTTTGTGGAAGTTTGTAATTCTCAAGCATTATTTAGAATAAAAGCAAGTATGCTTGGTATGTAATTCTGATAGCATATTTTATAGCTCATATTTTGTTTTAAAAGGATGGTAGTCTATTCCAGTTTGGCTTCTTCAGCATTTAGCTGATATGAGAAGGCTCCATCACAGTTACTTTTGAATTTATAAGTATTGTAGGTCTGGAATTTAGATTATTTATGGCCCTGTCAAATGACACTGAGACATAGTAAATACCTGCTTTTTGAGGAAGCCTATCTAATGAGTTTGTAGGCATTATCATGTGGGACTTTTGTCCGTGAAAATTTATATTTGGGGATATAATGGTTTTTTAGTGTTAGAGAGTATTTATTAATACAATTTAATTGGGGGCGGAGAGGGGTTGAGAAAATGGCTCCCTTGGTAAAATGCCTGCTGTACATAAGGACTTGGGTTGGGGGAATAGACCAGCTTATCTCTTGGAGCTCACTGACTAGCCATCGTAGGGGAATCAGCGAGCTCCAGGTTCTCTGAGAGACTCTGTCTCAAAAAGTAAGGTGGAGACCTGAGAGCAACTTCTGCCTTCCCCCTCATGCCCATAAGCCACACATACACACAGAGTAATTTTCACTTATGTTATCTAAGCAGTATGTGTCAAACTACAAATTAAAATTCTGTGTTTACTCTGAGAAATATATAAAATCTATAGAAGAATAAGGATTATATCGTAATACATTGATGGAAGGTAGTAGTCTCTCACAGAGAACGTTACCATGAGCAGAGATCAGCATATGAAGTTACTATGAGCAGGGATCAGCATACAGAGTTGATTGGGATGTATGGGAGGATAATAACAAAGCAATGAGTATCTTGAAGTGAAGTCTTGAAATTTAAAGTTAAAACTACCCACCATGTGAAGGAATAAATTCAGGTAGCCATGTTTCCTGGCCCTCTTAATCTATTTAAAAATTTTTAAGTTACTGGGGCTGGAGAGATGGCCTAGCTGTTAAGAGCGCCGACCGCTCTTGCAGAGGACCCGGGTTCGATCCCCAGCACCCCACATGGCGGCCGAGAGCCGTCTGAACTCCCGATTCCAGGAGAACTCCAGTTCCAGAGGAATCCGAGACCCTCTTCTGACCTCCGCGGCATTGCACGACACGGGTGCACAGACTTGCATGCAGACAGTACATTCATACACATACGGAAATAAATAAAATTAATTTTAAAAATTAAAAATAAATAAATAAATAATTTTTAAGTTACGGAAACATTGAAAAAATAGTGTCCATCATATACCTGTTATCTAAAGAAATATTTTGCTATTTACTTTGTTTCCTTCTAACATACACTTTATTCTGTTCAGGCATTTGAAAGTAAGTTGTGCCGGGCGTGGTGGCGCACACCTTTAATCCTAGCACTTGGGAGGCAGAGGCAGGTGAATCTTTGTGAGTTCAAGGCCAGCCTGGTCTACAGAGTGAGTTCCAGGACAGCTGGGGCTACAGGGAGACCCGGTCCCGAAAAGGCCAAAACCAAAACAAACACAAACCCATTACATAACAGGTTACATAACTGTGTCAGGGTCCTTGGGCATCTAGTGTCAGCCGTTTTGTGCTGACTCATAGCCCTCCAGATGTCCAGCGTTAGCCATTTTGGCCCTTGTCAAATATATCAGCACTGTGTTGTCTAAACGTAGGCAGGCCTTCCCAGGCTTGATCTCCCGCACTCTGTTTCAGGGCCAATCATATTCCACTGCCTGTGTGTTCTACTGTTGATTTATAGCCACCAACCGAGGAGCATCAGTGATGACCAAAGATGCTGTGAATGCCTAGGGTGGTAGGTCTTTGGGTGAACATGATTTCAGCTCATCCAAGTAAGCACCAAGGAGCCTAGGCTGAGAGGATGCTTTTGTCTAAGTAAGATGCAGACGGAAGCATCTGCTGCAATCTCTCGCCCACCTGCAGGAAGTGGAGGCAGCAGGGTGGGGGCATTGGTCCTCAACAGCCTCATCTGCAGTGATGTCACGTCTTGACTTTAGCTATCTGAGTAGGGGTGCAGTAGTCATGCGCCAGTTTTAGGGTGTGTGGTGTATGCATGCCCATGTGTTCATGTGTGCAGCCATGTGTGTGGTGGGGCATGTGCATGTGGAGAGCAGAGGTTCACATGTACTCTCCACTTTATTTATTTATTTTTGAGACAACTCTCATGGAATTCGGACCTAGCTGATTCAGCAAGACACTCTGCGCTCCAAGCCTTGGGGTTCCTTTCGTCTACACCCCACCCCTTGCCCAGCACCGGAGTCACACCTGCTTTATAATGGGTGCTGGGGATCTGAACACAAGTCCTCATGCTTGTGCAGTGAGCACTGGACTCACTGAGCTGGCTCCTCTGCCTCATGTGCTAATTTTTAAATTTTAAGTCATAAAGACACAGAATTTCCTTCATTCACTCTTTCCATTATTGGGGAGGCAGAAGGGCGGGAGAAGAGATGGTCACTCGCATGCAGTGAGTGATAGAACACCTTGTAGAAAACTCAAGGATCTAGGATCTGAGGAAGACACGGTCCCTCCCCTCCCCTGCAGTTTGCGGAAGCATGGGGGTGTTCTTCAGAACCTTGTTAGGTGTCTCACTCTACAGGCAAAACCTATGATGGGAGCTTCTTGGATGGGAAAAGAGAAGAGAGAGGGAACAGTCTTTGCCAGGCCAGTTTCCTCTGCCCCCTTGAAGTGGGGGAGCCTGGCTGATGCTGTGCATGCCAATGGCCATGGGTACTCAGCCTTGGCACAGCTTCTTCCCCTCCCTTCCAGTCTACCTGCCAAAGACCTATTCATTTTTCAGACCTCAGTTAGCCTTCTCTGGACAGCACAGTGATTTGCATTGGATTTGTCTCTGTTCCTTCCTGGCTCTTTGGTGAAAGCTTATTCAGCTCTGAGTGAACGCATCAGTGTGTCATCTCTTACGCAAAGCCTTACCCCATCTTCTAAAAGCAGGGTGTGCACTCTCTGCTTCAGCATGGGGATGATTCTCCTGTCATTGCGAACATTGGTACTAGAACAACAGGGAAGGGAGGGAAGGAAGGAAAGAGGGGTGGAAGGAAGGGAGGAAGGAAAGAAAGAATGAAGGAAGGAAGGTAGAGAAAGAGAAAAAGCCAACAAAACTGCAAACAAATGAAACCTTGGTGCTAGGTGCTTATTCCTGTGTTTGCCATATAGCAAGACTTGAAGGCTCTTTGCTTCCTAGGACCTGTAGTATGATGACTGGGCTGCTACCAGTCTCTCTGTAGACCAGCTTGTAGCTGACTGTTGCAGGCAGATAGCTGTGACTGTCCTGTAACAGTCATAAGGCAGAGGGCCTCCCAAGAGAAGCCACACTGCCCAATTAGACCCAAGGCAAGCACATGCATATAACAGTCTTATAACTATCTTTATTCTGGATATGGACAGGGATGCAAGGACTTCTACAGCAACACATCTTCCACTCATTTGCTTCTTAGAGTATGTGATGATTAATCTTGGTCATCAATTTGATTGGGTCTGGAATCAACTGAGACATAAATCTTTGGATGGATCTAAGATGATGTTTCCAGGAAGGATTAATGGAGGGGGAAGACCCTCTCCCAGAGTAGGCTGAGGTCTGAGGGACAAGCGGATGCTGTTGCCTTCCTGTCTTCCCCGCCTGCTGGTGAATGCATCTGCTCTATTGCTGCCTCTGCCTCTGCTGCTGCTGTGGCAAGCCTTCACTGACATCAGAACCTGACTTCTTCAGTCTCCTAATACAGACTATGGAATAGCAGCTCTCCAAGAATCCTCCAGGCCTTCAGCACCAGATAGGAACTGATAGGACATTTAACCTCATGGTGTGACCCTCGTCTCCAAAGTATAGATGACCTGTATCATGTTAGCCAATCTAATAAATCCCTTTTCATAATATATCATAATATATATTCATTCTATTGGTTCTGTTCCTGCAGAGAGCCTTGACCAATAAAGATCTGAGATTACCTTCGTCTACACTACAGCTAGGACAGAGATTGTGACCCAGGACTGTCACTGNTAAGGAATTATATCTGTAATACATGGATGGAAGGTATAGTCTCCAACGAGAACGTTACCATGAGCAGAGATCAGCATATGAAGTTACTATGAGCAGGGATCAGCATACAGAGTTGATTGGGATGTATGGGAGGATAATAACAAAGCAATGAGTATCTTGAAGTGAAGTCTTGAAATTTAAAGTTAAAACTACCCACCATGTGAAGGAATAAATTCAGGTAGCCATGTTTCCTGGCCCTCTTAATCTATTTAAAAATTTTTAAGTTACTACTCTGGGGCGGGGACCATTGCTAGCTGTTAAAGCGCCTACCGCTCGTTCAGAGGACCGCCGGGTTCAATCCCCGCAGCCCACAGTGCGGGCCGAGATCCGTCCTTGAACTCAACTCCCCTTCCCGTTTCCAGGAGAACTCAAGTTTTCAGGGGAATCTGACGCCCCCGTCTGACCTCCGCGGCATTGCACGACACGGGTGGCACAGACCTGCATGCAGACAGTAAATTCATAACAATACGGAAGTAAATAAATTATTGTAAAAATTAAAATAAATCAATAATAATTTTTAAGTTATCGGAAACATTGAAAAAATAGTGTCCATCATATACCTGTTATCTAAAGAAATATTTTGCTATTTACTTTGTTTCCTTCTAACATACACTTTATTCTGTTCAGGCATTGAAGTAAGTGTGCCGCGTGGTGGCGCCACCTTTAAATTCCTAGCACTTGGGAGGCAGAAGCATGTGAATCTATTGTTGAGTTCAAGGCCACCTGGCGACAGAGTGAATTCCAGGACAGCTGGGGCTACAGGGAGACCCGGTCCCGAAAAGGATCAAAAAAAAAAAAAAAAGTAATTGTAAAGCCGTTAAGCTAACCTTTCACCATTATCGGCAGGATGCCGTAATACTTGTGGTATTTTCATGCAGAATGCATCCAAGACATTTTAAGAAGTTTTTTAAAGTTAATTTATATTATTCTGGTATTGTATGAATGTAACTTCTGTAGGCGGTTTGTGCACCGTGTCGTGCAATGCGCGGAGGTCAGAAGAAGGGTGTCGACTCCCCTGGAACTGGAGTTCGTCACTGGAATTGGAGTTTCAGACGGGTTTTGGCTGCCAGGTGTGCTGGGATCGAACCCGGGTCCTTGTAAAGAGCGGGGTCGGCGCTCTTAAAACCGCTAGGGCCATCTCTCCGCCCCTCAACAAGACATTTTACATCTTGCTTGCATAGTTGTGGTCTAGATCAACACTGCGGCTCCTCCCCTCCCCTCCCTCCTCCCCCTCCACCTCCCCCCTCCCCTCCTTCTCCCCTCCTCTTTTTTTTTCTTTTCTTTTTCTCTCCCCTCCTCTCCCCTCCTTCCTCCCTCCCTCCCATTCCTTCCTTCCTCCCCTTCCTCCCCTTCTTCCCCTTTTTCTTCCCCCTCTTTCCTTTCCTTTTTCTTCCTTTCCCCTTCTTCCCCTTCCCCATTCCCTTTCCTTCTTTCCTTTACGTCAGTTTTGGTTTTGCCTTGTTTCAGAGACAAAGTCTCAATATGTAGCCTGGACTGGCCTAGAATTGAGCTCTTCCCTCCTCCCTGCCTGCACCTCTTGAATGCTAGGGTTACATAATTATATTATTTCTATCTTTAAAATAGTGTTAACCCTTCACTGAATGTTAATAAATACTTTGATTTTTCTGATAAAACATATTCTGACTGATTGCCTCTGTAATATATTTAGCAGAATTTTTTCTCTTCCTTTTTTTTTTTTTTTAACTTTGGGGCTCAAGCCTATATCCTATGCATGCTAGTTAAGTACTCTACCATGGAACTACATACCTACTGCTTTAAATGACCTTTTTTTTTATTATTTGTTTATGTCTTGTATGATGTATAGGAATGTATGATCTGCATGTAGTGTGGTGCACCATGTCGTCAATGCCACACAGAGGTCGAAGAGGGGTTGGATTCCCTGGATGGAGTTCTCCGGAACTGGAATCAAACGGTTCCAGCCGCCAGTGTGAGTGCTGGGGATCGAGCCAGGTCCTCTGCAAAGACCAGTGCAGCCTCTAACCACTAGGCCATCTCTCTAGCCCCTAATGAACATGAAAATTTTGTGTTCAAAGGTATTTTCTCATAGCATGCAGATAATAATTGGCTTTGGTATTTTAATTTATATTGACACATAAAAGCTATACATACCGGGGCTGGAGAGTAGCCGTAGCGTTAAGAGCACCGCTGCTCTTGCAGAGGACCCGGGTTCTTCATCCCCAGCACCCACATGGCGGCAAATAACTGTCTGTAACTCCAATTCCAGGAGGAACTCCATTCCAGGGGAAGCTGAGACCTCTTCTAACCTTCTGCGGCATTGCTGACACAGGTGCATCAACCTACATGCAAGACAGTACACCATACACATGACAAAAATAATACAATTTTTTTAAAAAGCTATGCATACCAATTTCCTTGAACATCTCTCCTCTCTCTCCTCCTCTCTCCTCTCCTCTCTCATCAGTCTATTCCTCCTCTGTGGTGTGGTGGGTGGTGTGGTGAGATAGAGGAGAGAGAGAGAGAGAGAGAGATCTGTATTGAGTGTGGGTGGGGGCCAGAGAGAGAGAGAGAGAGAGAAAGAGATCTGTATATGTGTGTGGGGGCCAGAAATCAATGTCTCCTGTCTTCTCAGTCTCTGTGCACCTTGTGTTTTGAGGCAGGGTCTCTCACTGAACTGGGAGCTTACCAGTTTGGCTAGCCTGGCTGCCAGCAGCTCCAGAGATCCTCCTGTCTTTACCTCTTCAGAGATAAGACTATGGATATACACTGCCACTAAAAATGCCGGGCATTTTTAGGTGGATGCTGGGGATCTGAACTTGTGTCTTCATGCTTGTGTGGTAAGTAAGCACTTTACCAACTGAGACATATCCAACCCCACATTTCTTATTCTTTATGATCAGAACATTCACATAGTTCTTAACTAACTGTAACTTAATACTTATTAGTACCTCCCAGACCTTCCTTACCCATTATTCTTCCTGGCCACCAGTAATTGCCATTCTGTTCTCAATTGCATGAAACCAATTTTTTTAGATTTCATGTATAAGTGGTATCATACACTGTTTACCTTTTGTGCTTTGCTTATTTTACTATAAGTCTTGATCTCCATTTCCATCTATATTGTTGCAAATGGCAGGGTTACATACTATTTTATGACTGTGTAGTGATTTGTTATATATTTATACCAAAATTTGTTTATCCAGTTACCATTTGATGGATACTTAGGTTATTTCCATTTCTTGCCTATTGTGCCACAGTAACACATGTGAATGCTCCTGTCTTGGGCAGATTGATTTCATTTCTTTTGGTCGTATATCCAGTACTGGGATTGCTGGATCATACAATAGTTCCACCTTCAGTCTTTTTTTTTTTTTTTGTCTTTTTTGAGACAGGGTCTCCCTGTAGCCCCAGCTGTCCTGGAACTCACTCTGTAGACCAGGCTGGCCTTGAACTCACAAAGATCCGCCTGCCTCTGCCTCCCAAGTGCTAGGATTAAAGGCGTGCGCCACCACGCCCCGCCCACCTTCAGTCTTAAAGAAACCTCCATTCTGCATTCCAGTGCAGCTATACTATTTTACATATGCAGGAGTTTAGTTTTCTCTACGTCATTGCTAGAACTTGCTGTCTTTTTGTCTTTTGAGTACTCTTGTCTCATTCCATATTTTAGAAGAAATGTTCTCAGTAAACTCTCCCACCCCATTACATATAATGTTGCTATAGGTTTGTCTCATATAGCTTTTATTATATTGACATGCTCATTGTTTTCCTATTCCCCTTAGGGCTTTTATCACTGAAGGGATCAAGGGCATTATTCTAGTTACTTTCTATTGCTGGGATAAAGACACTGCCCAAAACCAACTTGGGGAGGAAAAAGTTTATTTGGGTTACAGCTCACAGTCCATCATCAAAGGAAGCCAAGGTAGGAGCTTAGGGCAGGAACTTGGAGCACAAACCACGGAGGAATGGTGCTTACTGGCTGGCTCTCTTGCCCTATGCTCGGCCTGCTTTCCTTTCTTCTTTTTTTAATAATATTTTTTTTAATTTTATGTGTATAGGTGTATTGGTTGCATGTATGTAAATGCACCTATCGGAAGAGAGTGTCAAATCTCCAGAACGGGTGTTAACAGTTTGCTATCGTGTGGGTGATGGGAACTGAGGGTTCTCTGCAAGAGTAGCCAGTGAGTGCTCTTAACTGCCCAGCCATCTCTCCAGGCCCTCAACCTGTTTTCTTACATAACACCAGACTACCTGCCCTGGGGTGGCATCACCAACAGTGGGCTGGGCCCTCCCACATTGTCTTAAAAATCAAGATGTCCCACAGATCTGGCCATAGGCCAGTCCAATGGAGGAAGTTCCTCAGTTGAAGTTCCCTCCTGACAACTGAAGCTATTCATCCAGCACAAGCAGTCTCTGTATCATTTGAGCTGATCATGTAACTTGTTTGTGCCTTTTAAGTCTGTGTACCATATTACACTTACTGATTTGTGTATGTTGCATCAAACTTGGAGCCCTGGAATGAAACCAGTCTGGTTACAGTCATCTATGTTCTTGAATTTGGTTCGTGAGGTTTTTGCTTATGTATTACTGGGGAAATTGGACTATAGTGTTCTTCTGTGTGTACTTATCTAGTTTGGGTATCAGGATAATGCTGGCTTTTTAGCATTTGGCAGTGTTCCCCTTTCTGCTTTGTGGAGCAATTGAAGAGCGTGGTTGTTTTCTCTTTAAATGTTTGGAGAAGTTAGAATTCATCTGTGAATCTGTTCCTTGGATTTTGTTTGTTCAAGTGTTTCTGCAGCCCAAAGTGATGTAGTGATTTGGTGCAATCTCTATCTAAAGAGCATTACACTTCACTGAGCTAAAAACAATCCTGGACTTGAGGGGGGAGGTATGTGACCTCGTGGAGAATTAGAAGAAAAAAAGATTCTGTTCCAAAGAGACAAAGAAAGGAGAAAACATTGGCAAACCACACAATGAAAGGTTATCGAAAAAAATGCAGAGAAAAAGATAAATGAACCAGTAAGAGTAAGTAACCTGCAGAATGTAAGTCAAGCAGGGAACCTCTACCCACAGGAGAAGCCCTGACAAGCTTCCAGTCCAGTTGCAGGTTTTGGTGAGACAAGAGATTCCCCTAGTACAGGTCAAACAAACAGAAATCCAGTTTGTCACTTTATATGATACTTACTGGGCAGGGTCAGGAGTCATCTCAAGAGACGGAACATGTTAATAACTTGAGAATGGGGAAGATAGGTCTGGGAGACACAAATTGGCCTGCCATTGTTACAGGTAAAAATGAAGGCCCAAGGAGGTAGCTGCGGATCACAGGGAGTCAGGTAGACCCTCCTAAGTTGAAGGTTGCAGGGAGAATGGGGGCCTTGCCAAGGCAGGTTAGCACATACAGAAAGATAGTACCTCTCCAGATGGCTCATTAGCTGAAGTCATTCTGACTTTAATAGCTAGCTCTAAGCCTGAGGTCAATACGTTGGATCCACCTCTGGGGACACCTTATCTTATGCCACACTGTGTTGCCAAAGGTTGGGGTAGTATTGATAAGGCAAGGTCCTTGGCCACCTACCTATCTGACTCTAAGCTGGGTTATGCCTGATTGTTACAGCTGCAGAGGCTTAACATTCTCAGGGGTGTGCACTGAGTTCCACATTACAACTGGTGGAAATGAAGGACTTCTCTTCCCTCCTGGTGCTTTGTCTGATGCTTTGGCAGTTATGGAGTCCTATAAGTGAGCACTGACTTGGTAATACTTGTTATGGTGGCAATACTTGTTATGGAGTCCTATAAGTGAGCACTGAGGCTGGAGAATGGGTGGTAGAGACAGTTCCTTAGCCACCAAAGCTGATGCTAAGCTGGTTCACGTCAGTTTTACAGCTGCAGGGGCCTGTACTATTTTAGAACGAGGGCAGGTGTGCCCTGAACCCAGTCCAAGGCTGGAAATATTTAGTGCATGAGTAATCGGCTTGATAAAGGGAGATGATCACAGGAGGGCCTTAGTCAAAGTCTGGTAGTATAATACTGTTTTATTCTTTTTACTCAATTTATTCTTTGGCTATTTGGGTTTTTCTTAAAGATTTATTTTCTATTTTTTTTATTATGTGTGTGTATGTGTGTACACATGAGTTCAGTGTGTGTGTGTGTACATGAGTTTAGGTGCCCATGGAGGCCTGAAGAGGATGTCAGAGTCCTTAGAACAGGCAGTCTTTTTTTTTTTTTTCCTTTATTTTTTTTAAGGGATTCACAATATAAGAGCACAGTTGTTTTCAGATCACATTAATGTTGCTCAGTTTGCCATACAACTAGGTAATTGGCACTAGCATCCACAGATGAGGGATACCATTCGTCGTTTGTTTTTCTGGAACTGTTACTTCACTCTGTATGATATCTTCTTTTCTTTTCTTTTCTTTTCTTTTTTTTTTTTTAATTCTTTATGTGTGAATGTACTGTCTGCATTCAGGTCTGTGCACCCATGTTGTGCAATGCCGCGGAGGTCAGAGAGGGTGTCAGATTCCCCTGGAACTGGAGTTACAGACGATTCTCAGCTGCCATGTGGGTGCTGGGGATCAAACCCGGGTCCTCTGCAAGAGTGGTTGGCGCTCCTAACCGCTAGACCATCTCTCCAGCCCCTGTATGATATCTTCTAGCTCCATCCATTTACCTGCAAAGTTCATGATGTCATCTTTCTTTACCGCCACATAGAACTCCATTGTGTAGATGTACCACATTTTCTCTATCCACTCGTCAGTTGAGGGGCACTTGGGTTGGTTCCAGCTCCTTGCTATTGTGAAGAGAGCTGCAATAAACATGGTTGTGCATGTATCTCTACAGTAAGATGAATCTTGTGGGTATGTACCCAGGAGTGGTATGGCTGGGTCAGGGGGCAAGTTCATTCCAAGTCTTCCAAGGGTTCTCCACACTGCTTTCCATAGTGGCTGTACAAGTTTACATTCCCACCAGCAGTGGATGAGTGAAGAACAGGCAGTCTTGAGGCACCTGACTTCAGTGCTGAGTATTGAACTCAAGCTGTCTAGAACATTATGCCATCTCTGTAGCCCCTCAGTGCTTTATTTGATTAAATTTATTGCTAAGTGGGGTTTTGTTTTGTTTTCCTTTGAGAGTCTTGAGTTTTTAAGCACATTGTTAGCCTGTCTTCCAAATGATTTGGAGAAGATTGTCAAGCATTGAACATGTACTGACCTTAGGATTCATCCTTAGAGGAGAATTGTTGAAATTCCTGGGATGTAATTATTTTCTCGTTAAAACAGAGACTGAATATCTTGGTTTGGGATAATTATTTACTGAAAGTGTTCTGTGATGAATTAAGCATATCATATATAAGATATTTACCAGATGCACCAGTCTCAATGCCTTTAATCCCAGCACTTATAAGGTATAGGCAGGTTGATCTGAGTTCTAGGCCAGCCTGGTTTGTAATGTGAATTCCAAGCCAGTCAGAACTACATAGGGAAACTCTGTTTAAAAAAAAAAAAAAATCAGTTTCACAAAGTTAAAGGTGAGGACCATCACCTGAGGTCCTCAGACCTGGCATGGACTGTGGCAAACCTGGGTCGATGTACACACATCATACCCCATACACAAAAGAAATACTTTTAAAAAGAAATTAACTAGTTTTAGGCTTTTTTTTTTTTTTTTGAGACAGGGTCTCCCTTTAGTCCCAGCTAGCCTGGAGTTTGGTATGTAGACCAGGCTGGCCTTGATCTCGGGGATCCACCTGCCTCTGCCTTCTGAGTGCTGGGATTAAAGGTATGCGCCACCACACCTGGCAGTTTTAGACTTTTAAGATACAGAAAGTGCTAATTTTCTCTAAGCATTTCAATTTGAGTTTTGCAAATACTTGTTGATTTTTCTGAGCATATATAGAAATGGTAGATTTGGGAAGTAGATACTTGGAAAGCAGCATATTCTGTACCACAATATTACACTAGTAAGGAAGGGGATAAAAATCTCCATTAAGGGTCTGGAGAGATGGCCTAGTGGTTGGGAGCGCCAACTGCTCTTGCAGAGGACCCGAGTTCGATTCCTAGCACCCACATGGCGGCTGAGAACCGTCTTTAACTCCAGTTCCAGGGGAATCCGACACCCTCTTCTGACCCCCTGCGGCATTTGCATGACACGAGTACACCAACCTACATGCAGACAGTACGTTCATACACATAAAAAGAAAAATCTCCATTAAATTAGACATGCCTGTGTGGTGGTGCATTCCTTTAATTCTAGCACTCGGGAGGCAGAGGCAGGTGGATCTCTTTGAGTTCAAGGCCAGCCTGATCTACAGAGTGAGTTCCAGGCCAGCTGGACCTATAGGGAGACCCTGTCTCAAAAAAATATTAGACATGCACAAAACAATCTTGAGCTAAAGTTCTGTGGGAGAGTGCTTGCCTATTACATACAAAGAGTTCAGTCCCCACCAAGCCTGACCAACATACCTCCCCCAGATCATTAACTACTCATATGGAATGTTTTAGGTATGAATTTAATACTTCATTTAATAGTGACATCAAAAGCCCATGAAAGAGGGAGTGCACTATAGATTTAGATTCCTTGAAGAGTGCAGAATTCCTTTGTTTTAGGATGACAGGTATCCTGTCACTTCAGTTTATGCACCTTCACTCACAGAAGTGGCTGGTCAGCATTAGGAAGTACAGTCATGCTTCAGTTAACAATGGGGCTCTGTTCTGAGAAAAGCGTCATTAGGCAATTTTGTGGTTGTTTGAACATCACAGCAGGTATTTACACAAACCTACATCAGTCATTTGATGTGGCATCTTAATGCAATCAAGAGATGTGGTAAACATGAGCTGTATGAGACTGCTGTCAATGTGACATAGCATTGTGTTTTTTTGAGACAGGGTCTCCCTGTAGCCCCAGCTGTCCTGGAACTCACTCTGTAGACCAGGCTGGCCTTGAATTCACAAAGATCCCCCTGCCTCTGCCTCCCAAGCGCTAGGATTAAAGGCGTGCGCCACCACGCCCAGCAGCATATACAGTTTTACAGTGAATTTTCATTTATTTTGGCAATGCTGGGGATTAAACCCATGGCCATGGGCATGCTAGTTAAGCACTCTACATGTGAGCTGTATCACTAGCCCTTGAACTTTTTTTTTGTCTTCTTGAGACAGGGTCTCCTGTTAGTCCCAGCTGGCCTGGAGCTCTCTATGTTGACCAGGCTGGCCTTGAACTCACAGAGGTCCGCCTCCTGAGTGCTGGGATTAAAGGCGTGTGCCACCACGCCTAGCAAACTTTTTAAAATATGAGTGGAAGTATACTTCCAAACAACAGTAAAGGGGTTGAGAGATAGTTAAGCCAGTAGTCAGTAAGGTGTTTGACTTGCATGTGTGAGAACCTGAGTTTGATCTCCATAACCCATGTAATATGTCTGGTGTGGTAGTGTTTGTAGGATCTTTGTTGCTGGCCAATGAGAGAGACCCTGTCTCAAAATAAAAATAAAAGGGCAGGGCCGGAGAGATGGCCTAGCGGTTAAGGGCGCCGACCGCTGTTACAGAGGTCCCAGGTTCGATCCCCAGTACCCACATGGCGGCCGAGAACCGTCTGAAACTCCAGTTCCAGGGGAATCTGACACCCTCTTCTGACCTCTGTGGCATTGCACGACACGGGTGCACAGACTTGCATGCAGACAGTACATTCATACACATACAGAAATAAATAAAAATTAATTAAAAAATTAAAAATTAAAAAATAAAAAATTAAAAAATACATAAAAAATAAAAGGGCAATAGTGCCCAGTGATGACAAGATCATACTTTAGCCTCTGCACATGGATAAGCAGGCATATGAACATGAGTGCACACATACAACCAGTAAAAGGTATAATAAAACAAATACCTAAGGCAGAGATAGAGTCATTTATCATTATGAATACTAGGTACTATATATAGTTGTATTGCTGTGCTTTTATACAACTAACAGCACAGAAGCTCTTTTCTACAGAATCACCATGGACCCATGAGTACTGTATTCCACTACAACATTACTATAGCTACAGGGTCTCTAGGCAATAGGAATTTTTTGTGTCTATCCTATCTTAGGGGACCACACTAATAATATGTGGTCTATTCCTAAACTAAAGTGGTGAGGTGCTGTGCATGACTGTATTGAGTCATGACCACTTCCTTGCCTTTCTTTTGCTCATGTGAAACCTCTTTATTGCTAATTTTAAGATGGTATTTATTCTACTATCCTGAATAATTTCTGCAGTTCTATCTTATGACTGCTACTTTCAGGCTCCATCAAGTAGCTTTCAAGTGCATACTACATAAATGATTAGCACTCCCTTTACAGCATTTAAATTTGTGACTGCAAAGAAAAGTCTGTAAGACTTTCAGTCTACCTGTTGGGTTTTCAGAGATGCTGAAGGGGATTTTCTATCATAGATTTTATCTTATGCATACCAAGAAGCCCAATAGATCTTGTCCTTCCTCAAGCCTATATCATAATGAGTAGTTGTCACAAAAACCCTAAGAAACTCCTTTCCAATCCTAGCATTACCAAGTCAGTAGCTCCTTGCATTCTGTGTAAACGGAATTCTGCAACTACAGTCATCATATGAGCTTGCTATATTCATCAACTAGCCACGGCGGCTATTATTTTGGGAGTGTGTTTGTTTGTTTGTTTGTTTGTTTGTTTGTTTGTTTGTTTGTGAAGGCTTGGCATTTTCTCACTCTGATGCCTGGCACATTGGAAGGACTAGGATTTACTAAACATCCCAGTGCTTGTTTTCATCCCCAGTCAGTAGGTTACTAGATGAATAATCTAGAGTGACATAGCGCCTACCTAGAAACCATTGGCTCACGGGGCTGGAGAGATGGCCTAGTGGTTAAGAGTGCCAACTGCCCTTGCAGAGGACCTGGGTTCGATCCCCAGCACCCACATGGCGGTCGAGAACCGTCTGAAGTTCCAATTCCAGGAGAACTCCAGTTCCAGGGGAATCCGACACCCTCTTCTGACCTCCGCAGCATTGCACGACATGGGTGCACAAACCTACATGCAGACAGTACATTCATACACATACAGAAATAAATAAATTAAAAGAAAAAAAAGAAACCATTGGCTCGTAAAGGCTGGTGTGCACAGAATACCTGTAGGATTTACTAATCTGTAGACTGTGGGGCCATACTCCCAGAGATCCTGAGAATGGACCTTTTTCCTAAGCTTTCAAATGTTCTGCTAGTGGTAGTTCAGAATCTCATAAGGTTGTTATTAACACTAGAATTCAAACTCACTGCTGGACTATTTGCTGGTTTTGTTTTGCTTTTTGTTTTGTTTTGTTTTGTTTTGTGGGGTACAGGAGGAATATTTGAGAACCTAGATAGCTCTGGCTGGCCTTGGTACTCACCATGCAACCTAGGCTGGTCTAGAGTTAAGAGATTAATTAAGCAGAACCATGGTGAATACCAAATGCATACATTCTCTAGTCTCTTATGTAAAATGGTGTAGTATTTGCCTGTAACCTTATGCACATCCTCTCGTATTCTTTGAAGTTTCTCTAGATGACTGATAATACTTAATAAAAATATAAACACTGTCCTCTTTCGGGTCCTGACTCCCAAGACGACCAAAAAAAGAAGAAACAACGGTCGCACTAAAAAGGGCCGCGGCCATGTGCAGCCCATTCGCTGCACGAACTGCGCCTGGTGCGTGCCGAAGGACAAGGCCATTAAGAAGTTCATTATTCGGAACATAGCAGAAGCTGCCGCCATCAGGGACATTTCTGAAGCGAGCGTCTTCGACGCTTATGTGCTTCCCAAGCTCTACGTCAAGCTACATTACTTCATGAGCTGTGCCATTCATAGCAAGATGGTCAGGAACCGCGAAGCCTGGAAAGACTGAACACCCCCACCACGATTTAGACCTGCTGGTGCTGCCCCACGACCTCCACCAAAGCCCATGTAAAGGCCTGACTTCATAAGGACAGACACCTTCCAGGAAAATAAAAATAAAATGGAAATTTTACTTAAAAAAATATATATATATGTATAAACACTGATAAATAATTGCACTTCTGGATTGTTATACAAAAACTGTACTTCTCCCTGCTGATCAACATCTGGTTCACTCTCCCAGAACTGCAGCATCTCTTTCTTGCCTGTTGCTTCTTGGACCCTGGAGTTGAAAGTTACACTGGTGGCATGGCACCTCTGACTAATAGTTCAGTGAGAATCTTGTATTGCCCCTTCTGCACAGAAGTGCATACCCTTTGGAACCAAAGTCTCCAAACCTGCAGGATCTGCAGTTGCAAGGAGGAAAAGCAGTCTCTTTCATGGCTCATGGGGAGCAATGATAAATTACTTCCTCTTCTACTCACAGGCTCCTTCATACTGTGTACACAGCTGCATCTGAAAGTCTCTGATTTGCATACACTCTGCATGCATAGAATGTTAGTCTCATTCTTTTGTATTTTTATCTTCTAGCTAAAATTTCAGCTATGTTTTTAGAAGAACGCTTCATTGTTTTTTGAGGGCAGCTGCTTCTGCGTGGTGCGTATGTAATATGATGAACAGTCTTGTGATCCTGAGTTTATTCCTGCATCAGTACCGATGGCAGTACCCAAGAGAAGCAGTGCCGGATGTTACAATCCTAAAAAACAAAATCCTGAAATAAAAAATTTTGAATGCCAATATCCTGAGAGCTGAACTCCTGAAACTCCAGTTCCTATTGGGAAAAAGTTACATAAAAGTAGTAGAGATCTGGTAGTGCTTGCCTAGGCATGTGCAAGGCTCTCAGTTTGATTCATAGCACCACATGAAAAATGGGGATAGAGGGCTGGAGAGATGGCCTAGCGGTTAAGAGCGCCGACCGCTCTTACAGAGGACCCGGGTTCGATCCCCAGCACCCACATGGCGGCCGAGAACCGTCTGAAACTCCAATTCCAGGAGAACTCCAGTTCCAGGGGAATCCGAGACCCTCTTCTGATCTCCGCGGCATTGCACGACATGCGTGCACAAACCTGCATGCAGACAGTACATCCATACACATACAGAAATAAAAATTTAAAAAAAAAAGAAAAATGGGGATAGAGCAATTCTGGGAAAAGGGTGAAAGCACTTTCAGTTGTAGGCTGGATCAGTCCTTTTATCATACAATGGTTTCTTTCAAAAATACTTCATCAGGGCCGGGCTTGGTGGCGCACGCCTTTAATCCTAGCACTTGGGAGGCAGAGGCACGCGGATCTCTGTGAGTTCAAGGCCAGCCTGGTCTACAGAGTGAGTTCCAGGACAGCTGGGGCTACAGGGAACCCTGTCTCGAAAAAGAAAAAAAAAAAATACTTCATCAGAAAATAAACAGAATCCAAAAAAACTCTGATTTTTGTAAACTGAAGATGCTAATATAGAGGGGTTCTTCCAGGTTCTTCCAGGGCTTCTTCCAACACATTAGATGATAAGTTCTCAGTTGGGTATTTGACTATTGAAAACGGTAGGCCTTTAATATAATATTGACCTCTAATAAGTCTTACAGAAAGACTAGTTTGATTTGCTTTTTAGCTAAACAGTGGTACTTTCAAAACTTCATTGTTTCTTTTTAATGATTTGATTTTAATTTTTATTTTTTATGTGTAGGATTGTACTGTCCACATGTAGGTTTGTGCACCTGTGTCGTGCAATGCCGCGGAGGTCAGAAGAGGGTGTCGGATTTCCCTGGAACTGGAGTTAAAGACGGTTCTTGGCCACTATGTGGGTGCTGGGAATTGAACCCGTAACTGCTAGGCCATCTCTCCAGCCCCAAAACGTCATTGTTTTTTATCAAATATTTATAGTCCATGCCTCTATTGCCTTTGAAAATTCTAGGCTGTATCTGTTACTTTTATCTACTAATGATTGTAAAAAGAAAAACATTTCATAAACATTTATTTGGAAGTTTGGTGGACTGTGTGGAAAAAAATTAATTTCAGTCTCCAACCATGACAGATTTGGAATTAGGTTTGATCAAGGCCTCTAAAAGTTAATTTCAAGATGTCAGGATATTAGCAATGAAGATTTTTTTCCCCATTTAAACCCTGTGTACTTGTTGGAAAGTTCATCTGAGTAGTATGCATGATAAGGAGGTGAGGAAAACTTCATGTAAAATTGTCTTTGAGGCAGATGTGGTGGCATACACCTACAATCCAGGCAGTGGGGATACTGAAGCAGGCTAACCTGGGCTACCTGGCAAGACCCTGTCTTAATAAACAAACCAAACAGGCAAAATGTCCTCACTGATATTTCGCCCAGCTGGTGAAATTCACTTTCTGCTAAGTCTAGATTTGCCTGAAGAAACACCTCATTTACTTTTTTTTTTTTTAAAACACCTTATTTACTAATTGGAACATCTTTAATTTCTTGTTGTTGTTGTCGTCGTTGCTGCTGTTGTCTGAGACAGGGTCTCTGTTTAGTCCCAGCTGGCCTGGAGCTCACTGTGTAGCCCAGGCTGGCCTTGAACTCAGAGATCCACTTGCCTCTGCCTCCTGAGTGCTTGGATTAAACCCATGCACCACCACGCCTGGCCTAAGATGGTTCTTAACCACCATGTGGGCGCTGGGAATCAAACCCAGGTCCTCTGCAAGAGTAGTCAGTGCTCTTAACCACTGAGCCATCTCTCCAGCCCCCATCTTTATTTTCATACTAGGACAAAAAGAGACATACACCACTGCCCCCTACCTGAACACATAAATAAACAAAACTAGTAATTTTTTTATCTTTTGTTTTTGTAGTTTTAGATGGATGGTGAATTGAGTCTCTTTTATTCTGTCTTGATCTAAACCTGAAGTCCTGAAGGTTTATGACTTTGGAGGGAGTGTGACTCTTGTGCCCATGGCACCCCATAGAACCTCACTGGAGGGGCAGGTCTTTCAGTTTCGCAGTGTTTATTCCCTGCCTCCTGGAGTTTACATTACCAAGCACTGAAGGGTATGAACCACTTCCGATTCATTCTTTTATTCTTTCCAGTCAGTTTTCCGATTCATTCTTTTATTTCCAGTCAGTTTGATTTCATCTATGTAATGAGGAGATTGGGATGTCTTTGGACTGTTATGACAGAGCAGGAAGAGTAAAAGTAGCCCTAAGGCAAAACCATAAGTTGATGTTACGCCATACATTTGCAGATGGGGTGGTTTGTTTTTTTTTTTTCATCCTATCTTAAAATCAAAATGAAAATTTGTGCATTTACCAGATAAGTGCCATTTGAGGCTTACTTAGCTCTAGCAACTGCATTACATTTGAGACTTTAGCTATGAAGAGGCTGGAAAAGGCCTATGTTGACTAAGTTCATCACCCCTTGACTGAGTCTGTACTGGCAGCACTGGTCCTTGATTTATTTATTTATTTATTTATTTATTTATTTATTTATTTATTTATTATTTTGGTCTTATTGAGACAGGATCTCCGTGTAGCTCCAGCTGTCCTGGAACTCACTCTGTAGACCAGGGTGGCCTTGAACTCACAGAGATCTGCCTGCCTCTGCCTCCCAAGTGCTAGGATTATTTATTTTTGCCTTCTAAAAATAATCTTGTCTTTAGTTTATTACATTATTCTGAAGCATGGGCAGTTTCAGAGGTTTGCATACAGGTCTTTCACTGTGACAGCTCTTTACTGTGGAGGTCATGTAGCCTTAGTGGAGGTTATTCTAACTGCCAAGTATATAAACTCTTAAGTTCAAGGAGCAGAGAGAGAGAGTATTATTAAGTGAGTCTGGTTATTAAGTGGGTCTGCAGGGTCCAATGTGAGCTAGCCTGTTGGCCAAGGCTTTAGTCATTATCTCCATTCAAAATGTCTTGTCTGATTGGTTGGTTCTTTTGCCTCTTAGCATTTCGAGCTTCAATCATTGTCTTAGTTCCATTCACTTAGTGGGTGGTCTGGTTTAAGATGGCATAACCATCTGGTATCTTGGTGCTTTCCATGTGTTTTGTTTTGTTTTGTTTTGTTTTGTTTTGTTTCGTTTTGTTTTTTTCCTCTCCCCTGGGCTAGCATGGAATTCTCTAACATGGATGGTCTCTGTGTACTTGAATGTCTGAAGTTCTTCAACCTTTCTCACTTGTGTCCCATTCTTTTGGTTAGAACAAATCAAAGGACCAACCCAAATCTGGGAAGAACACAAATTCCAATTCTTGATGAAGGGATGGTAGTTATATTGCAAAAGAGCATATGGGGTAAGATACCTCTTTGTAATAGTGTTTGGAAATGTAATGTGGTATATCTGCTATGTCCAGACCTTTCTTACTTGCTATGGCTTCCTCATTTAATCCAATTGCCCCTCCCCATTTTTTGTAAATTTATAGTTTAGTTTTGTGCATTTCATATATTGTTTCTCAGTCCAATCTAGACTCATCTCCCCTTCCATGTCCCCTACCCCACCCGAATTCATGTACCCTGTCATTCCTGCACTATATCTTTTTCTGATTCTTTACAAAGTTTTTCAAAGCAGAGGATTATTGTCCTTGGGGGAACTTTACTGCTTCAGTAGGTTCCCTGTCCCAGTTGCTCTGCTGTTGTTCTTCCCTCTAACCTGTATTGCTTCAACATATGCATATATGTATGTCACACCTATACTAAAATTATATCATCTGTTTACAAACTGTCATTTCCATATCATATTTCAGGATTCACATTTTTCCTTTGTAAATTTATATTACTCTAAAATATGCCTACATATTCTCCACCCATAAACCAAGATTACAAAGTCTAAAAATAAGTGGTGGATTAATTCTAGAGCCTGTAAATGGATTTACATTATAAGAGCACAATTGCTTTCAGGGAAAGGGGTATATAACATTGATGTTGCTCAATGTTGTTTGTAAGTTTGCCTTACAACTCAGTGCTTGGTGCTAGCATTCACAAATGAGGGATATCATTTGTCATTTGCTTTTCTGGGACTGTGTTACTTCACTTAGCATAGTATCTTCTAGTACCATCCATTTACCTGCAAAGTTCATGATGCCATCTTTCTTTACCACTGCATAGAATTCCACTGTGTAGACTTATCACATTTTCTCCATCCACTCATTGGTTGAGGGGCATTTGGATTGGTTCCAGCTCTTTGCTATGGAGCTGCAATAAACATAGCTGTGCATGTATGTCTGTGGCAGAATGAGTCTTGTGGGTATATACCCAGGAGTGGTATGACTGGGTCAGGTGGAAGGCTCATTTTGAGTTTTTTAAGGGTTCTCCACATTGCTTTCCATTGTGGTTGTACAAGTTTATATTCCCACCAGCAGTGGATGAGTGTTGCCCTTTCCCCACAACCTCTCCAGCATTTGGTATCATTTGTTTTCTTGATCCTATCCAGTCTTATCTGAGTGAGATGATATCTTAAAGTGGTTTAATTTGCATTTCCTTAATTATTAGTGATGTTGAACACTTTTTAAGGTGTTTCTCAGCTGTCTTTTTTTCCTTACTGGGGAAGTCTCTTCAGCTCTTTACTCCATCTTTTGAGTGACTCATTTGTTTTCTTTCTTCTTTGTTTTTTGAGTAGTTTATATATTCTGGAAATTAATGCTCTGTCAAATGTATCACTGGTGAAGGTTTCCTCCCACTTTGTGGGTTTTCTCTTCACTGACTGTTTCTTTTGCTGCAGAAGCTTTTGAGTTTAATGAGGTCCCACTTGTTAATTCTCAACCTCACTTCCTGTGCAGCTGCTGTCTGATTTAGGAAGTCTTCTAGGCCTATGTCTTGTAGGTTGCTACCAACATTTTCTTCTATCACCTTCAGAGTTTTGAGTTTCACATTGAGGACTTTGATCCATTTGGAGTTGATTGTTGATTTTTGTACAGGGTGAGAGGTAGGGGTTTAATTTTATTCTTCTACAAGTAGTGATCCAGTTTTGCCACCCCATTTGCTGAAGATGCTGTCTTTCCTCCATTGAGTCTTCTTGGCCCCTTTGTCAAATATGAGGTGGCTGAAATTGTATGTGTTCAAGTTTGGATCTTCAGTTTTGTTCCATTGGTCTACAGGTCTGTTTTTGTGTCAGTACCAGGTTGTTATTATGACTATAGCCCTGTAATATAGTTTGAAGTCTGGTATAGTGATATTCCCCCTCACACACACACCCCAATGGCTCTTTTCACTCAGGGTTGCTTTGGCTTTCAGGGTCTTTTGTTTTTCCATGTGAATTTAAGGATTTTTTTTTCCAAGTCTGTGAAAAAACTCACGGGGATTTTAATTGGGATTGCATTGAATCTGCATGCATATTATTTTGGGTAGAATGGACATTTTTACTATATTAGTTTTTCCAGTCCATGAGCATGGGAGGTCTTTCCATCTTCTGATGTCTTCTTCAATCTCCTTCAGGGGTTTAAACTTTTTGTTGTAGAGCTCTTTGGTGTTTTTGGTTAGGTTTGTTCCTAGTTATTTTATTGTTTTTGATGCTGTTGTGAGTGGGAAGGTAGGTCTCCTTATATTCCTTCTCCAGTTGCTTGGTGATGGTGTAAAGAAAGGCTACAGATTTTCATAAGTTAATTTTGTATCCCACCACTTTACTGAAAGTCTTAAATCATTTCTAGTTTTCTGGTAGAGTTTTTAGTATCCCTTAGATAAATCATCATATTGTCTGCAAAAAAGGATAGCTTGACTTCCTCTTTTCCGATTAGTACTCCTTTAATTTCTCTTCTCTTATTGCCCTAGCAACCATTTCAAGTACTTTATTGAAGAGGAGTGGCAATAGTGGGCATCCTTGCCGTGTTCCTGCCTTTAAGGGGAATGTTTCTAACTTTTCTCCATTTAGGATGATGCTGGAAGTGGGTTTGTTGTATGTGGCTTTGATTATGTTGAGGAATGTTCCCTCCAGTCCAATTCCCTCTAGAACTTTAAACATGAAGGGATGCTGGATCTTGTCAAAGGTTTTTTCTGCATCAATTGAGATGATTGTGTGATTTTTGTCTTTCAGTCCATTTACATGTTTTATGATATTTATTGATTTACTTATGTTGAACCATCCCTGCATCTCTGCTATGAATCCAACTTGGTCATGATGGATGATCTTTTTGATATGGGTCTGTATGCAGTTTGCAAGTATTTTTGTTGAGAATTTTTGCATCTTTGTTCATTAATGATGGGTCTATAGTTTCCTTTTTGATTGTATCTTTGCCTGATTTTGGTATTAGAATGATGCTGGCTTCATAGAAGGAATTTGGGAATGTTCCCTCTGTATTCTTCTGAACAGTTTGAGAAGTAATGGCTGTTAAGTCTTCTTTAAATGTTGAATATAATTTTTCTGTGTAATCATCTGTGCCTGGGCTTTTTTTTTTTTTTTTTGTTGGGAGGCTTTTATGTATGTTTTCAATTTCTCTCTCTCTCTCTCTCTCTCTTTTTTTTTTTTTTTTTTTTTTTTTTTGGGTCTTTTTTGAGACAAGATCTCCCTGTAGCCCCAGCTGGCCTTGAACTCACTCTGTAGACCAGGTCGGCCTTAAACTCACAGAGATCCTCCTGCCTCTGCCTCTGCCTCTGCCTCCCAAGTGCTAGGATTGAAAGCGTACGCCACCACGCCCAGCTTAAGGATGGCTCGTGGCCGCCATGTGGGTGCTGGGAATTGAACCCAGGTCCTCTGCAAGAGCAGCTGGTGCTCTTAACCACTTGAACCATCTCTCTAGCCCCCAAATTTCCTCCAATATGGATCTGCTTAAGCTGTCAATCTCTTCCCGGTTAAGCTTTGTCGAGTTCCAGGATTTCAAATATTCATCTATTTCTCTTAGGTTTTCAAATTTAGTAGAGTATAGGTTTTTGAAATATTTCCATATGATTGTCTGGATCTTTTGGTTGTCTGTTGTCCTTTCATCACAAATTCTATTGATTTGGAGTTATTCTTTCTTTTGGTTAACTGGGCTAGAGGTCTATCTTGTTTACCCTTTCAAAGAACCAACTTTTAGATTTATTGAT
The DNA here is from genome assembly GCA_009823505.1 of Rhizomys pruinosus. Classification (NCBI taxonomy): domain Eukaryota; kingdom Metazoa; phylum Chordata; class Mammalia; order Rodentia; family Spalacidae; genus Rhizomys; species Rhizomys pruinosus. Next base: position 179,659 of record VZQC01006820.1, read on the forward strand.
TCTTTGTATTGTTTCCTTTGTTTCTGTTTAGTTGATTTCTCCTCTGATTTTTGTTATTTCTTTCTGTCTGTTGGGTTTAGGGTTCATTTGTTGTTGTCTCTCAAGTGTTTTTAGCTACAGTGTTAGATTGTTTATTTTTGCACTTTGGTGTTTTTTCCGAGACAGGGTCTCCCTTTAAGTCCCAGCTGGCCTGGAGCCCACTCTGTAGACCAGGATGGCCTTTAACTCACAGAGATCCGCCTTCCTCTGCCTCCCAAGTGCTAGCATTAAAGGCGTGCACCGCCATGCCCATCAGGACTGCTTTTAAAGTATCCCAAAGGTTTTGTTGTGTTTTATTGTCATTTTCATTTAGTTCCAGGAATGCTTTTACTTCTTTATTTCTTCCTTGACCCATTCATTATGCAAGAGTGTGTAGTTTTGTCTCCATGTGTTCTTATAGGTAGTAGGGCTTATCCTGATGTGATATTGAGCTTTATTGCACCATGGTCTGATAGAATGCATGAAATTATTTCAATCCTTTTGTATTTGTTGAGGTCTATTCTAAATCCCAGTATGTGGTTGATTTTGGAGGGGGTTCTGTGTGGTGCTAAGTAGAAATATTCTCTGGTGTTTCAGTAGATGTCTGTGAGGACCATTTGGTGCATTGTATTATTGTTCAGTTCAGATGTCTCTCTGTTTATTCTTTGTCCAGTTGACCTATCCAAAGGGCTCAGTGGGGTATTGAAGTCCCCCACTATTAGTGCATATGGATTAATCTGTGCCTTAAGGTTTTGCATGGTTGTGTTTATAAAGTTGGGTTCACTGGAGTTTGGTGCATATATATTTATGATTGTGAAATCTTCATGGTTAATTGTTCCTTTGATAAGGATGTAATGGCTCTGTTTGTCTCTTCTGATTAGTTTTACTTTGAAGTCTATTTTGTCTGATATTAAAATAGGAACTCCTGCTTGCTCTTTGGTTCCATTTCTTTGGAATATTTTTTCCATCCTTTCACTTTAAGTTGGTGCCTATCCTTGAGGGTGTGATGTGTTTACTGTAGACAGCATATAGATGGATTCTATTTTTTTTTCTTTTTCTTGGTTTTGTTTGTTTGTTTGTTTGTCTTTTCGAGACAGGATTTCCCTGTAGCCCCAGCTGTCCTGAAACTCACTCTGTAGACCAAGCTGGCTTTAAACTCACAAAGATTCACCTGCCTCTGCCTCCTGAGTGCTAGGATTAAAGGTGTACACCACCATGCCCTTCGGATTCTTTCTAATCCATTCTTCCAGTCTGTCTTTTGATTGGGGAAATTTAGCCCATAAATATTTAAGGTTGTTATTGAGAGATGTGTGTTGCTGCTTTTCATTCTATTTTCTGTTTGTATTCTTGTTCTAGGTTTGTATTTAAGTAGTTATACATTTATTAATTTCTCTCTCTCACTGTTTGGGGATAGTTGATCCTTTCTTCTGTCCTTTGAATTGAGTATTTTCTGAAGGGTTGGTTTCTAGGACATGTATTCTTTTGTCTTCTTTATGTCATGGAAGGCTTTTCTTTCTCCTTCAACTATGATCGACATTTTTGCTGTGTATAGTAATCTGGGTCAGCATCTATAGTTATTTAGTACTGGGAGTACTTTGGTCTGTGTTCTTCTGACTTTCGTAGGGAGGAGTGTCTTCTGATTTTGTCTATTTGGTGTTCTATGTGTTTCTTGTATTTGTATGGGTTTGTCTTTTTTTCAGTTTGGGGAATTGTATTCTGTAATTCTGTTGAAGATTTGATCAGTAATGTCTTGGGATTCTTATCCTTCCTCTATCCCTATGATTAGGAAGTTTGGTCTTTTCGTAGTGTCCCACATTTCCTGACTGCTCCACTGTTGTGGTTTTTTAAATTTTTCATATTCTTTTCTTGAGTATTCTGGTTTTTCCACTTTATCTACCAGTATTGATACTCTGATTTTCTGCTTCTTGAGGCTTTCTCCCATTCTTTCCTGTTGATTGGGTGAGTGTTGGATTTCCTTTTTCATTTCATCTTGTGATTTCTTTAGTATTTCCATTTTCTTTTGCAGCTTGTCTTTGTCTTCTTGTAGTTCCTTGCTTCTCTGGTGTGTTTCCTTTTTCATTTCAGCCTGGTATCTCTTCAGCGTTTCCACTTCTTCCCTTTATCATTTGTCATTCTCTCCCTTTAGTTCTTTGGGTTGTTCTTTATATTCCTTAATTTCTTTGAGTATGTCTAAGATTGTTCTAATATCTGTGTCTTGGGTTGTTTCTAGGGAAATCTCATTGTAGGAATCTTTATAGGACTGGTAGATTGATGTGGATTTATTCAGTGTTTTTCCCATTTTATTTTTTTGTTGTTGTTGTATTTTTGGCATGTGGTTTTGTTTTTATTGTTTGTATTCTGATGCAAATCTCAACTGTTTCTTCTTTGCTTTGGAGGTTTGCTTTGCTTGTTTCCTTCAGGTACTTTCTTTGTTGTCTTGTTTATTGAGGGCTGGATGGTCTGGGTTTCAGGTTTTCCCTTTTGATTATATATTGGAAGGTCTGGCTAACTCTTCCCTTTCTGTTCTCAAGGTTTTCCAGAAATTGGATAGGTGATAACTATGCTCACTCCGTTTCCCTCTGGCCAGTTCCTCTAGGCTGTGCTGGGACTGGAGTTGTGGAAGCCTCCTGTCTCTTCTACTTCTTTTTCCCTTGGACTCACTACTTCTGTTCCCACTGGGCCACTCACATGTCAGCACTGGGGTGGGGGTTTGCTCCCTTGACCCTTGCTAGCCCCCTGTGCGTTCTGCTGCTGCTATGCTTGCTGGGAGATTCTGCCCACGCCAATCACGCAGGAGGGGTGTTGGTTTTGCCTGGGTGCTTGATGAACCCAAGCCTCTGCCTCTCACCTCTCCACATGCTGGTCCCTCCTGTGCAGCCTGCTGCTGCTATGCTGGCTGGAACACCCCCACCCCCACCCCTGCCATTTTTTAAATATGGAATGCTTCATGAATTTGCACAGCATCCTTGCACGGGGGCCGTGCTAGTCTTCTCTGTATCCTTCCGACTTTAGTATATGTGCTGCTGAAGCATGTACCCAATTAGCCCTTTTATGCCCTTAAATATCTCTTCCAATAAGGATTTATCAGAGATAATGTATGTTTATTCAACCCACCATAGGTAATATGGGCTCAGGGTTATTTGTGCTTTCTTTAGTGGCCATATGTTGCCTTAATAACCTATTGCAAAGCAAGTTATCTTAGTTTCTTTTTCTCTCTATTGTTAATTGATGTTTCGAATATTGTATATCAGAATTTGACAGTGGTTAGCAGTGGTCTGAGCTAATGTGAAAATACTCCTTAAAAGTAAGAGAGTTAAGGGACTGGAGAGATAGCCTAGCGGTTAAGAGCACCGACGCTCTTGCAGAGGACCCGGGTTCGATCCCCAGCACCCACATGGCAGCTGAGAACCGTCTGTAACTCCAATTCCAGGAGAACTCCAGTTCCAGGGGAATCCGAGACCCTCTTCTGACCCCCGCGGCATTGCACGACACGGGTGCACAGACCTGTATGCAGACAGTACATTCATACACATACAAAGATAAATAATAAAAAAAAATTGTTAAAAAAAGTAAGAGAGTTAAAAAAAAAAGTAAGAGTTTGACAGAGAGAATTTAAGCTTGACTGCCTTTTTTTTTAATTTTTTATTTATTTCTGTATGTGTATGAATGTACTGTCTGCACGCAAGTCTGTGCCAGTTTGACTGCCTTTTATTATCATTATGTGCTAATAATTGTAAAATGACATCAGGGGCAGAAAGAGCTTTCTTTCAGGGATGTAGACTACTGTCTACTTCTCACTAAGTAAATCAAGACTCTTAGTTGAGATTATACTTTATAATCTTAGTGTTTTTGCGCTCTGTAACTAGTTACCTAAGTTAGTGTTAGAGAAATATTATCTATTCTTTCAGAGTGACAGTAGTGTTGACCCATTGGACATGTTTGTGCTTAGTAGAAGGTCATATTACTAGGTATCTTTTTTTTTAAAATAGATAACAGACATTTATTTCTCACAGTTATGGAGCAAGATCAAGGCAAAATTGGTATCTACTGCCTGGATCATGGGTGCTACTGCTGTTTTCCATTCTCATGCGGGTGGCAGGGCCAGAGTCCTCTCAGGCTTCTTTTTTTTTTTTTTTTTATCTTT
>VZQC01006820.1:185675-303234 GCA_009823505.1 Rhizomys pruinosus
ATATAGAAATAAAAAAAATTTAAAAAAAAAAAAAAAAGAAAGGAAAAATTAGATCATCCACAGGGTATCAGATGTAAGGATCTGGACCCTGTAAATGCTGAGACTAGTTTAGGAGACTGTAAACACAAAGTAAGACTTAAATGTATGCATATTTTATAAAAACTAAGAATGGTTTATATCTGCTTAGAAGTAATGAGTTTATACACTTGGATATGAAGTAGACAGTTTTGGGGTTTGGGGCTTGTCTGAATAGATACCATGCCCATGTAGAAGAGGATCCTGAGTGGAGGGGGTTCTTTCCTGTTTAAAAACTTTTATTTAGTGGTTTTATGGCTCTCTAGCTAACACAGCTTTGTAGTAAATGGTTGGGTACCTAAAACCAAATTTGTGGGGTATCATATTTCAGAATGTGTATTTGAAAAGTAATCTAAAAACTTTTTGTTCCACAGGACTTAAATACTATTTATTCTTACCTCCATGGAATGGAAATATTATCAAATCTCAGAGAACATCAGCTTAGGTAAGTGTAGTACTGTTTTATACCAGTCTTGTGCTAAATAATTACTGATTTATTCTCCAAGTACATGTTAAGCACCTTTTACATTCTTCATTCTGTTTTAGGCATATGAAATCCATATTACATTCCTATTCAAGAGTTTATATTCTTGTAGGATTGATTTGGGAGTGGGAGAATGCCACAGTCGAGGCTGTATATAGTGTTGGGGAATAGTCAGTGCTGAATGTGGTACAGCATGGCGGCCACTTGAGTTTAGATGATCGGTGAAACGATTGCTGAAGAATTCTCATAGGAAGTAATTTTTGAGTAGAGACCTACCTCACTGATGGCCAAGCCAAGATAGAGGACTTTGGTATCTGGTACAGAGTAAGAAGTAGAACAGGTAGTCTCATGAAACAGGTGATTTAAGAACTTTTAGGGATAGGTAGAGACATTTCCATTTCTCATTCTTTTTTTTTTTTGAGACAGGGTTTCCCTGTAGTCCCAGCTGGCCTGGAACTCACTATGTAAACCAGGCTGGCCTGGAACTCAAGCCTGCCTCTGCTGGGATTTAAGGTGTGTGCCACCACGCCCAGCTCATTCCCGTTTTTATTGGCCATGAGATTTTTTTTTTTTTTTAATGTATAAGAGTGTACTATCTGCATGTAGGTTTGTGCATCCGAGTCCTGCAATGCTACGGAGGTCAGAGAGGGTGTCAAATTGCCCTGGAACTGGAGTTAAAGACTATTCTCAGCCGCCATGTGGGTGCTGGGGATTGAACCCGGGTCCTCTGCAAGAGCAGTCGGCGCTCTTAACCACTAGGCCATCTCTTCAGCCCGGCCATGATATAAGTGTTTATTATATCATTTAAGCTACAGTTTTGTCTTGTATGACATAGGGGTGATAACAATTTTGTTGTTTTCTGTTTGGTTTTGAGACAGGGTCTCCTTGTAGCCCCAAATGGCCTGGAACTTAACTATGTAGACCAGGCTAGCCTCCATCTCATAGAGATTCACCTGCCTCTGCCTCTGCCGAGTACTGGGATTAAAAGTATGTACCACTGCACCCATCATGTTTCAGTATTTTGAGAATTAAATGAGAATTATATGTCGGTAGTGAAATCAACACTCCTCTATTTTCTTTTTGCAGTTTATCTTGTTATTTATTGTACCAAATATTTAAGATGGACATAGTATATTGACTTGGCATATGCTCCCATGGACAGACCCATGAACTCTCTTAACCCTGCTTCCTTTAAGATAGACCTGCTTATCTGAGATCATGTTTGTAAAGATGTTATAGAATGCTATGATGCATTAATTGTTGTGATTTTATGTATTTCTTCATGACCCATTTAGCTAATTACTTTTCCTCAGTGTTCTTCAAGTTTCTGATTATGAACCAGGCTGCTACAGTATAATTAGGGATTTGTATTCTGTTTTCTATGTAATGTAATTCAGGTGTTTGTGTATGTAAGGAAGAGAGAAAACTGAAAATTAGAACAGATAGCAGTGTTAAAATGTATTTATTTTAGTTTTTAAGATTTTTTTAAAATTCAAGTTTATATACTTAACAGATTTTGTGTGTGTGTGTGTCTTTTTGTTGTTGCAAGTAATTGTTCTTCAAAATGATATCAAAATTAACCATTCAAAAATGTATTTTTATGTTATGTGTCTTGAGTGTTCAGCCTGCATATGTGCAAGTGCAGCACATGCACACAATGTCTGGGGAGGCCAGAGAAAGTCACTGGGTCCCAAGTGCTCGTAACCCTGAGCCGTCTCCAGCCCCAGAATTAGCCAGTTCATAATGTATACATGCATATGAGCTCCGTGCTACCTAATGTTGTCCATTTCTTTGTTTGATTGCTTCATTTTTAGTCTGCTTTCTTTTGATACAAGGGCTCACTGTATCACTCTGGCTGTTCTCCAACTTGTGCCAGTCTTCGTACCTCTACCGAGAGTGCTAGGATTACAGCCACATGCCACCATGACTTGCGTATAAGTTACAAAAATGCAAAAGAGGAGCTGGAGAAATGGCTCAGTGGTTAAGAGCACTGACTGCTCTTGCAGAGGACCCAGGTTCGATTCCCAGCACCCACATGGTGGCTAAGAACCATTAGGCCGGGTGTGATTGTGCATGCCTTTAATCCCAGCACTTGAGAGGCAGAGACTGGCGGATCTCTGTGAATTCAAGGCCAGCCTGGTCTACATAGTGAGCTCCAAGCCAGCTGGGACTAAAGGGAGACAATAAATAAATAAATAAATAAATAAATAAATAAATAAATAAATGCAGAGTATTTGAAGATAAACTAGAATATTATCTATTGCTTTTATTAAAAATGTTACTGCCTTACATATAGTTCTAAACTTTATGAAGACTTAAAATATATCTAATCAATTCCAGTTGAAATGTAATTTTTAAACAAAACCTTAACTTTTTTTATTAGGTTAATGTCTGCAAGAGCACGCTATGAGAGATACAGTGGCAATCAGATTCTTTTTTGGTAAGTATTTCTATTATTAGCTTAAATGAATGACTTAGGTCTTGACTTTCACTATTAGATTTTATTTAATAGTCAGCATACAAAACATACAAATTGTCTAGTGTATCAAATGTGTTATAGATATATACCTTTGTAAGTACTTCTGCCACATTGACCAGCCTTTCAAAAAGTTGCTGGCAGGCGTGGTGGCACAGGCCTTTAATCCCAGCACTCAGGAGCCAGAGGCAAGTGGATCTCTGTGAGTTCAAGGACAGCTGGGGCTACAAGGAGAAAAAAAAGACCAAAAAACAAACCCTAAAACAAAACAGAAAGCTGTGTTCAGTTCTGTTTTGGAATGTAATCATAGTTGTGACTTTATCAACACAGATTAATTTTACCTTTTTCAACTTTTTTTTAAATTTTTTTTAAAATTTATTTCGGTATGTGTATGAATGTACTGTCTGCATGCAGGTGTGTGCACCCGTGTCGTGCAAAGCCGGAGGTCAGAAGAGGGTGTCGGATTCCCCTGGAACTGGAGTTCTCCTGGAATTGGAGTTTCAGACAGTTCTCGGCCACCATGTGGGTGCTGGGGATCCAACCCGGGTCCTCTGTAAGAGCGGTTGGCGCTCTTAACCGCTAGGCCATCTCTCCAGCCCACCTTTTTCAACTTTAAAGAAAACATTTTGTTATTTTTATGTGTATGAGTATATTGCCTGCATTTAAATAAGTGCACCTGTGTCATGCAGTGCTCTCAGACATCAGGAGAGGGTGAAGGATCCCCTGGAACAAGAGTTACAAACAGTTGTTAGCTGCCATGTTACCGGTACTAGGACTCAAGAACAGCCAGTGCTCTTAACCACTGAGCCATTTCTCCAGCTCCCCCTTTCAACTTCTCATTGATAGAATATTTGGGTACAGATTTTTTACTTAGCAGATGTCAGTTTGCTGTAATGTTCTGCCTTGGTTCTTTTCATTGCTATGGAATAAACATTGGTATAGACATAACTATCTCTTCTATTGGAATATATTGGCTGCTTCTAGATTTTACTACTATGAAAAATAACTTTGATGGACACTTTTTACCATTTTTCAGTTGTGTTCCTTTGGTTATATTTATTTGTGAAATTTTTTATGACTCTTGAATCAAAATCCTTGGTAGACGAAAAGTATGCAAATACTTTTCCCCCTGTGATTTTTGTTTTTCACATCTTAAAGAATCTTATCTACATACAAAGTTCTTCGTCAGACTTACATAACAAGATCCCATCTCAAGAAAAAAATCTTTAAAGAGAGCAAATTGAAAAGGATGAATATTAGTCATTAGAAAAACCTGATGAGCCGGGCGTGGTGGTGCACGCCTTTAATCCTAGCACTTGGGAGGCAAAGGCAGGCGGATCTTTGTGAGTTCAAGGCCAGCCTGGTCTACAGAGTAAGTTCCAGAACAGCTGGGACTACAGGGAGATCCTGTCTTGAAAAGGACAAAAAAAAAAAAAAACCTGATGAAGTCAGTGTTAAAATAGGTGTCAGACAAGAATTTTAAGAAATGAGACAATTGACCTTTTAGTGTCTGTAATTGATTACATCAGAGGACACTGACTGGTATGATCTGGTGATCTAAAATTCAAAGCTGGGAATTTTTAATAAGAAGAGGAAAAGTGTGGTTTGGAATTGATAGGAGGTACAAGGAGAGGACACTGAGCCATCCGTAGTCCTAGTGGCAGAAGTATTTGAGAGAAAACTTCCACCATTTTAAAATTTTTTTTTATTTAATTTTATTTCTGTATGTGTATGAATGTACTGTCTGCATGCAGGTTTGTGCACCCGTGTCGTGCAATGCCATGGAGGTCAGAAGAGGGTCTCAGATTCCCCTGGAACTGGAGTTCCCCTGGAATTGGAGTTTCAGACGGTTTTCGGCTGCCATGTGGGTGCTGGGGATCGTACCCGGGTCCTCTGTAAGAGTGGTCGGCACTCTTAACCACCAGGCCATCCCTCCAGCCCCCATTTTTAAATGACAATAGAGGAAGCAGTCTTCTGGAAAATCTGAGTGAACACATTGAGAATAAATGGTATTTTTCAGCTGTCTGACTTGAATTCAAAAGACTTAATAATCAGGTTTTCAGACTAGGACAAATGGGAGGAGAAATGAATCTATCTAAAGCCATTAGTCTTGGATGAGTTACAGCATGGGAGAGCTAGTTTTCTGTGGCTGGGGATGAAAAGACTTCTCAAAAATTATTTCCATTTGCTGGTGTCCTTTATCTTAACAGTAGATATGATTTTTTAAAAATCACTGTGGCAGGGCTGGAGAGATGGCCTAGGGGTTAAGAGCGCTGACTGCTCTTGCAGAGGACCCAGGTTCAATCCCCAGCACCCACATGGCAGCTGAGAACCATCTTTAACTCCAGTTTCAGGGGAATCCAATGCCCTCTTCTGACATCCGCTGCATTGTACAACACGGGTGCACAGACCTACATGCAGACAGTACATTCCTACACATACAAGAATAAATAAATTTTAGGGGCTGGAGAGATAGCCCAGCGGTTAAGAGCACCAACTGCTCTTGCAGAGGACCCGGGTTCAATCCCCAGGCACCCACATGGCGGCTAAGAACCGTCTGTAACTCCAATTCCAGGAGAACTCCAGTTCCAGGGGAATCCGAGACCCTCTTCTGACCTCCGCGGCATTGCACGACACGGGTGCACAGACCTACATACAGACAGTACATTCATACACATACAAAAATTAAAAAAAAAAAAATTAAAAAAAAAAAGAATAAATTAAAAAAATTAAAAAAAAAAACCCACTGTGGCTATAGGTTTTCCTTTATAAGTAGCATAAATTCAAGATCAGAGCCATTACAAGAAGGGTTTTTCTTAATAGAATGTATAATTTGGGGCGTGTGTTTGTGAGACAGTGTTTTCAATGTAGCACAGACTGGCCTCAAATTTACTGTGTAGCTGAAGATGACCTTGAACTTCTAATCCTCCTGCCTCTACCTCCACAGTGTACTAGGATTAGAAGAGTGTACCACCCAGCCTGGTATATGAGGTGCTAGAGACTAAACTCAAGGGCTTTATATATGCTAGGCAAGCTCTTTAACCACTGAGTTACATCCCCAGCCCCTCACCCCCAGTTGTGCAGTGTTTTTTTTTAAGTGTTCTCTTCCCTGTGCTTGTTGTTAAAAGCATGGGACACTTTATGAGTATCACCAATATTTAGGTTTTTACCCTCCAGTATAACATTTTGATAACTTGTCCCAAATGAATTATAAATAAGGGGAAATAAGAGAAACCTACAGCACTTAGTAAAAGCTACTGAACTGTATATAAATATCATCTCTCATAGCTGGGCGTGGTGGTGCACGCCTTTAATCCTAGCACTGGGGAGGCAGAGGCAGGCGGATCTTTGTGAGTTCAAGGTCAGCTTGGTCTACAGAGTGAGTTCCAGGACAGCTGGGGCTACAGGGAGACCCGTCTCGAAAAGACAAAAAAAAAAAAATCTCATCTCTCTAGGACATGCACACACATTGCTGTGCTGGGTGTGGAGTCTAAGGCTTCATGCATGCTAAACAAGAAGTACTACTGAACTATACTTCCATCCCCTATAAATAGCTTCTAACTGGAATTATTTATGACTTAAATTTTTTTCTTAGATTGTTTTAAATAAATTCCTTTTTTTTTTTTTTTGAGGGTTTTGTGCATGAGTCCTGTATTTACATCATTTCCACTCATTTTTCTTTCCCTCCAACTCTGCTGATGTCCCCCAGCTCCTGCTCAAACTTGTGGCCTCGTGTTCTTTTAATTTTATCGTTACATATTATTTGTGTAAATCTTACTAAGTCCATTTAGTGCTTCTTGTATGTACTTGTCTTTAGGGCTGAGCACTTGGGATTGGATAATCGATCAGGTGCTGGTCCTTGGAGAAAGCGGGTTCTTCCTCTCTCAGCATCCACTGATTGCTTGTGGTCTTCATCTAGGGATGAGGCCTTGTGAAATTTCTCCATCCACATTGGCATTTCAACTGGTGTGGTCATTATGCAGATCTCCTTGAGACAACTTACATTGTTGAGATTCCATGGGTGCAGCCTCCCTGTCCTATTGAGAAGATACTAGCAGCAGCACCCTGACCGCTAGCTCTTACTGTCTTTCCACCCACTCTTTATTTGTCCAGAGCTTTAGGTATAGAATTATGTTGTAGATTTACCAGTTGGGCCTGGGTATCCTGTGGTCACTTATTCTCTGCATTCAGTCATTCATAGATGTCAGTAATAGCCTCTCCTGCAAAAAGAAGCTTCTTGGATGAGAAGTGAGAGCTATACTTATCTGTGGGTATAAGGATAAGTATTTAGAATCAACCTAGAAATTATATTCGTTTAGGAAGATGACTGTAGTAGGTTCTCCTCTAAGGTCTGTGACATCTCTGGTCATGGGTATTTGGCTAAATTCACAGTATCAGGCATGAATTTCCACCTATTGCACAGGCCTTATGTCCAGTTAGATTGCTGTTGGTTACCCCCAGTATNCTATTTGGGAAGACTGTGGAACATTTAGGAGATGGTACCTCATTGGAGGAAGTGGTCAGTAGGGTGGGCCTCAAAGCTTATAGCCAGCCCCATGTCCTATTCATGCTCTGCTTCCTGAGTGTGAATACAATGTGACCAGCCAACTTCCTGCTCCTGTCCCCTGCCTGCTGCCTTGTCTTCTCTGCCATGATAGATTGTACCCCTCTGGAACTGTGAGCCAGAACAATCCCTTTGTCCCTTAAGTAGCTTTTACCAAGAGTATTTTATCAAAGCAACAGGAAAAGCAACTAAGATGGTAGCTTTGTTCTGTTCAAACAAAAATATAAGAATCTTATCTGTAATAAAAAGTCCTACTACTTATGTTCCGAGGAAACACAAAAGGGTGTTTTATTCTCTGTCCCCCCCCCCTTTTTTTTGTCTTTTCGAGACAGGGTCTCCCTGTAGCCCCAGTTGTCCTGGAACTCACCTTGTAGACCAGGCTGGCCTTGAACTCACAAAGATCCGCCTGCCTCTGCCTCCCGAGTGCTAGGATTAAAGGTGTGGGCTACCACGCTCGGCCCCGAGAGAATTATTTTTAAATTGAGCTATGTAGACTGTGACCTATAGATGAAATTTTAAAATATGCGCAGATGTAAATACTTATAAATAGGCCTTGTCTACAAAGATAATAATATTCTGTTCCCCACAAATAGACTCTCTAAATATCTCATATCTTTTAGTCTTCCTCAGATCTTCCTGGGAAGTCACATTTGTATATAAGAACATATTTTCTAATTTTCAGTGAAATATTTCTAAAATAGGTTATATATATAAAAAAAAATTGCAGTCCCTGCCATACTCCTGCCTTGTTCCACCACATGTCTGCAGGCGGCCCGCGCTGGCAATCCCTCATGGAAGTAAATCATGTTCCTGGTGTGACTTAAGCCTCGTGTGCCTTTTATTTGGGGTTCACGCCTTTTTATAACCTAACATTATGGTGCCATGACTTGGTTGGGGCTCCAGACATTTTTGATCAGGCGGAGTGTTCACCAGCTCAGGATGTTTTGATCTGGTAGAGCACTCAACCAGCTCTCACCCCAAAAAGAACCTCCTAACCTTTTGGGGGGGAACCCCTGGGAATTGCCAGTAGCAAGTTTCTCCAGACAACCAGCTTCCACATTTCATGATGAGTTGCAGAGAAAACATCCATTAAGTACTGGCCACTATTGAGCAGAGCACCCAGAGCAGCCAAAATGGGAAACTAGACTCTAACCCTCCAGCCTGACAGCTGTTCCCCCAAGACTTTGCCCCCTATCAGCTCTGAAGCAGATACAGAAGAGAGAACAGCATCCCATTTCCTTACCATAAGCAAAAGGCTGGAATGTTAGGTCTGGGCTTCCCAGAATCCCAAGGCACACACAGATACCCACTTCCTCCAGAGGCTGTCCATCTCCTGATTGCTTCCTCTGTACCTGAGGCCCTGCCCCATGGCTATAAGTGGGTGGGCCCTAGGCGCCATCTTGCCCCTGCCATGCTCCTGCCTTGTTCCACCAATGTCTGCAGGCGGCCGACTCTGGCAGTTCCACATGGAAGTAAATCATGTTCCTGGCGTGACTTAAGCCTCATGTGCCTTTTTATCTGGGGGTTGGGGGTGTGCAACCTTTTAATAACCTAACAATTAGCTCTTAGAGAACATCAAGGAATTAATCCTGAAAAAAATACAGATATAAATAATATAATAGGTCAAATATTAAAACTTGCAGAGAAGTCAAACTGGAGAGTAGTAAATCCTTCAGCCTATGCTAAATGCTTATAAATTACCTAATTCATAATAGAAATATTTAGTAGTTCAGAATATGATGACAACATTAATATATGGATAAATTTTAGAAATCATAAAATAAAGGCTGAAAGTAGAATTTAAAACCAAAAATAATGTGGCAGAATCTTCAATGAAAGCTATTTGTAAATCTATTTTTTTTTTTTATATGTATGAGTCTGCATGTGGGTTGGTGCACCTGTGTTGTGCAGTGCCGTGGAGGTCAGAAGAGGGTGTCGGATTCCCCTGGAACTGTAGTTAAAGACAGTTTTTAGCCGACATGTGGGTGCTGGGAATCCAGCCCCAAAAGCTATTTCTAATTCAACATGACACAATTCATATGTAGGAGAATTTAGAACTATAAAGATTGTGATACAGCCTTCACTTGAACTTCGAATAATCTTTAACACCGCAGAATCCAGAGTGTACAGAAACTGAACAGCTCTAAAAATGTCAAACATCATTTACATAGAATACCAATCTTAGAACATCTCAGAAATTTCATAGTGAACAGAAGCAACTTGAAATTCTTAGATAAAATCTCATCTATTATTCACTGTCAAAGAATTTACATGATGGATAGACAAAATAGATATTGAGCCTATGACACAAATTCAGTAATAGAAATCACTTGTGGATGTGTGAACATATTTGTGAACATATACAACTTAGACATCTCTAATGTTTATAAAGGAAAAGTATCTTTTTTATAATAAAGTGAGAATGTTTTGTATCCAAATACCTAATCTGCTTAATAGGGTAAAATTCATAATTAAAAAGACCAGGGTACTGTCTAATTAAGATAGTGTGAGAAGGCAGAGTACTGTGGAAAAGAAATGAAAATAATGACATGAGTCTGCAGGATATTTTAATGAAATAAGACATGATAATTTGGAGACGTGTCTGTAATCTTTGTAAATTCTTATATTCCAAGAATTGGAACTTACTGAAAGAAAAAGTCCATAGGATAACTTAATCTGAAACTAACTTGTTTTATTTACACAGGATTATGTGAAAAATTTTAGTTATTGTTCATTCAAACCTGAATGAATATATTTCACATTAGAAATACTTCATTAATGCATTTGCTCCATGAATAATTAATGGGCATATTAATATTTTTATGAAATCTAATGTAGATTGTTTTCCTTCTAGTAATGAGAATGCATTTTCCTGTGATTTAGGCATTCATGGTGTCTTTCTAGTATACCAACAAGAGAAGGAAGATCTTGAGAATTTGAGCTGAGTGAATCATTGTGTATGTTCCAATGTGGAAAATAAATTGTTTAGTTCATTAATTAGAAGGGAAGAATAAAATAAAATGAATGGTTTGATGTTTTCACTACTGCCTGATATAGTAAGAGAAAATAGGACCATCACACAAATATGACAACTATGCTAGGAAATTTATTATTTAACATTCCTCTATCCTTTTGATAAGCTTTGAGCATATGAGATAATTACCCCTAGTGTATCTATGTTAGAGGATAATATTCTTTCTTTAATGCTTTTAAATGCATTTCTACTGAGTCACATATACTATGATTTAAAATGTCTTTTCAACTATATGCGTGCTTATTTAGTTAAATCAAACTGAAACCTTCAGTGTTTTAAACTAGAGTTTTCAATAAAAATGTAATCTTTCACCAAAAAAAAAATATGCAGTGGTCAGATATCCTCGGGGAGGGACAGTATCCTTCCAGTTATCTTCCCACATTCTTGACAGCTAACTTTACGTACTTTTGGACAGCTCTTCTCATCTGGGCCCAAAGTTAATGTTACTGTTATTATTCACCTTTGTTCACCTCAATCTTCTAATGCCGGATGTTTTATATCATGCCCTTCATCCACATTAATGTTTTCTTTATGAGGTGTGCATGCTCTGCTTTGCTACTCAATTTGTATTTTATATGCATCTTTTCTATGATCATGTTTTATGATTATATGGTAGCCCATCATATACAGATAATAGAAAATTAGAAAATGATTGAGCAATGAGAAAAAATTCCTGAAATTTTGTTATGTAGAGTGCTGGTATTGTGAAGATTTTTCACCTCTATTTTGTGGGCCTATTGAGAAGTATCTGCCTGCCCCCCCCCCCAGTGTAAACATGGTCTGTATAAATCCTATGGCAATGGGCAAATTTCCTAATATTGTTACTTAATTTTTAACGCTTTGCAGCATTATCAGAGAATGTTCTGTGTTGTGTATTTTATGTTGAATCCATATACATATATCCACCTACATATTTATTTACTCTATTATATATTTAAACAGTTCAGAAACTATTGCCAGATGTTGGTATATCCTGCTTTCTGGATCTGTACTTGTAAAAGACTCCATGGTCCTGCCTCCATGCAGGTAAGTTTCCATTAACTGGTATTGGTTTTTGTCTTATGATTGGGTCTTACTATGTAGCTTTGAACCTGTGCCCCACCCTCAGCCTCTCCAGTGCTGGGATTATATACATGGTCCATACATAGTTGGAGGCAGGGGGGTAGTTAACATTATAACTACTTTTTCTCTTATCCTGGATGACTTAGTAGGTTTTTTTTTTCCTCAGATGATTTTTTTTTTTTTTTTTTTTTTGAGACAGGGTCTCCCTATAGCTCTGGCTGTCCTGGAACTCACTCTGTAGACCAGGCTGGCTTTGAACTCACAGAGATCCACCTCCCTCTGCCTCCCAAGCACTAGGATTAAAGGTGTGCGCCACCACGCCCAGCTTAGAATGTAATCTTTACACCATAGCACAGTAGTACCTTTTTCCTGTTTGAACCTTCCTGGTTCCATGTCCCTCTAGCACCCTCTGCTGACAAAGCAGAGCTTCAGCTTTTCCACCTGGGAAAGTAGAACATGTACAGACTCTGCATCTTTTTATGACAAAGTGGTAAAGCAGTGAAGGATATAATTGAAGCTAAGAGTTAATCCATTTGGCAAGGAAAGGAAATAGTGAATGCACAGTTAACTCACTTGGCTATTTGACTTGCATGTAAATGCTTCTAAACACATTGGACTTTGGACAGCAGCTAATGAGATAGATCTATCTATCATGAAACTATGGTTCTATACTCTGCCCCAAATAGATACATAGTCCTAACAATCATTGCTAACAATGTTAATTATATATCCTACCGTTATGTCTCTGAGTATTTCGTTAGCTAAAGATTACTTGATAAATTACCAATCATTATATAAAGAAAATAGAGGAAAGAGAAAGGCAAAGAAAATAGCATATACAAAAAAATTGTTTTCCTTTTTTCACTAGTCATTCAGAATTTCTGCCTTCAGCGGAAATTTGAGCTGCTCTGGATTCTTCACCTGATGGTGGGACCAGAGCCATCATTCTAAAGGGTTCTTGTTTGTCTTGCCCTTTTAAAATGATTATTCCTGTAGTTTTCCATTAAGTTTTAATAGTAGGTGTGCACATACTGCTCAAGATTCTCTCTGGCCACCACTTTGTAGTTGGGGTTAATCACTTGGGACAGAATAACCTCTATTCCTGCCTGTTGGTTCATTACCCAGATAGAAGTCTCTACTTCTGTAGAAGAGTGGTTGTGTTTCCCTGTTAAAAACATTAAACAAGCCGGGTGTGGTGGCGCACGCCTTTAATCCTAGCACTCGCAAGGCAGAGGAAGGGAGATCTTTGTGAGTTCAAGGCCAGCCTGGTCTACAGAGGGAATTCCAGGACAGCTGGGGCCACAGGGAGATCCTGTCTGGAAAAGACAAAAAAAAAAACAAAAACACATTAAACAAGGGCTGGAGAGATGACTCAGTGGTTAAAAGCATGGACCGCTCTTGCAGAGGACCTGGGTTTGATTCCTAGCACCCACATGGTGGCTAAGAACCATCTTTAACTCCGGTTCCAGGGGAATCTGACACACTCTTCTGACCTCCACAGTATTGCACAACACGGGTGCACCTACTTACATGTAGACAGCACACTCATACCCATAAAATAATTTATAAAAATAAAGATAGGGCTGGAGAGATAGCCTAGCAGTTAAGAGCACCGACTGCTCTTGCAGAGGACCTGGGTTCGGTCCCCAGCACCCACATGGCAGCTAAGAACCATCTGTAACTCCAATTCCAGGAGAGCTCCAGTTCCAGGGGAATCCAACACCCTATTCTGACCTCCGCAGCATTGCACAGCACGGTGTGCACAAACCTACATGCAGACAGTACATTCATACACATAGAAAATAAATAAATAAAAATTTAAAAAGTTAAAAAAACAAAACGAAAAGATAAAAGAACCATTAAACAAGGCTCAAAGTTGAAACAAGCAAAAATTCTGCATGTTATTAGATAAAACACTGAAAATACTGGGGAAAACAAGAAAGCATTATTGTACTTCTGTTGCTTAAAACTGAGGTTTTTTTTTTTAATTTTTTATGTGTATGAGTGTACTGTCTGCATGTAGGTTGGTGCACCCTTGTCATGCAATGCGGGGGTCAGAAGAGGGCGTCGGAGTCCCCTGGAACTGGAGTTAAAGACGGTTCTTCACCATGTGGGTGCTGGGAATCGAACCTGGGTCCTCTGCAAGAGCAGTCAGCAGTGCTCTTAACCGCTGAGCCATCTCTCCAGCCCCAGGGTTTTTTTGTTTTTAATTTTATCTATTTTGTATGTGTATGAATGTACAGGTTTTTTTTTTTTATTGTATTTATTTTGTATGTGTATGAATGCACTGTCTGCATGTAGGTCTGTGCACCCGGGTCGTGCAATGCCGTGGAGGCCAGAAGAGGGTGTCAGATTCCCCTGGAACTGAAGTTAAAGACGGTTCTCAGCCTCCATGTGGGTGCTGAGGATTGAACCCGGGTCCTCTGCAAGAGCAGTCAGCACTCTTAACCGCTAGGCCATCTCTCCAGCCCCAAGGGTTGTTTTTTTAATTAAGGGTGATGGTGTCTACATTGCCAAGACCAGAAATGATGTATTTTGTAAGCTGATGGCTAATGAATGATGGTGCTTGCAGAGTCATTGTAGGCAAACCCATTTCCAGAGTGTATCTTATTATTTTTTTTAATTTTTATTTTTATTTCTGTATATGTATGAATGTACTGTCTGCATGCAAGTTTGTGCACCCGTGTCGTGCAATGCCGCAGAGGTCAGAAGGGGGTGTCGGATTCCCCTGGAACTGGAGTTCTCCTGGAATTGGAGTTTCAGGCGGTTCTCGGCCACCATGTGGGTGCTGGGGATCGAACCCGGGTCCTCTTGTAAGAGCAGTCGGCGCTCTTAACCGCTAGGCCATCTCTCCAGCCCCCAGACTGTATCTTTCACTTAGAATAAACAATCACCATGATAGAAGAGGTCCGGTAGATATAATCTGGTTCCAGCAGTTGTCTTTTTTCCCTTGAGGAATGGTGTCATATTAGGAACTCGTTATAAGCCTATGGTGCTGGAAAGTACTCAGATTATTATTTGAGCCCTACTGTATCTTCACCATCTCTGCCACCATTTTCAGAGGTCCTGCTGATCAAGCTAGGGAAAGAGACTCACTATCCCATTTTGCACTCCTAAATTATTAAGTGTCGGGGCTGGAGAGATGGCCTAGCGGTTAAGAGCACCGACCGCTCTTACAGAGGACCCGGGTTCTATCCCCAGCACCCACATGGTGGCTGAGAACCGTCTGAAACTCCAATTCCAGGAGAACTCCAGTTCCAGGGGAATCCGACACCCTCTTCTGACTTCCGCGGCATTGCACGACACGGGTGCACAAACCTGCACGCAGACAGTATATTCATACACATAAAAAGAAATTTAAAAAAATAAATTGTCTTCTCTGGTCCTGAGCCTATAGCCCACTAGATAAGGTGCTTGCTGCTCAAGCATGAGGACCTGAGTTTAGATCCCAGACACCCACATAAAAACCAGACACGGTGACATGCATTCATAAGCCTAGCATGAGGGGGTGGTGGTAGCTGGGAGATACAGGCTGATCCCCAGGACTTGCCCACTAGTTGTGCTTGAGCAGTAAGCACCTTATCTAGTGGGCTATATGCTCAGGCCCAGAAAAGACACTTATTAATTTAAGAGTGCAAAATGGACGCTCTGGGTTCACTGAGATACACTGTCTCAAATACAAGGTACAGAATGGTAGATGCTTAATGTTGACCTGTGGCCTGTACACACAAAAGCGCCTCCCACCTCACACACTGAGAAACAAAATTAAAAACAACAGCATTTTCCATAGTAGATGCCTTTGGGTGTTTTTGTGGACACCGATATTTTCAAGTTCTATGCCTCTTCTCTTCTGAAAGATGCCCATTTACATACCCCTTTACAGATGGACTTCTTTGCTACAGGCTTCCAGTCCTGTTCTTCAAAGTCCCTGACTGCTCAAAATCAAAACATTAGTACTTGCCCATGAGTCGGTTTAGATCAGTAATTGGGACCATCTGTTAATCTATATTTTTAATCAAAAACTTAACCAACATCATGTAAAAAAAACAATGCATTATATATATGTATGAAATGGTCAAAGATAAAAATTAATGTTACTTTTAAGAAACAGGAAGGATAATCAGATGCACTGCCCCAAGTTTCATTTCCTTGAACCATTCTTTATCAAGGATGACCTTGATAATAATAATCCTTGGTAGTATGCACAAAAATAGGCAAGCATCACAGGTAGCTTCCTTTTCTCTGTCAGCTTCACAAGAGTGAATTTATGTAAGTAGGAATGAAAATGGTAAGTCAGGATTCAAAGTCCAAGTGTGATGAAAAAGTTTGTCACCTCATAATGGCCTGTGTCACTAGGTCACTTTAGGTGAAAGTCCATTATTACATGATTCTTGCATCTTTTGTAGATTTCTATTGCAGTAAAAGTACAGATGTAAATGATAAATGTTCTTCAAAATAGAAACACGAGTAATTTTAAACAGGATTTTCTAAGTTACAAAATCCTAGGGAAAGTAACAAAGGTAAAGAAAAATTTAAGCATATCTCTGATAGCATAAAGGCTTAAATACTATTAACAAGGTTCCAGCTGAATACTTCTGAAATGTCATTTATAAGACATTACATTATTAAAAATTGCATGAAAAACTGTATGGGGTTTTAAAATACAGTGTTTACAAAAGATGTAATTGAAATGGCATTAAGATAGGAATCTTTTCTTTTCTCTACGATATGTGGTCACATCTAGACTCTTAATACAAATTATATCTGATTGGCCTCAGATCTTCCCCACCCTATTTTCTGTTTGGTGGTGGTGGTGGTTTTAGCAGGATCTCATTCTGTGGCCCAGACTGGCTTTGAACTCTTGATCCTTTGCTCCAGTCTCCCAAGTGCTGGGATCACAGATGTGTACCACCATACCAGGCTCAGCTTCAGGTACGTGGGTATATGGGTGTGTGTTGAAGCCCAAGGACTACCTTGAGTGTCATTCCTCAGGAGTCATCAACTCTCTTTTTTGAGATAGGGAGGCTTTTCCAGTAGGCTGGGCTGGCTAGCCAGTGAGCTCCAGAGATCCATCCAGTACTACTCCCCCAACTTGTGGTTACAATCATGCTCCACTGCTTGCCTGGCTTTATTGTGGCTGTTTGGGATGTGAACTCAGGTCCTCTTGCTTACGTAATAGGCACTTAAGTATCTCCCCAGCCCCACATCTGAAATATAAATGTTTTATTTTAAATTAATTTAGCACTGGATCATGAAAGCAAAAGACTTTTATTATATTTGATTTGCAAAAATTTAAGGGGCTGGAGAGATGGCTCAGTGGTTAAAAGCACTAGTTAACTCTTGCCCAAGACCGGGATTTAGTCCTGGAACCCACATGGTGGATAAAAACTGTCAAGTTCAGTTCTAGGAGATCCAATGCTGTCTTCTGGCCTCTGGAGGTATTGAAACCTGCACTTATATACATGCAGGCCAAACTCTCATATTCATCAAATAAGCAACAGTTAAGTATCTTATCTATATAAGACACTGGGTATGACTGTTAATTTGGTGGGATTTAGAATCACTAAGGAAACAAACATCTAGGCATTTCTGTGAGAGATTATACAGATTAGGTCAAGTGACATGGGAAGACTCACCCAAAATGTGTGCAGTGTTATTCCATGGGTGGGCCCATCCTGAAAGAAAAGCAGCAAGGAACCCCAACAGAAGCATCCATCCATCATCCATCGCTGCCTCCTGACTGGAATGAGTGTGACCACCTGCTTCATGTTTCTGCTCCCAGTTCTTTCTTGCTAGGATGGATGGACTGTGTCCCATGGAACCACAAACCCTTCCCTCCTGGAATAGCTTTTTGTTCAGTACTTGGTCTTAGCAGTTAGACAGGAATCTAATACACACTGGCTTTTTTTTTTTTTTTTTTTTTTTTTTTTTTTTTTTTTTTTTNTCTTTGGGAATAATTGAACTCAGGTCCTCTATGCTCTACCGTGTAATCACTAGGCACTTAAAGTATTCCCCAGCCCCCATCTGAGAATATAATGTTTATTTTTAAATTAATTTAGGCACTGGGGATCATGAAAGCAAAAGACTTTATATTATATTTGGATTTTGCAAAAATTTAAGAAGGCTGGAGAGATGGCCAGTGTATAAAGTCATAAGTTAACTCTTGCCCAAACCGGGATTTTAGTCCTGGACCCACATGGCTGCATAAAAAACTTTAGTCAAGAATTCAGCCTCATGAGATTCACATATGTCTGGAGTCTTCATTAGTCCCTCAATGCGAGGTATTTGAAGACCTATGCACTTATATAAGCTATGCAGGCAAACTCTCATATTCATCAAATAAGCAACAGTTAAGTATCTTATCTATATAAGACACCCATGACTGTAAAAAATTGGTGGATTTAGAATCACTAAGGAAACAAACATCTAGGCATTTCTATGAGAGATTATACAGATTAGGTCAAGTGACATGGGAAGACTCACCCAAAATGTGTGCAGTGTTATTCCATGGGTGGGCCCATCCTGAAAGAAAAGCAGCAAGGAACCCCAACAGAAGCATCCATAACCATCATCCATCGCTGCCTCCTGACTGGAATGAGTGTGACCACCTGCTTCATGTTTCTGCTCCCAGTTCTTTCTTGCTAGGATGGATGGACTGTGTCCCATGGAACCACAAACCCTTCCCTCCTGGAATAGCTTTTTGTTAAGATCTTCTGTATTTAAGCGTTAGAGGAATACTAATGACACACTGGCATTTTTTTTTTTTTTTTTTTTTCTATCTTTTTTGGTCTCCTTGGTCAATCCGAGACGAGGTTCACAAGACACCATAACCCCTACACCTTTCCCGGGTTCCTCCCAGTAGCCCCAGCATTGCTCCCCCTGGAACTCATTAACATCTGTAGACCTAAGAGGGCATAGACCTTAGCGCATCTTCACAAGATCTGCTGCCCTTGCACCTCAAGTGCAGATAAGAATCCACGACTTTGTGAATGATTTAAGTTTGTAGAACCTTCACCTGAGCGACTACCAGTAAACTTTGCTCAATGAAAGAAAACTGACTTTGGAAAATGAAACATATAAGAATCGCACTTAGGCCAGAAGAGCTATCCTCAAGCACCCAGGGCCTTGATTTTATTTTAGAGAGTATTAATTATTATTACTATTACCAATTTTGAGACAGTCTTAATATGTAGCCAAAGCTGGTGTGGAATTCACATGACCCAAGCTCTCTGTGGTATCACTCCGCCACAGGTAGATTACAGGAAAAAGGGAAGACACAAGACAGCTGCCAACAGCTGCCTAAACCAAATGAGGCACCCAAACAGCGCTGAACTCCTTCTCTTCCCAACTACCCGTTCTATCTAATCTAACAAACACTGAGAACCAGGCAATGCCCACCTTCTTTAATGAGCCACACACGAAAGATCCTATACCAGATCTCGACTGGCTCCCTAATTGGGCACTCCTCTAGTCAATTTCCACAGAACTCGCTGCTGCCCACTTGGCACTCTACAGTCTAAATTCCCATACTCTGCTCGCACCCAGATCTGGTGCTACATTTCCAAAGCATCCCCCCCTCAGCAGACTTGAAGTTCCACCATTCACTTGGCACTCTTCTTACTAGTCTCGCATACATAAATTTTCGACCTCCGGCAAGCACCTCACACACAGCAAGCTGGCTACCTGAATGGGTCACTACTTTCCAAAGCCAACCACCAGCTTCTCCAGTTAATGGCCTGGCATGATTGTGTTCCTGCCATCCAACCCCACTGGTCACTACTACACAAACCTCAAGGGCCAAGAATCATAACCCACGCAAGTAATCGGTTGATCAGTCCCTTGCATCTGATGGATATGAAAGGCTTGTCCCTTATCTATCACCAAGCATGATCTGATTTTATATCCAGAGTGACATCAAATCTCAGGGCCCGGTTTCAGACCACACCTGCAGTCTTCGTTATCAATCAACATGCAACGAGTACCTCCGTCAACGTCTTTGACTCTCCAAGGTATCCACAGGCCTGCTACTCAACTTCCAACATTTCACCCAGCAGCAGCAAATCCTGCCTAACGCCATGGTTTTCAGTGCTCAAACACGACAAGCAAAGTAAAAAAAAAGGGAGCGGGGAGGGGAGAGGAGGGGAGGAGAGGAGGCCCCCCTAGGGGGAGGAATGGGGGTAAGGCCGGGCAGCCGAGGAGGACGAGGCGTCATACTCCACCAATACGACCATGCTGCTCTAAACAGCGCTTGTTTATCTGCCCGCCGTACGCAGCGTCAAGTACCTACCGTGACACTAGTTATGCCCAGTTTCAGAAGACATCATTTTAGAATAATTTTTCAGCAAAGAGTACAGTTATACCATTAAAAAAATATATCAAGAGAGTAAAACAAATAGGATCTCCAGTTCTATTGCTCATATTATTCAACCCATTGTGTAGATATAACTAGCAACTTCTAATATTGTAGGGGTGAAAAGTGTTATGTATTTCTTACTTGTCTCACGGGGTTTTTGGCTGACAGCTTTAAAACAAAATACAGAAAAGCGAGAGAACACACCAAATACGTTATAAGTTAATACGGAAGTATACAAACTATGGGGCTATTCCTTTCCGTGTGTGACTTTCTCCGGACTTGCTTCCGCTGGTATCAAGTAAGGCTTTAATTCTGTCAGTCCTGGTATCACAGCCTCCTATCATAGCTCAGATTAACCAGACTGCTTCTATCAAGACCCTACTTAAGCTAAAAAAAGTTGCCACGGTGGGCCTGAATTAAACTTTAGGGGATGGAAAGGGAAGCAAGTTCTCACTGATTCTGTCTCTTGAGAAAGTGTCTCGACACTCAAAATGGAAATAAGTTTAGTGACAGACCGGACGCCGCAAAAACTTGCATGCAGGACCAAGGCTACATTCTTAACACTGATAACTACATCAAAAAGACAAATACAGAAATATTTATAACAAGTCTAATTACAAAAATTTCTTTAATCTTATATATAACAACAAGTTTTATGTGACATTGGAAACTTCGGCAGCGATGGTGCAAAAACCCAGGATAACCCAGTGGAAGCCCGGGTAATAATTTAAATCTACCAATACTGATGACACAACGCACCAGCAAACCTTAACTGTCCGGAGAAACATGGATATGAATCCAAGAGCAACAAAAAGATAGTAAGGTTGAAGTAACTCAACAAGATTGTTTTCTCGATTTTTGTATGAGATTTCCTTTTCCTGTTGTGAAGTAAGACATGTACATGAGGAACTTTAGGGGAAGGTAAAGACCAAGAAGAGACGAAGAAAATCAACCCTTTCATATGGACTGTAATCAGAGACTTTTTTTTTCAAAGAGAAAAAATAACTTTTAAGTGTTCAGTAATTCCCACGAGGAAAGGAGGAAAAAATGTGAAGTTCTATCTTGTTTCATATCAGCCCTACTACTAGTAAGGTCGTTCATCTCCGAGTTTCAAAAACACGCATGCAGAACTGACTCAATACGCCTGAGAACAACCATCTGACTCTGGGGGTTCTCTGCTGATGTTTTTTATATAAAACACAAAAGTAAAGGTTCATTAATGCTGTTTTGTCTCATTTCTGGACTCTATAACATTGTCCTGTGTTTTGAGTTTTTTTATGGTAAATTATGATTTTGGGCGAAAATGCAAGTTTCATAAATAAATGTACATGTTAATCAGCTTTTATACTGTGAACATGTGTCTGATCAGTTCCCAGAAAAGGAGCCTGAGCAGCAGCGGCAGCCTAGCAGCAGCAGGCCCTTTCCTCACATCGTCTCTCGCTCTCCCTCCCTAATGACTACCATTCTTCGAAGTCTTAATCTGTGTGTTTGTGGTGTCTGTAATTTATTCACTGTTTGTGTGATTGGGGGCCATCATAGGTCAAGCAGCTGTGAGCATTTCTATGTAATAGTAATACATCCACCTGTGTGTGGAGTTCTGCTGGATATACCTAGCAGAGAACAGTTAGCTTATGTGCTTAGGTGGTTCCTGATTTTATTTCAGAGTGTACCAATTTATACAGATACCAACAGTATGTGAGAGTTCCTGTTGTTCCACATCATCAGTGTTTTTTTGGTTGTTGTTTTTGCGTCTTTGAAACTTTCTTTTTTAATTTAATTAATTAATTTATTTGTATGAATGTATTGTCTGCATGTAGATTTGTGCACCTGTGTTGTGCAATGCCATGGAGGTCAGAAGAGGGCGTCGGATTCCCCTGGAACTGGAATTAGAGTTACAGACGGTTCTCAGCCGCCATGTGGGTGCTGGGGATCGAACCCGGGTCCTCTGTAAGAGCAGTCAGCGCTCTTAACCGCTAGGCCATCTCTCCAGCCCCTGTTTTTGCTTCTTAATTTCAGTATTTCTCTTGAACCAAACCAGTGAACAGTATCTCATTATGTTATCCAAATTGTAAGGGTCAGAGCCTGGCTTCTTGCAGCCCTAACAAGCCAGGCTAGTCCACTTGTTTTCAATGGGCAATTTAAGCACTAATAGTGAAAGGCAGAAAAAGGAGTTTTATTTAATGTGGTCACATTTAGACCAAGAACAAAGAGATCCAGTGACACCCCTCCTCATTCCCCTAAATCCATCTTCTGGTTTCAGACAGAGTAGAATCTCAACAGTACTGGTCCCATCACCATTGTCTTTAGTCTCTCCTGTAAGGTGTCTGAAAAGCTGTCAAAACTTTATGAAATTTCTTTCCAGGAGACCAGCTTCTCTTGGTTGGCACTAGCTTTCATCTTTCTCCAACCTTAAGATGCCTTGGGAAATTCCAGCTTCTTGGTGTCCATTGTTTGAATGGCCAAAGGAAAGGGCATAAGTGTCTCTTTAGACTGTCTTCATTCCTGTCAGAATGACATAGTTTTGGTTCCATTTTTCTGATTGCTGGTGAGAACAGTTTCTCATTAGAGGGTTTTTTTTTTTGGGGGGGGGCTTTTTGAGACATCTCCATTTAGTCCCAGCTGGCCTGAACTCAGTATGTAGACCAGCTTGGCCTTGAACTCAGAGATGCCCCTGCCTCTGCCTCCTAAGTGCTAGGATTAAAGGCATGTGCCACCATGCCCCGTTAGAGATTTGTTTTGGAGGCTGTGTGTGTGTGTGTGTGTGTGTGTGCGCGCGCCTGTGTCTCACGTTGTTAGTGAATTGTCTTTGTTAATGAGATGCAGAAATTCTTTGTTTATTCTTGAATCACACTGTCTCCCACACCAGGGATAGGGTTCAGACAGGTTCTCAAACTCACTATGTAGCTGAAAGCTGGCCTTGAATTTATCTTCTTGCCTGTATCTTCCAAAGGCTGGGAGGCAGGCTTGCCGTACCATGTACAAATGAATGCTGTGTTTTTCATAGGTCAGTCTCTACATAAGGCTGTGCCTTGTTCTGAGCTTCTAATTTCACCTCATTAGATTTCATCTATCCTTGCTGAATCTCACACTGCTGTGATTACTGCAGTTTTATAATGTATTTCAAGGGGTTTGGGATTATAGCTCCGTAGTATAATACTAGCATAATATGTATGCTGTCCTAAGTTCTATCCTTTGCACCACAAGAAAATAAAAGGAAAAAAGACAAACTCTACCATAAGGAAATTTTTCATTAGCCAGGCCTAGTGGCATAGGCCTGTCATGAGTTCAGGATCAGCCTTCAGCTACATAGTGAATTTGAATGTCAATGTGAGGGCTTATCTCAGTGTCACCACAGAAGTGGAGAAGAGGTGGTCTTCAATGAATTAGGAAACTGCATACAGGTGTCCACGTGGAAACTGCATACAGGGGTCCACGTGGAAACTGCATACAGGTGTCCATATGGAAACTACATACAGGTGTCCATATGGAGACTGCATACAGGTGTCCACATGGAAACTGCTTACAGGAGTCCATATGGAAACTGTATACAGGGGTCCACATGGAAACTGCATACAGGTGTCTACATGGAAACTACATACGAGTGTCCATATGGAAACTACATACAGATGTCCACATGGAAACTGCATACAGGTGTCCACGTGGAAACTGCATACAGGGGTCCACGTGGAAACTGCATACAGGTGTCCATATGGAGACTACATACAGGTGTCCATATGGAGACTGCATACAGGTGTCCACATGGAAACTGCTTACAGGAGTCCATATGGAAACTGTATACAGGGGTCCACATGGAAACTGCATACGAGTGTCCATATGGAAACTACATACAGATGTCCACATGGAAACTGCATACAGGTGTACACATGGAAAACCATCCAACATTGTTCCACACACAAAAGCAGTTTCAGGAAGATTGTAAATCTTAATTGTGAAAACAAAAATTTCTAGAAAGTACTATAGTATCAGATATAGAAAAGATGAATTGTTTTGGATTAGGACTCATGATGTGTTCATCCAAAGATACTAGGGAAGGAATGAATGTGTAAGGCAAACCACAGGGTAGGTAAGAGATATTTGCAGCAGTAATTACTAAGAGTTTTTACTGAGTTTTTACAAATAATTTTGACAATTCATTAGCAAAGTGAGAAATGTTGAAAAACATTCAAAGGGCTAATAGATAAAATCACAAAGAATATTTTCTATAATTTTTTCAGAAAATTACTGGTTCACATTTTCCTGTAATCAGTTTAATACATATAGATATAAATATGATTTTGGGGTTATATAAGGGGGAAATGAGACCAATCGGCCCGAGGAAGACCGGCAGCCAGGCTGATGCCGTGGACGAGACGACGGGCGGTGGGACCAGAATACTGTGCCTGTGAAACAGCACAGAGGAGGCCACCGTGCCGCGGGCATAGGATCCCGAGGGGGGCTAGGAGGAAGGTGTGGTGAGCCACGACGCGCGAGGGGGGGTGCGTTAGGGAGATCGAACCAGTTCCTGCTGCAAGAGCAAGGGGTGGAAAGTGCGCTACTTAAGGCGAAACTGAAGAAGGTACCTCGCTAGCGCCCCGGCGAACATGCCGGGGGCATCGGGGGGTTTGGTTGGAGGTGGTTGGGGAAGCAAAAGGACAGCACCCGGTATTCCCAGGCGGTCTCCCATCCAAGTACTAACCAGGCCCGACCCTGCTTAGCTTCCGAGATCAGACGAGATCGGGCGCGTTCAGGGTGGTATGGCCGTAGACTTCTTTTCTTAATTATACCTTGTGAACCCCCAAAGTTCTTAATTTTGATGAAGTGCAAGGTTTTGGGTTTTGTTTTTTCCTCCACTGAGAATGCAGCTGTGGTATTATGTCTTAAGACATCCTTTCCTAAACCAACCTCAAAATTATTTTGTCTTAAGTTTTTTTTTCCACAACTTTTTATATTTTGTCTTTACATTTTGGCCAATGATGGACTGAGTTAATTTTTTTGTGTGTAGGTATTTCCCTATCAAATTGACCTATTATCATGTGTTAAAAAGCAATCTTTAACTGATTTACTTTGGTACTATTGTTGAAAATCAGTTCTTGTGTTTCTGTAGGGTCCTTCCCCCTCAATTTTATTAATTCATGTTGTTTATTTGAGGGGCAGTCAGAGGACAACTTTAGGGTATTCTTTCCATCAACTGTATGGGTCCTGGGGATTGAATTTTTTTATTTTGATACTAGTGCTGTTTTCTTGCTACTGTGGCTGTACTTTAAGTTTTCAAATGTGATAAATCTTGTAGCTTTGCTTATTTTTGTAATAGTTTTGGCTGTTTAAATCCTCTGTATTCTCTATGAACTTAAGTATCTGCTCCTGAGTTGACAAAATAACCTATTTGGGGTCTTGATAAACTATTTTAATCTGCAGATTGATTTTGGGAGATGTGGAGTCAACAGCATTATATCTCCTCACCTTTCAGCCTGGATTATTTCTATATATTTTTTTAAGCTTTTTAGAAATTTCCTGTGGCTGGAGAAATGGCTCTGTGGTTGAGAGCGCTGACTGCTTATGCAGAGGACCCGGGTTCGATTCCCAGCACCCACATGGCGGCTAAGAACCGTCTTTAACTCCAGTTCCAGGGGAATCCAGTGCCCTCTTCTGACCTCCGCATTGCATGACACAATTGCACCAACCTATATGCAGACAGTACACTCATACACATAAATAATAAATTTAAAATTTTTTTAAAATAATTTCCCTCAGCAGTGTTTTGCATTTTTCGAGGTATAATTCTTTATACTTTTGTTAAATTATTCCCAAATATTGATCTTACACTTTGCAATCTTGACACACCTTTTTTTTTTAAAGACAGGGTCCCAATATTGTAGACCAGGTTAGTCTGGAACTCACAGAGATCCACTTGCCTCCTGAGTGCTGGGTTTTAAGTTTTGTACCACCATGCTGGGCTTGGCATAGCCTTTTGTTCAGTCTGGTACTTGAGGGTTTCTTAGGATTTTTTTATTTATTTATTTGGTCTTTTCGAGACAGGGTCTCCCTATAGCCCTCTTGCCAGGGTCCAGGCTTTGCTTTCAGGTGGCACAGGGACCCCGGCCAGCTCAGACAGAAGGGACCGCCCTATCTGGGGGAGATGAGTGGTGTGACCCCAAGACAGTATCCACCCAGACAGGCACAGGCCTTGTCCAGTGTCCTGTGCCGCCTGACTGCTTTAAATAAAGGCAGCCATGTTTCCAGCCAATGTAAGGCGGGTGGGATCAATCGGGTAAACAGAAGCAGATTACCAAGCAGGTGGCTTTGGACTAAAGATAAATTGTGTCCTCATGTAACTTGGGGAGAGTGGGAGGTACACAGCGCTTAATGTGCAAAGCAAGACTGTTTAGCTACTTCTCCTGCTGCAAGCCTTGCTGTGGTTCCAAGACCCTCCCCTGGGGCAACCGGTTGCCCCAGCTCCCTACTTTGGAGATCAGTGGGAGGAGCAACAGAACCTGAATTGTAGAGAAAGGGTGGAATGAGGCCCCACTGCCCCTAGTCCTGACCAAAGCAAGGCAGAGTGGCATGCATCCACATGCACAGATGGCTCCGCTCTGGGCTTGGAAGTCATGCCCTGTTCCCAGAAGGCATCATTCTAGGGGCCATCCTCTGCATGAGTTAACCTCCCCAGATGCCTAGCCTGACAGGTCCGAATACACTGCAGAAAGGAGAAGGCTCTCTTCCCCACCATCTCTTACCTCTGTGGAGGGAGCCTGGCCTCTGCAGGGACCTAGCCTTCTCCCTTCCCCCTTCTCCTTTGTGCCTTTTGTAGGTGATAATTCTAGATTCACAGGAAGTTGCTAAAATAATATAGAGGTCTCACAAAACCTTTACCCAGGACCCCCCAGCACCAGCATCTTGCATAACATATAATAGAATATCAAAATCAGGAAATGACCTTGGTAGAATCCACCCACCTCATTCAAATGTCTCCAGTTTTACAAGCTGTCCTAGTCTGATCCAGCTTCTAAACAAAATATCATAGACCAGGCAATCTCAGGAAGACATGGTTTCACATGCTTCTGGGAGCTAGGAAGCCCAGGGCTCAGGTGCTGGCTGGTCTGATGCAGTTCTGACCTTCATGCTATCTCCTAGTGCCATGGAGAGATGAACTCTCTTGTGACTCTTTTTGGTGTTTTTCGAGACAGGGTCTCCCTGTAGCCCTAGCTGTCCTGGAACTCACTCTGTAGACCAGGCTGGCCTTGAACTCACAAAGATCTGCCTGCCTCTGCCTCCTGAGTGCTAGGATCAAAGGCGTGCACCACCATGCCCAGCTGTATTTTTTTTTAATCTCCTATGAACACAATTTTATTTACTCCTTTCTCTTTTCGAAACTATGTTTAATCTCTTTTCTTGCCTTATTTTACTGGCTAGAATCTTGAGTAGTGTCAGCTGCATGCAGTAAAAAAAAAACTCTTTCCTTGTCCTGATACATACTATATAATCCTTGTATTAAACATTGAGGAAAACCTTTTAAAAGATCAACATTGCAGGGTCTGGGGGTTGCAGGCTTATAAAATGCCCTGGATCATTTCCTGCCATTGCAAAACAAACCAGAAAGGAATTAAATGATAGCCTAAACAACAACAAAAATGTGGTATGCCATAAGTAATCATAGTAAAAGAGGAACAAAAAAATAAACATTTTAAAACACAAATACGGAGGCTAGAGAGATGACCCAGCTGGTAAGAACACTGACTGCTCTTGCAGAGGACTCACTTTCTATTCCCAGCACCCACATGGCAGCTAACAACTGTCTATAACTCCAAGAGATCTGGCACATTCTTCTGACTTCCGCAGGCCTTGCACAAAATGGGTGCACTTACATGGATGCAGGCAATACACTCATACACATAAAATAAAAATAAATTAATTTTAAAAACACAAATAGGAAAATAGACATAATCCAGACATTATTCCATATGCATGCTCTAAACGTTTCAGCCAGAACATGGGTATAATCAGGCTATGTGGCAGTCCAAGATGCACAAATACATTGATATTAAGAAGATTAAACTTAAGTATACAAAGCAAGCTGTATTCATACAGAACTGGTATGACTGTAACAGGACCAAGGAAGTATATTAAGAGGTTAAGCAGGGGCTGGAGAGATGGCCTAGCGGTTAAGAGCACCAACTGCTCTTGCAGAGGACCCAGGTTCGATCCCCAGCACCTACATGGCGGCTGAGAACCATCTGTAACTCCAATTTCAGGAGAACTCCAGTTCCAGGGGAATCCAACGCCCTCTTCTGACCTCCGCGGCATTGCACGACACGGGTGCACAAACCTACATGCAAACAGTACATTCATACACGTACAGAAATAAATAAAATTAAAAAAAAAGTGGCTAAGCAAAATATTCTAGTTAAAAGGATCATAAACCTAGATTAGGTACATAAACCTAGATTTTATTCTGTGTTTAATAACAACCCCAAAGTGATAACTGAAGTAATAACTGACAGACTGAAGTTATGAATTAAAAGTTCAACCATTTAACAGCTCGAGCAGATATGGTGGCATATATTTTAATCCCATCACTGGGGGAACTGAGGCCAGGAGTGTGGGAAAATGAAGGCAAGCCTGAGCTACATAACAAGGCCCTGTTTCAGAACAAACTTGAAATAAAAAAATCATAACTTGGAATTTCAAAACTTTACTCTCAATAGAACTACCAGACTGAATAAATTAAGAACAGTCAGTGTTCTTAACCACTGAGTGATCTCTCCAGTCCCTACATTTATTTTGTCTGTGTTCCCACATGCTGCACTACATGTGTGGAAACTGAGGACAACTTGAAGAAGTCAGTTCTCTTTACTACATGGTTCCTGGGGATTAAACTCAACCTTTAGCTACTTGGCCATCTTACCAGCCCTCTTCTCCTTTATTAATTAGCTGGTTATTTGGGCACTATTTATGTAAGAAAGATTATCTTTCACCATCGAATACCCTTGTTATTTTTGTCAAGAACAGCAATTGGAGCATGTATGTGTGGGTCCCCTTTGTTTTCCTTGTCCTGTTTCGTTGATGTGTCAACTAAATCCATTGCCACGTTTTTCTTAAATACTGTTAGGCATTTTGATAATGTAGATACTCTGATTTTATTTTCCAAAATTGTTACAGTTATTTTAGATTCTTTACACTTACTATGTCAGTCTTTCAAATCAACTTTCTGGAATTTTATTTTAATTGCATTGAATCTGCAATTTGGAGAAAATGGCCATTGTTTTAATTAATTGGATATCAGTGAATTTTGTGTAATTGGATTCCATCTTTCTATTTTTTTAGATAATATAGATTTTATATCATACTGTCTAGCTGTCTAAAACATCTTATTATCTAATCTAAAACAGATATTATTATTATTTTAAACTTGATCTTTCCAGTTGTGTGATTAAGTCTGGCTCTACTTCGAGACTATGGTGTCATCACTAAAGAAGTACATTTCTGGAGCCTGGGCATGGTGATGCACACCTTTTAATTCCAGCACTTGGGAGGCAGAGGCTGGTGGATCATAGTGAGTTTCAGGACAGGTAGGGCTACAGAGAGACCCTGTTTCAAAAAGACAAAAAAAAAAGTATATTTCTGAGGAGTCTAGTGGGTGCCTCCTGTGTTACATGTTTTTCACTTTGGCTCTGTTCTCAAATAGCCACAGTGCAATATTTGGAGACCATTGTAAAGATCTCCAGATACACTTACGGACTCTTGCTCTCCGCCTTCCTCTTCCCGCTCCCCTCTCCCTTCTCTTTTAGTCTCCCCATGTCTTTGCTGGTGCTCTCATATAAATTTGGAAATTTGAAACATTTTTCTCCCCCCCCATAAACCACTGACAGTTGAATTCAGTAGCTTCTTTTTATAAAGTACTGTAAAGATTGCCTGCAGGTGGTCAGATGAAGCTGTTATGTGTTATCTTAGCTGCTTTCTTCAAGGATCATATCTTCTGTCTAGTTTCCAACCTCAAAACTTTTTAAAAAGAAATTTGTGGCAAATCATATGTTTTGTGGACTTCTTTTCATTATATATATATTTTTAATCTTTTTGAGGTAGGATCTCCCTGTAGCCTCAGCTGGCCTGGAACTCCCTATGTAGACCAAGCTGGCCTTGAACTCATAGAGATCCACCTG
Source organism: Rhizomys pruinosus (assembly GCA_009823505.1). Classification (NCBI taxonomy): domain Eukaryota; kingdom Metazoa; phylum Chordata; class Mammalia; order Rodentia; family Spalacidae; genus Rhizomys; species Rhizomys pruinosus. The sequence continues at coordinate 215,881 of VZQC01006820.1, forward strand.
CCTCTGCTTCCCAGGTGCTGGGATTAAAGGCGTGTACCACGCGCCCAGCTTAAAGATAGGCCGTGTGGGTGCTGGGAATGAACTCCTGTCCTCTATTAGAGTAGTCAGTACTCTTAACCACTGAGCCATCTCTCCAGCCCTCATTATAATTTTGAGCCTGCTCTTTTTAATTTGTTATTTTATTTTATTTATTTCTGTATGTGTATGAATGTATTGTCTGCATGCAAGTTTGTGCACCCGTGTCATGCAATGCTGCAGAGGTCAGAAGAGGGTCTCGGATTCCCCTGGAACTGGAGTTCTCCTGGAATTGGATTTAAAGACGGTTCTTGGCCGCCATGTGGGTGCTGGGGATCGAACCTGGGTCCTCTGTAAGAGCGGTCGGCACTCTTAACGGCTAGGCCATCTCTCCAGCCCCGAGCCTTCTCTTAAGTAAATGCTTTATGGTACTCTTTTTAAGCCCTGTTTCACAGTTCAATGAAGTTGTATAATTTTCCTTATAAATGACTTTATTCTTTATTTTAGATGACCTTCTGTTTTATTGCATTATTAGTAGTTACCCTGATTAGTTCATTTAGAAGCAGCATTTACTTAAAATTTTTACTTTAATCGCTTCTCGGCCTTTTGGCTAAGATCAATGTAGTATCTGTTCTTATCAGTTTAATATCTGATACGTCCTCTGTCTGAGGACAATATATTAAATGGGTTTTTGGAAGTAGGGAAGAAAAAAAAAGAAAAATGTTTTTCACTTTATTTATTTTTTGGTCTTTTTGAGACAAGGGTCTCCCTGTAGCCCCAGCTGTCCTGGAACTCACTATGTAGACAGGCTGGCCTTGAACTCACAGAGATCTGCCTGCCTCTGCCTCCTGAGCATTGGGATTAAAGGCCTAGCTATAAATTTTTATAATTGATCATTGTATCAAACTTTGAAAGATAATATTTTAGATTGTATTTAAGTTTTAAAGAATGCTATGCACATTGTTAATCATGTTTTATATGATTGCCAAGTTCTTTTAGAAAAAAAAAATAAGGGTAGAGACAGCCAGATATCTGTGAGATTGAGGCCAACCTGGTCTACATGGCATGTTCCATGCCAGCTGAGGCTTCAGGGAAATATGTCTTTAAAAAAAATAGTACTATTATATTTTATTTTTTAATTTTTTATTTATTTCTGTATGTGTATGAATGTACTGTCTGCATGCAAGTTTGTGCACCCGTGTTGTGCAATGCCGTGGAGGTCAGAAGAGGGTGTCGGATTCCCCTGGAACTGGAGTTCTCCTGGAATTGGAGTTTCGGATGGTTCTCGGCCGCCATGTGGGTGCTGGGGATCGAACCCGGGTCGTCTGTAANGCCAGAACATGGGTATAATCAGGCTATGTGGCAGTCCAAGATGCACAAATACATTGATATTAAGAAGATTAAACTTAAGTATACAAAGCAAGCTGTATTCATACAGAACTGGTATGACTGTAACAGGACCAAGGAAGTATATTAAGAGGTTAAGCAGGGGCTGGAGAGATGGCCTAGCGGTTAAGAGCACCAACTGCTCTTGCAGAGGACCCAGGTTCGATCCCCAGCACCTACATGGCGGCTGAGAACCATCTGTAACTCCAATTTCAGGAGAACTCCAGTTCCAGGGGAATCCAACGCCCTCTTCTGACCTCCGCGGCATTGCACGACACGGGTGCACAAACCTACATGCAAACAGTACATTCATACACGTACAGAAATAAATAAAATTAAAAAAAAAGTGGCTAAGCAAAATATTCTAGTTAAAAGGATCATAAACCTAGATTAGGTACATAAACCTAGATTTTATTCTGTGTTTAATAACAACCCCAAAGTGATAACTGAAGTAATAACTGACAGACTGAAGTTATGAATTAAAAGTTCAACCATTTAACAGCTCGAGCAGATATGGTGGCATATATTTTAATCCCATCACTGGGGGAACTGAGGCCAGGAGTGTGGGAAAATGAAGGCAAGCCTGAGCTACATAACAAGGCCCTGTTTCAGAACAAACTTGAAATAAAAAAATCATAACTTGGAATTTCAAAACTTTACTCTCAATAGAACTACCAGACTGAATAAATTAAGAACAGTCAGTGTTCTTAACCACTGAGTGATCTCTCCAGTCCCTACATTTATTTTGTCTGTGTTCCCACATGCTGCACTACATGTGTGGAAACTGAGGACAACTTGAAGAAGTCAGTTCTCTTTACTACATGGTTCCTGGGGATTAAACTCAACCTTTAGCTACTTGGCCATCTTACCAGCCCTCTTCTCCTTTATTAATTAGCTGGTTATTTGGGCACTATTTATGTAAGAAAGATTATCTTTCACCATCGAATACCCTTGTTATTTTTGTCAAGAACAGCAATTGGAGCATGTATGTGTGGGTCCCCTTTGTTTTCCTTGTCCTGTTTCGTTGATGTGTCAACTAAATCCATTGCCACGTTTTTCTTAAATACTGTTAGGCATTTTGATAATGTAGATACTCTGATTTTATTTTCCAAAATTGTTACAGTTATTTTAGATTCTTTACACTTACTATGTCAGTCTTTCAAATCAACTTTCTGGAATTTTATTTTAATTGCATTGAATCTGCAATTTGGAGAAAATGGCCATTGTTTTAATTAATTGGATATCAGTGAATTTTGTGTAATTGGATTCCATCTTTCTATTTTTTTAGATAATATAGATTTTATATCATACTGTCTAGCTGTCTAAAACATCTTATTATCTAATCTAAAACAGATATTATTATTATTTTAAACTTGATCTTTCCAGTTGTGTGATTAAGTCTGGCTCTACTTCGAGACTATGGTGTCATCACTAAAGAAGTACATTTCTGGAGCCTGGGCATGGTGATGCACACCTTTTAATTCCAGCACTTGGGAGGCAGAGGCTGGTGGATCATAGTGAGTTTCAGGACAGGTAGGGCTACAGAGAGACCCTGTTTCAAAAAGACAAAAAAAAAAGTATATTTCTGAGGAGTCTAGTGGGTGCCTCCTGTGTTACATGTTTTTCACTTTGGCTCTGTTCTCAAATAGCCACAGTGCAATATTTGGAGACCATTGTAAAGATCTCCAGATACACTTACGGACTCTTGCTCTCCGCCTTCCTCTTCCCGCTCCCCTCTCCCTTCTCTTTTAGTCTCCCCATGTCTTTGCTGGTGCTCTAATATAAATTTGGAAATTTGAAACATTTTTCTCCCCCCCCCATAAACCACTGACAGTTGAATTCAGTAGCTTCTTTTTATAAAGTACTGTAAAGATTGCCTGCAGGTGGTCAGATGAAGCTGTTATGTGTTATCTTAGCTGCTTTCTTCAAGGATCATATCTTCTGTCTAGTTTCCAGCCTCAAAACTTTTTAAAAAGAAATTTGTGGCAAATCATATGCTTTGTGGACTTCTTTTCATTATATATATATATTTAATCTTTTTGAGGTAGGGTCTCCCTGTAGCCTCAGCTGGCCTGGAACTCCCTATGTAGACCAAGCTGGCCTTGAACTCATAGAGATCCACCTGCCTCTGCTTCCCAGGTGCTGGGATTAAAGGCGTGTACCACACGCCCAGCTTAAAGATAGGCCGTGTGGGTGCTGGGAATGAACTCCTGTCCTCTATTAGAGTAGTCAGTGCTCTTAACCACTGAGCCATCTCTCCAGCCCTCATTATAATTTTGAGCCTTCTCTCTTTTTTTAATTTATTTTATTTTATTTATTTCTGTATGTGTATGAATGTATTGTCTGCATGCAAGTTTGTGCACCCGTGTCGTGCAATGCTGCAGAGGTCAGAAGAGGGTCTCGGATTCCCCTGGAACTGGAGTTCTCCTGGAATTGGATTTAAAGACGGTTCTTGGCCGCCATGTGGGTGCTGGGGATCAAACCTGGGTCCTCTGTAAGAGCGGTCGGCACTCTTAACGGCTAGGCCATCTCTCCAGCCCCGAGCCTTCTCTTAAGTAAATGCTTTATGGTACTCTTTTTAAGCCCTGTTTCGCAGTTCAATGAAGTTGTATAATTTTCCTTATAAATGACTTTATTCTTTATTTTAGATGACCTTCTGTTTTATTGCATTATTAGTAGTTACCCTGATTAGTTCATTTAGAAGCAGCATTTACTTATAAATTTTTACTTTAATCGCTTCTCGGCCTTTTGGCTAAGATCAATGTAGTATCTGTTCTTATCAGTTTAATATCTGATATGTCCTCTGTCTGAGGACAATATATTAAATGGGTTTTTGGAAGTAGGGAAGAAAAAAAAAGAAAAATGTTTTTCACTTTATTTATTTTTTGGTCTTTTTGAGACAAGGGTCTCCCTGTAGCCCCAGCTGTCCTGGAACTCACTATGTAGACAGGCTGGCCTTGAACTCACAGAGATCTGCCTGCCTCTGCCTCCTGAGCATTGGGATTAAAGGCCTAGCTATAAATTTTTATAATTGATCATTGTATCAAACTTTGAAAGATAATATTTTAGATTGTATTTAAGTTTTAAAGAATGCTATGCACATTGTTAATCATGTTTTATATGATTGCCAAGTTCTTTTAGAAAAAAAAAATAAGGGTAGAGACAGCCAGATATCTGTGAGATTGAGGCCAACCTGGTCTACATGGCATGTTCCATGCCAGCTGAGGCTTCAGGGAAATATGTCTTTAAAAAAAATAGTACTATTATATTTTATTTTTTATTTTTTAATTTTTTATTTATTTCTGTATGTGTATGAATGTACTGTCTGCATGCAAGTTTGTGCACCCGTGTTGTGCAATGCCGTGGAGGTCAGAAGAGGGTGTCGGATTCCCCTGGAACTGGAGTTCTCCTGGAATTGGAGTTTCGGATGGTTCTCGGCCGCCATGTGGGTGCTGGGGATCGAACCCGGGTCGTCTGTAAGAGCGGTCGGCGCTCTTAACTGCTAGGCCATCTCTCCAGCCCTATATTTTAAAAGCTTAGGTTCTGTTTAGTAATTGCTTTCTGGTTTTGAATTGTTTAGAAATCAAACACACAAAGTATTTTTCTTTTAATAGTGGTCTGGCTTTAGTTGTTTCCAGAGACAGCTAATTATTCATACTACTTTAAAAAAATAGATAATAGTATAATACATTTCTTTACTCACAAGTTAATATATTCTAGTGTTTTATGTCTGTTGTAATATAATGGTTTCTTTCTTAAAATATGATATAATTAAAATAACACTTTTTAATAAGTGAGTTTTGCCTTTAATTCAATATTGGTAAATTTCACAATTTCAGGTTAAACAAGTCTCTTTTGTGACCAATTATAGGAACTAATTAAGAACAGAAATTTTAAAAGCATTTTCATACAGAATTTCATTGAAATTTGTTATGTTTGAGCAATTAGGAGAAAATAGCTTGGAGGTGTTTTCTGTTTTATTAGAAAATTTAGTAAGAAGATCCGAACTTCTTGGTTAATGTATTGGGGGGGTGTCCTATATTGAAATAACATTACAACCTATGCTAAAGAAACTGTTTTTCTGTTTTTATAGTTTTGGTAAGCAGTTTGGAGGAAAAAGAGGATGTGATTGTCTTGTATTAGAACCTTCAGAAATGATTGTGGTAAGACACTGAATTGTTTCTTGATATACTTCAGTTTCAACTCTAAATGCAGAAAGAAGGCTTTACATACTTGAGGCAGTTCCTGTCCCATGACCTTGAGGTTTTTTAAGTAGCATCATCAATGAAATCTCCTCAGTATTCTAATCTAATGATAATCTATAATCTATATAATCTAATCTGCACAGTGACAAAACTAGCAGACATGGCCAAGGTGGATGGGGAAAATGTCACCAGGTCTCACATCAAGATGAAGAGCTATAGGCAATCAGTGGATGCTTGGGGATCAGGGGAAGGGGTGTGGAATCAGTTTTCTCCAGGAACTTGCTTCCTGAGAGCTTATCTAATTCCAGATGGACAGCCCTGAACACAGGTACATATAAGCACCACTAAACAAACTCAGTGCGTTTTATGTATGTGTTTATATAGTTATAAATGGATACACATATATATAATAACAGTAATAAAGAAGAGGACAAGAAATTGAGAGGGAGTGGAGGGATGTGGAAGGAATTGGTGGGGTTCTGAGTGGGATGGAGATAATGCAGAAGACAATATTCATGTATGAAATTCTCAAAAATATCACCCACCAGCTTTATACATTTTCATCTCCAAAACTTGTAAGTTATGCAATATAATAAAGGTCACCTGTTCCAGATTTACCTGTTTCACCAAAAATTTAAAATTAGGTTTTGGGGGGCTAGAGAGATGACTGGTTAAATAGCACTGGCTGCTCTTACAGAGTACCCAGGTTCGGTTCCCAGCATCCACTTAGTGGCTAACAACCACTTATAACTCCAGTTCTAGGGGATCTGACACCCTCTCCTGGCCTCCATGGACATTGTATATAATACAGGTCCACTTACATATATGCAGGCAAAGCATACACATAAAATAAAAAGTACAGGCTGTCTTTATTTTGGTTGATTGGTTGGTTGGTTGATTGATTTTTTTTGGGGGGGGGGACCCCCCCCCCAAAATTAAGTCAGGCCCCAAAACAAACGCAACTCAATAGCGCAAATAACAGACAGCTGTACTTTTAATTTTATGTGTATGGGTTTTTTTTTTTTTTTTTTTTTTTTTTGTGTGTGTGTGCAGGTGCCCTTAGGGGCCAGAGGTGTTGGATTCTCATGAAGCTGGAGTTATAAGTGGTTGTCTAGCCACAAGGTGGATGCTGGGAACCAAACCCTCGGGTATCTCTGGTAAAGAGGGGCACCCAGTGCTATTTATAACCAATCTCTGCTCTACCCCACCAAAAACCGCATAATTTTATAAAATTTTTTGGTGAACTAATACAGTAAAGATCTGGGAAACAGGTGACGCTTTATTATATATGCATAACTTACAAGTTGGAGATGAAAATGTAGTAAAGCTGGTGGATGAATTTTCTGAGAATTTCATACATGAAATAATTGTCTTCCTGCATTATCTCCATCCACGTCAGAACCCCACCAATATCCTTCCCTCCCTCCACTGCCCTCTCAATTTCTTGTCCTCTTCTTTATTTGTATTATATATATGTGTATTCATTTTATAACTATATAAACACATACATAAAGACGCACTGATAGTCTGTTTAGTGTGCTCTTAGTGTACCTGTTTCAGGCTGTCCATCTGAAATTAGATAAGCTCTCAGGAAGCAAGTTCCTGGAGAAAACTGATTCCACACCTCTTCCCCTTGATCCCCTAAAAGCATGTACCACTTGACTTGCCTATAGCTCTTTCATCTGAGGAGGACCGTGGGTGAGCCATTTTCCTCCCATCCACCTTGGCCATGTCTTCGCTAGTTTGTCGTCGACTTGTGCAAGATTAATGTATATAGATTAGTAAGATTAGTCATTAGATTAGAATACTGAGGAGATTTCATTGATGATGCTACTTAAAAAACCTCAAGGTCATGGGACAGGAACTGCCTCAAGTATGTAAAGCCTTCTTTCTGCATTTAGAGTTGAAACTGAAATGACTACACTTAGTCTTACCTATACATTTTGAAATCCAATACGAATCACTGCTGGTTTCCCTTAAGCCTACAAAATAAAATCAAAAATCGTTTCTTAGATAGGTTGAGAAAAAAAACAGAAAAAAAAAAAAAAAAAAAAAAAAAAAACATCTTTTAAAAAACAAACTAAAAAGTTACAAAACTATAAAAAAAAAAAAAAAAAGAAAAAATTTTAGCAATTAATAAAAAAAAAATTATTCTCAATATAGACGACAGCCACCCAGCCGCCCCAATATCATTAACCAACGAAGTTCGATCTTCTTACTAGAAATTTTTCTCTAATTAAAAGAACACCTCCAACGCTATTTTCTCCTAAGTGCCTCAAGACATAGACAAATTTCAATGGAATTCTGCTTGAAAATGGTCTTTTAAAATTTCTGTTCTTAATTAGTTCCTATAACATTGGGCTCACAAAAAAACCTGTTTTAAAACCTGAAATTGTGAAGATTTACCAATATGTGAATTAAAGGCAAAACTCACTTTTAAAAAGGTTATTTTTAATTATAATCATTTTTTAAGAAAGAACCATTTAATATTACATACAGACATAAAAACACTAAGAATATATTAACTTGTGAGTAAAGAAATGTATATTACTATTATCTATTATTTTTTTAAAGTAGTATGGAATAATATAAGCCTGTCTCTAGGAAACAATCTAGAAGCCAGACCACTATTAAAAGAAAAAATACTTTGTTGTGTTTGATTTCTAACACGAAATCAACTTGAGACCAGAAAAAGCAATTACTAAACATGAACCTATAGTCTTATTTAAAAATAAGGAGCTGTGAGAGACTGTCCTTAGGGCAAGTTAAGATTAGGCGCCGCCGGCAGCGTTCGCGTCTTACTGTAGGGTAGGTGTCGAGGCCCTCTGCTGCTGCGCGTTCGATCCGCCGAGCACCCACGATGGCGGCCCGAGAGAATCCATACCGTAAATGAATCCAATTTCGCAGGAGAACTCCCAGTTCCTAGGGAATCGACATTCCCTCTTGGACCTCCACGTGCATTAGCACAACAGCGGGTGAAATCAAACTTGGCATGCAGACAGTACATATCTACACATAACAGAAATAAAAAGAATTTAAAAAAAAAAATATAGATAGTCACTATTTATTTTAAAGACATATTTCGCCTGGAAGCCTCGAGCTGCATGGAACATGCCATGTAGTACCCAAGGTTGGCCTCATCTCACCAGAGATATCTGGGCTGCTCTACCCTTCATTTGTTTTTTGCTAAAAAGAACTTGGCAATCATATAGTAAACATGATTAACAATGTCAGTAGCTTCTTTAAAACTTAAATACCAATCTAAAATGATTATCGTTTCAAAAGTTTGATACAATGATATTATAAAATTTATATGCTAGGCCCTTTAATCCAAATAGCTCACAGCAGAGGCACAGGCAGATCTCTGTGAGTTCAAGGCGCAGCCTGTCTACATAGTTGCAAGTTCCACGGACACTGGGGCTGACAAGGAGCCGAGCCCTTGTCTTCAAAAGACCAAAAAATAATAAAGATGAAAAACATTTTTCTTTTGTTTTCTTCCCTACTGTCCAAAAACCCATTTAATATATTGTCCTCCAGACAGAGACATTATCAGAGTAGTTAAACTGATAAGGATCAGATACTCACATTGATCTTCAGCCAAAAGGGCCGAAATCGTTAAAGTAAAAATTTATAAGTAAAGTGCTGCTTTCTAAATGAACTAACAGGGTACACTAACTAATGCAATAAACAGAAGGGTCATGCTAAAATAAAGAATAAACGTCCATTTATAAGGAAAATTATAGTCATTACTTCATATGAAGCTAGGTCGGGGTGTGTGTCGTTGTGGTGATGAAGTTCAGGGGTGTGTTCTTATATAAAGAAGTACCCTGCGTATGAAAAGCATTACTTCAAGAAAGGCTCGGTTGGCTGGAGAAGATGGCCTAGCGTTAAGAGTGCCGACCAGCTCCTTACAGAAGGACAAAGGGTTGATCCCAACCATGCAGCCTCCATGATTGCGGCCAAAGAACCGTACTGTAAATCCAATTCCAAGGAAGAAACCTCCGAGTTTCTCAGGGAATCCGAAGCACCTCTTCTGACCCTCTGCAGCATGGCAGCGATGCACGGGTGCACAACTGCATGCAGGACGTAAGCATCATACATCTCAGAAATAAATAATAATAAATAAGATTAAAAACAAGAGTAGAAGGCTCAAAATTATAATGAGGGCTAGGAGAGATGGCTCAGTGGTTAAGAGCACTGACTAGCTCTAAATAGGACAGGAGTTCATGTCCGCAAGCCCACATCGGCCTAATCTGTAAGTGGGCGTGGTAACATTATGTCGACTCGAACTGCGTTTAATCCCAGCACCTGGAAGCAGAGCAGGTGTGACTCTCGTATGAGGTTCAGGCCAGCTTTTGGTCCCTACATAAGGAGAAAAAAAGTTCCAGGCCAGCAGAGGCTACAGGGAGATCCCTAACCTCAAAAAGATTAAATATATATAGTAATAATGAAAAGAAGTCCACAAAACATATGATTCTGCCACAATGTTCTTTTTAAAAGATAAGTTTTGAAAGGCTGGAAACTAGACAGATAGATATGATCCTTGAAGAAGAGTCAGCTAAATAACACATAACCAGCTTCACTGACCACCTGCAGTGCAATCTTGTACAGTAACTTTATAAAAAGAAGCTAATCGAATTCAACTGTCAGATGGTTTATGGGGGGTGGAGAAAAAATGGTTGCAAATTCTTCCAATTTACTATTAGAGCACTCAGGCAAAGACATGGGGAGACTAAAAGAGAAGGGAAGAGGGGACAAGAGCGGGAAGAGGAAGGCGGAAGACAAGAAGTCCGTAAGTGTAATCTGGGAGATCTTTACAATGGTCTCCTAAATATTGCACTGTGGCTATTTGAGAAGCAGAGCCAAAGTGAAAAAATGTAAACACAAGGAGCACCCACTAGATCTCTAAGAAAATAAGAACTTTCTTTTAACAGGTCTTAAGCAAATCCTAGCCTCATACATATATACTGCGCAAATCACTTGCGAGGGTGTCTCGGGACTAAGGAGGGTGCTGCATAACTATGCCAGAAAAAGAAACACTCTAGTGTGCGCGAACATTCTCGTACATACTGGTGGAGGGACCGGACTATATCAACTGCCTCACAAGGGGAAATCATTAAAGTGTAATCACATGTCCTCGGCTCTAGTAAATGTACTCGATATTAGTGTAGTGACACAAGAGTCTTAATCAGAGCCCAGCTTAATCGGTAATGGAAAGTACAGTGCAAGTTTAAAATAATATAATTTAGAGATAGAAATAGATGTGACAGCTAGAAGTATATGATCAATAACTATAATAAAATAAAATAAAGACTGATCTTAACAATCACTGAAGTCATTATATTATAAACAATGCGCCAAATTTTCTCCAATTGCAGGATTCAATTGCAAATTAAAATAGAAATTCCCAAAAAAGTTGATTTGAAAGACATGACATTAGCTAAGTCCGGAAAGTAATCAAATATAGACTGTAACAAATTGTTTGGGAAAGAGTAGAATTAAGAGTATCTACAGTTAATGCAAAATGCCAATAACAGTATTTAAGAAAAACGTGGCAATGGATTTAGTTGACACATCAACGAAACAGGACAAGGAAAACAAAGGGGACCCACACATACATGCTCCAATTGCTGTTCTTGACAAAAATAACAAGGGTATTCGATTGGTGGTAAATATATATCTTGTCTTAATAAATAGTGCCCAAATAACCAGCTAATTAATATAGGAGAAGTAGGGCTGGTAACGATTGGCCACAGTACTAAAGGTTAAGTTTGATCCCCAGAGAACCCAATGTAGGAAAGAGAGAACTGAACTTCTTCAAGTTGTCCTCTGTTTACATGCACATCTATGCTTAGTGCAGCATGTGGGGAACACAGACAAAAATTAAATGTAGGGACTGGGAGAGACTCAACTCAGAGTTAAGAACACTAACTGNTCCTCCCCTGAACCTGGAGCTGTGGTTATGTCTTAAGACACCTCCTTTCCGAAACCAACCTCAAATTATTTTGTATTCCGTTTTTTTTCCACAACTTTTTAAATATTTTGTCTTTTAACAATTTTGGCACTGATGGACTGCAGTTATTTGTTTGTGTGTCGTCCGTTTTTTCTCCCTATCGCTCTCTTCTTCTGTCTGTCTCTCCCCGCCCCGTCCATCCTTTTCCTTGCTCTTCTTTTGGTCCTCACCGCGTTGTGGCCCATCCGTTCGTTGTGTTTCTGTCGGGTCCAGTCCCCCGCCTTTTCTTCTTCCGTTGTTTCTGGGCGGGGCCCCGTCCGCGGGCCCCCCTTTCGGGTCTTCTTCCCTCCCCTGTCGGGGTCCTGGGGCTTGCCTGGGGCCTCTTTTGCTCCGCTGCTGCTTTTCTTGCTCCTGTGGCGGGCACCGGGCCGTGTTCCCGTGCGCCCTCCTTGGACGCTTTGCTATGCTGTTGTAAGGGTGTGCTGGGGTCCCGCCTCTGTATCGCGATGCCCCGGCAGGAGCTGCGCCGGCGTTCCCCATCACCCCCGCGTGGGGGAGGGCGGGAACACGAAGTTGAAGCTGGCAGATGGCGGGTGGGCGCTGGGGCGCAACCGCCGGAGCGCCCGCCCCGCTTCCCGGGCGCTGCGGAGACGGGGGGGTCGAAACCGCCGCAGCGGGGGAGCCATTGCCGGGGGCGGGAGCAGGGCGCTCGGAGGGGGGCAGCGCGGCCGACTGCTTATGCAGAGGACCCGGGTGCGAGCCCCAGCAACCCCACAGGGCGGCGAAGAACCGGCTGGAACGCCAGTGCCAGGGAAATCCAGTGCCCTCTCTGACCTCCCCGGCATTGCAAATGACCAATTGCACAAACCTATAATGCAGACAGTACACCTATACACATAAATAAGAAATGTTAAAATTTTTTTAAATAATGTCCCCCTCAGCAGTGTTTTGCATTTTTCGAGGTATAATTCTTTATACTTTTGTTAAATTATTCCCAAATATTGATCTTACACTTTGCAATCTTGACACACCTTTTTTTTTTTTTTTTTTAAAGACAGGGTCCCAATATTGTAGACCAGGTTAGTCTGGAACTCACAGAGATGCCACTTGCCTCCTGAGTGCGGGGTATAAGTTTTGTACCACCGATGCTGGGCTGGCATAGCCGTTTGTTCAGTCGGTACTTGAGGGTTTCGTATAGGATTTTGTTATTAATTTATTGGTCCTTTTCGAGACAGTCCTCTCCCTATAGCCCTCTTGCCAGGGTCCAGGCTTTGCTTTCAGGTGGCACAGGGACCCCGGCCAGCTCAGACAGAAGGGACCGCCCTATCTGGGGGAGATGAGTGGTGTGACCCCAAGACAGTATCCACCCAGACAGGCACAGGCCTTGTCCAGTGTCCTGTGCCGCCTGACTGCTTTAAATAAAGGCAGCCATGTTTCCAGCCAATGTAAGGCGGGTGGGATCAATCGGGTAAACAGAAGCAGATTACCAAGCAGGTGGCTTTGGACTGAAGATAAATTGTGTCCTCATGTAACTTGGGGAGAGTGAGAGGTACACAGCGCTTAATGTGCAAAGCAAGACTGTTTAGCTACTTCTGCTGCAAGCCTTGCTGTGGTTCCAAGACCCTCCCCTGGGGCAACCGGTTGCCCCAGCTCCCTACTTTGGAGATCAGTGGGAGGAGCAACAGAACCTGAATTGTAGAGAAAGGGTGGAATGAGGCCCCACTGCCCCTAGTCCTGACCAAAGCAAGGCAGAGTGGCATGCATCCACATGCACAGATGGCTCCGCTCTGGGCTTGGAAGTCATGCCCTGTTCCCAGAAGGCATCATTCTAGGGGCCATCCTCTGCATGAGTTAACCTCCCCAGATGCCTAGCCTGACAGGTCCGAATACACTGCAGAAAGGAGAAGGCTCTCTTCCCCACCAACCATCTCTTACCTCCGTGGAGGAGCAGGCCTCTTCAGAACTACCCTTCTCCCCCCCCCTTCTTCATTGTGCGCTTTTGTAGGTGATAATTCTTAGATCACAGGAAAGTTTCTAAATAATATAGGGTCCTCACAAAACCTTTACCCAGGACCCCCCAGCACCAGCATTTTGCATAACATATAATAGAATATCAAAATCAGGAAATGACCTTGGTAGAATCCACCCACCTCATTCAAATGTCTCCAGTTTTACAAGCTGTCCTAGTCTGATCCAGCTTCTAAACAAAATATCATAGACCAGGCAATCTCAGGAAGACATGGTTTCACATGCTTCTGGGAGCCCTAGGGAGCCCATGCTCAAGTGGCTGGCTGGTGCTGGATGCAAGTGCTGACCTTCAACATGCTATCCGGTCCTAGTGCCATGGAGAAGATGAACTCTTTGTGACTCTTTTTTTTTTATGTTATTTTTTGGTGTTTTTTCGAGAACAGGGTCTCACTGTAGCCCTAGCTATCCTGGCACTCACTCTGTAGCCGCTGGCCTTGAAATCAACAAAGATCCACCTGCCACTACCTAATGAGTACTGGGATTAAAAGCAATGTGCCACCACACCCAGCAAAAAAAAAAAAATTTTTTTGTAATTTTTTTTTAATTTTTAATTAGTATTTCGGTAATGTGTATGAATGTACTGTCTGCATGCAAGTTGTGCACAACCCGTGTCGTGCAAAATGTGATGCCGCGGAGGTCAGAAAGAGGGTCTCGCGATTCCCCCTGGAAACTGGAGTTCCTCCTGGAATTGGGAGTTTCAGACGGTTCATCGGCCCGACTGGTGGGTGCTGGGGAAAAATCGAACCCCCCGGGTTCATCGGCAGAGCGGAGTCGGGTGCTTTTAAACCGCTAGGCCATCTCTCTCTCCAACCCCAGCACCTTTAATAAGCCAGCGTATGTTTTTTTTTAATCTCCTATGAACACATTATTATTTACTCTTTCTCTTTTCGAAACTTATGTTTATCTCTTTTCTTGCCTTATTTTACTGGCTAGAAATCTTGAGTAGTCGTCCAGCTGCATGCAGTAAAAAAAAAACCTTTTCCTTGTCCTGATACATACTATAGTAATCCTTGTATTAAGCATTGAGGAAAACCTTTTAAAAGATCAACATTGCAGGGTCTGGGGGTTGCAGGCTTATAAAATGCCCTGGATCATTTCCTGCCATTGCAAAACAAACCAGAAAGGAATTAAATGATAGCCTAAACAACAACAAAAATGTGGTATGCCATAAGTAATCATAGTAAAAGAGGAACAAAAAATAAACCCAATTTTAAAAACAAAAATAAACGGAGCAGACAAAAAAAAAGAATACCCAAGGTAAAAAACACTTTGCTCTTGCAGAGGACACACTGTTCCTATTCCCAGCACCCACATGGCAGCACTTGTCTATAACCCAAACGATCTGGAACCTAACATTCTGTACGTTTTGGGCTGATCCGAAGCCCTCTTGTTTTCTGTGCAGACAATGGGGTGCACTAGTACAATGGATGCAGGCAATACACTCATACACATAAAATAAAAATAAAATAATTTAAAAAAACACAATAGGAAAATAGACATAATCCAGACATTATTCCATATGCATGCTCTAAACGTTTCAGCCAGAACATGGGTATAATCAGGCTATGTGGCAGTCCAAGATGCCACAAATACATTGATTTAAGAAAGATCAACTTTTTAAGTATAACAAAGCATCAAGCTGGTAGAGTTCATACAGAACTGGTAAGCTGGATAACAGGACCAAGGAAGATGATTAAGAGGTTAATGCCAGGTGGGCCTGGAGAGATGGGCCTACGGTAAGAGCACCAACTGGCTCTTACAGAGGACCCAGGTTCGAGTCGCCCAAGCACCGCTACATGGCGCTTGAGAACCATCTGTTAACTCAGTTCAGGAACTCCAGTCTGCCAGGGGAATCCAACGCCCGTCTGTCTGACTCTCCGCGGCATTGCACGACACGCAGAGTGGGTGGCAGCAAACACCTAGCATGCAACAGTAATTCATACCACGTGACAGTAAATAAATAAAATTGAAAAAAACAGTGGTCAAGCAAAAATATTTCTAGTTTTCAAAAATGGATAGAAAACCTAGATGCAGGTACATACCTCTAGATTTTAATTCTGTGTTAATAACAAACCCAAAAGTGATAACTAAGTAATACTGACCAGACATGAAGTGTCAGAATTCAAGTCAAACCATTTTAACAGCTCGAGTCAGCATGGAATGATGGCAGATCTATTTTAATCCCCATCCACTGGGCGGAACTGAGGCCAGGAGTGTGGGAGAATGAAGGAAGGCCTGGTCCCTACACTACAGTGCCCTGAGTTTTCCGCCCGAACACTTGAATCACAAAAAATCCCCCTCATAACTTGGCTATTTCAAAATCTTTACCTCTCAACTAGAACTACCCTAGACTGAATTAACTTTAAGAAATTCAGTGCATGTCTTAACCACTGAAGGGATTCTTCCCAGTCCCCTACATTTATTTTGTCTGTGTTCCCACATGCTGCACTACATGTGTGGAAACTGAGGACAACTTGAAGAAGTCCTTCTCTTTATACATGGTTCTGCGGGACTAACTCAACCTTGCAGATTGCTAGCTTCTTTTAGTTTTCTGAATCTTTATACCGCAAGTTATTTCTACTTATGAATACCTGGCTTTATCTTCATCTAGTTAGATCAAGAAGAATCGACCATTAATCGTGTGGTCCCCGAACCCCTTGCTTTTCCTGCTTTAGTTGCAAGATCGCATCGTGCACCTACTGTCATTGGGTCCGACGTTTTTTCCTTATACCTGTTCAGTCGTTGATTCGTCAATATCTTGTCCAGTTTTCTTAATATGTTAGATGCACTACTGAGATTTACTAGCTCGCATTTATTTTCCAAAACTTGTTACAGTTATTTGATTTGCTTATTACACTTACTATGTCAGTCTTTCAAATCAACTTTCTGGAATTTTATTTTAATTAGGCAATGAATCTGCACATTTTGGAGAAAATGCCATTTCTTTAAATTAACTTGGTGTTCCAGTGAATTTGTGTGTATTGGTTCCATCCTTTCTTTTTTTTTACATCAATATAGCACTTTATCTATCTCCCTGTCGAGCTGGTCTACCCCATCTTCATCTTCGCTACTAACAGATAGTCTTATTATAAACCTGACTCTTTCCCAGTTGTGTGATTAAGTCTGGCTCTACTTCGAGACTATGGTGTCATCACTAAAGAAGTACATCTCTGGCAGCCTGGGCTATGGGTGATGCACACCTTTTATTCCAGCAACTTTGGGAGGCAGAGCCGTCGGCTGAAGTCATAGCTCGAGTTTCAGGTACAGGGTAGGCGCCTACAGAGAGACCCACGTTATCAAAAAAAACAAAAAAAAAAGTATATGTTCTGAGGAGTCCTAGTGGGTGCCTCCTGTGTTACAGTTTTTTCAACTTTGGCCTCTGTTCCTGCAATATGCCACAGTCATGATTTTGGAGCACCATTGGAGTCTCCAAAGACATCTCCCTGCATCTCCTTCGCTCCTGCTCGTCCGCCTCCCTCGTTTCCTTCCGCTCCCCTCTCCCATTCCTTGCTAGTCTTACGCTCCACCATGTCTTTTGCTGGTGCTCTGCCAATATAAATTTGGAAATTTGAAACATTTTGTTCCCCCCCCATAAAACCAACTGACAGTTGAATTCAGTAGCTTCTTTTTATAAAGTACTGGTAGAAGACTTGCACTGCAGGCTGGTCACGATGAAGCTGTTACGTGTTTATCTTAGCCTGCTTTCTTCAAGGATAGTATCTTCTGTCTAGTTTCCACACTCAACAAATTCTTAAAAAAGAAATTTGTCGGCAAATCATATGTTTGTGTGGACTCTTTTTTCATTATATATATACTATATTTAATCTTTTTTGAGGTGAGGATCTCCCTTTAGCCTCACTGGGCCTGGAACCCTATCGTAACATGCTGGGCCCTTGAACTCAATAGAGATCCACCTGTCTGCTGTCCTAAGCGTGCTGGGGATGAAAGAGCCGTGCTACCCACGCACCACGCTTAACGATAGGCCGTTGGGTGCTTCGGGAATGAACGCCTGTCCCCTCTATCTAGAGTACGTCCAGTACTCTTAACCACTGAGCCCATCTCATCCAGCCCTAGTTATAATTTTCGAAGCCTTCCTCTTTTCCTTTATTATTTATGTTATTTTTATTTTTTTTTTAGAACCTGTTGTGTTTCTTAATCCGCTAGGCGCAGCAGTTTGTGCACCCGTGTCGATGCAATGGCCTGGCAGAAGTCAGAAGAGGTCTCGTAGTCCCCTGGAACTGGAGTTCCTCTGGAATTGGATTATATGAAGACGGTTCTTAGCCGCCATTTGTGGTGCTGGGGATCAAACCTTGGTCCGTCTATTAAGTGCGCGTCTGCACTATTTCTTAACCGGCTAGAGCCATCTCTCCAGCCCCCGAGTTCTTTAAGTAAATGCTCTTTAATGGTACTGGCGTTTTTAAATCCCTGTTTTCGACAATCAATGAAGTTGTTACAATTTTCCTTATAAAATGGACTTTATCTTTATTTTAGATGGGACCTTCTGTTTATTGGCATTATTAGTAGTTACCTACCGCTGAGTTTAGTTCATTTAAGAACAAGCAAATTCTACCTTATAAATTTTGTTACTTTAAATCGCTTCTCTGGCCTTTTGGCTAAGAGATCAATGTAGTATCTGTTCTTATCATTTTAATATCTGATACGTCCTCTGTCTGAGGACAATATATTAAATGGGTTTTCGGAAGGAGGGAAGAAAAAAAAAAGAAAAATGTTTTTCTTTTTTTTTTTTTTTTTTTTTTTTTTTGCTGTTTTTGAGACAAAGGCGCTCCCTGTAGCCCCAGTCTGTCCGCGGAACTCACTGAATGAAAGACCAGGCTGGCCTTTGAACTGCACAGAAGATCTCCTGCCTCTGCCTCTGAGGTGCATTGGGATTAAAGGCCTAGCTATAAATTTTTATAATTGATCATTGTATCAAACTTTGAAAGATAATATTTTAGATTGTATTTAAGTTTTAAAGAATGCTATGCACATTGTTAATCATGTTTTATATGATTGCCAATTTCTTTTAGAAAAAAAATCAAGGTAAGACAGCCGAAAATATCTGTGAGATTGCAGGCAACCTGGTCTACATGGCATGTTCCCTATGCCAGCTGAGGCCTCAGCGGAAATAGGTCTTTAAAAAAAAGTACTATTTATTTATTTTTATTTTTTAACTTTGTGTTAATGATTTACTGTATGGTCTAGTGATAGTTTTTAACCTACCAGGCAAGTTTGGTCCTGCACCGGTTTTGTGAACTCGTTCTGCGGAAGGTCGAAGAGGTGTCGATTCCCTGGAACTGGAGTTCTCTCGGATATTGGAGTTTCGATGGTTTCTCCGGTACGCACAATGGCTGGGGCTGGGAATACCGAACCCAGGGTCGTCTGTAAGAAGCGGGTCCGGGTTTAACCTGCTAGGACTCTCCGCCTATATTTTAAAAGCTTTAGGTTCGTTTAGTTAATTTGCTTTCTGGTTTTGAAATTGTTTAGAAATCAAACACACAAAGTAATTTTTTCTTTTAATAGTGGTCTGGCTTTAAGTTGTGTTTCTCGAGCACAGCAATTATCAACTACTTTAAAAAATAGATAATGTATAAGATACATTTTTTACTCACAATTAATATATTCTAGTGTTTTATGTCTGTTGTAAGTATATATGGGGTTTCTTTCCTTAAAAATATGATATAATCTAAAATACCACACTTTTTAATAAGTCGAGTTTTGCCTTTAATTCAATATTGGCTAAATTTTAAACACAATTTCAGGTTAAACAAGTCTCTTTTGTGACCAATTATAGGAACTAATTAAGAACAGAAATTTTAAAAGCATTTTCATACAGAATTTCATTGAAATTTGTTATGTTTGAGCAATTAGGAGAAAATAGCTTGGAGGTGTTTTCTGTTTTATTAGAAAATTTAGTAAGAAGATCCGAACTTCTTGGTTAATGTATTGGGGGGGTGTCCTATATTGAAATAACATTACAACCTATGCTAAAGAAACTGTGTTTTGTCTGTTTGTTTATAGTTTTAGGTAAGCCAGTTTGGAGGAAAAAGAGGATGTGGATTGTCTTGTATAGAACCATTCAGAAATGATTGTGGTAAAGACATCTGATTGTTTTTCTTGATATACTTCAGTTTCAACTCTAAATGCAGAAAGAAGGCTTTACATACTTGAGGCAGTTCCTGTCCCATGACCTTGAGGTTTTTTAAGTAGCATCATCAATGAAATCTCCTCAGTATTCTAATCTAATGATAATCTATAATCTATATAATCTAATCTGCACAGTGACAAAACTAGCAGACTGGCCAAGGTGGATGGGAAAATGTCATCCAGTTCGTCCTTCACATCGAAGATGAGAGCTATAGGCATCAGGGGATGCTTGGGGGATGCAGGGAAGGGGTTGGTGGAACAAGTTTTTCTCCAGGAATACTTGCTTCCTTTGAGAGCTTTACTATTCCAGATGGAGCAGCCCTAACACAGGTACATATAAGCAGCCCCACTAAACAAACTCAGTGCGTTTTATGTATGTGTTTATATAGTTATAGTAATGGATACACCCATGATATATAATTCAGTAAAATTAAGAAGAAGACAAAAATTGAGAGGGAGTGGAGGGACTGGGAATGGAGTTGGTGGGGTTCTGAGTGGGATGGAGATAATGCAGAAGACAATATTCATGTTATGAAATCCTCCAAAAATATCACCCACACAAGCTTTTAAATACAAGTTTCATCTCCAAAGAACTGTAAGTATTATGCAAGACATAAAGGTTCACCTGTTCCCAGAGTTTAAAACCGGTGTCAATTCACCAAAAATTTAAAAATTAGGTTTCTGGGGGGCTAGAGAGATGACTGGTTAAATAGCAACTGGCCTGCTCTTACAGAAGTACCCAGGTTCGGTTCCCAGCATCCACTTAGTGGGCTAACGAACCACTTATAAAGCCAGTTTCTAAGGGATCTGACACCCTCCTCCTGGCCGTCCATGGACATGTATATAATACAGGTCCACTTAACATATACAGGCAAAGCAACACATAAAATAAAAGAGTACAGGCTGTCTTGTATTTTGGTTGATTGGGTTGGTTTGGTTGATTGATTTTTTTTTGGGGGGGGGGGGGTCGGTCTTTTCAAGACATGGTCTCCCTGTAGCCCAGCTGTCCTGGAACTCACTCTGTAGACCAGGCAGGCCTTGAACTCACAAAGACCCGCCTGCCTCTGCCTCCGAAGTGCCAGGATTAAAGGTGTGCGGCACCACGCCCAGTGATTGATTTTTTTTTTTTTGGTCTTTTTGAGACAGGGTCTCCCTGTAGCCCCAGCTGTCCTGGAGCTCGCTCTGTAGACCAGGCTGGCCTTGAACTCACAAAGATCCGCCTGCCTCTGCCTCCCAAGTGCTAGGATTAAAGGTGTGCACCACCATGCCCAGCCTTTTTTTTTAAGGACCATCATTTCCACTGTTTTCTCCTTTCCCATTGAATATAGTCAGTAAGCTTGGAATAGCCACATTTTGTGCTCTAGGATAAGAGGAAAAGAGCTGGAAAAGAGTAAAGGTACATATAAGTTGAAGTGGTCGAGATCTTCTGTTGATGGTGTTTTATTATTTGGGATGCTCTTATATTTGAGGATGTATTTGATGGAATAATTCTTTATCTTCCCTAAAGAGGTCTAGAAAGTTGATACAACTTTAGAATATCTGATCTAAAAAAAAAAAAAGCATTGGAAAATAAAACACAAGAGCCATTTTACCTTATCCTGAGATGAACTCACTAGAAAATAATACTGAGTGGACTCAAGTATCTTCTCAGCATTTTATGTAGGTGATCATGTCTTCTGATTAATGAGAACTATTAGAAAGTCAAATAAAGCTTTTTATGTTGAGTACTTAAAGCTAAACCAGTTTACCATGTCATAGATTGTTCTCATCCTCAGACTGCATCATCCATAACCATGGATGCATTGTCTATCACAAGTTTCATTACACCTCCTATAGTTCATGCTTCTAAAAGGCAAAAACTCTGTCTTGTTTGTACCTCCAACAGTATAGTCTTCCACCCTTAGCTTCCGGAGATGCCTAAAACAATAGATACTACCAAGTCCTAAATATAGGGAGTTTTTTCATAAATATACATGCCTTTAATTTATAAAGTAGGTACTATAAAAGATCATCAACAGTGACTAATAAAGTAGAATTACTGAAACAAATGAACTGTTACACAAGTGACTTGTACTACACTTGTACTCACCCTGTTTGCTGACTGGGTAACTGGAACACTATGGAAATAAAAATTACAGATAAAGGGGACCTTATAGTATTATAAAGAGCTAGTTGCATAGTATTCTGTGAGGCTTTCTTAGATTCACTTTTGTCCAAGCCATAGATTATTGCTCTGTATTTAGTTTCTTTAGGTGGTACATATATAGTTGATGTCAACTACAAGAATTCCCTCTTTGGGGCTGGAGAGATGGCCTAGCGGTTAAGAGCGCCGACCGCTCTTGCAGAGGACCCGGGTTCAATCCCCAGCACCCACATGGCGGCTGAGAACCGTCTGAAACTCCAATTCCAGGAGAACTCCAGTTCCAGGGGAATCCGACACCCTCTTCTGACCTCCGCGGCATTGCACGACACGGGTGCACAGACTTGCAGGCAGATAGTACATTCATACACATACAGAAATAAATAAATAAATAAATAAATAAATAAATAAATAAATAAATAAATAAATAAATAAATAAAAAAGAATTCCCTCTTTAAATATATGTTTAAGGATATGACAAGGAAATTGTCTGGGCAGTATGGGATTTTCTTAGTTGATGCATTCCATATTTCTCATACTGTTTGGAAGAAGGAATAGTGCTTGAACATCAATGTTCTTACAGTCTCTGTATGTTAATATTTACTGTACATATATGTTTTGTGTGATATGCCCTTGTAAGAAGGAAGAAAGGGGAAATCATAAAATTACTTTGTCTTTTAAATATTTTACCTGTTACTTTTATTTTATGTGTATGAGTGTATTGCCTGTAGGTATGTAAATGCACTGCACCCATGTCATGCAGTGCCCACAGATGTCAGAAGAGGAAGTCAGATTCCCTGGAACTAGAGGTGGGAATGGTTGTCAGCTGCCACATGGGTGCTGGGAACTGAACCCGGGTCCTCTGCAACAGCAGGCAGTGCTCTTAACTACTGAGCCATCTCTTGCCACACACACACACACACACACACACACACACGCACGCACGCACGCACACATGCACACACACTCTCCCCCTGAAGTACAATCACTTTGAATACAGGATACCACAGGCTTGGTTTTACTTCCCTTGCTCTGTTGTTCACCTTCTCTCTAATAGAAGTTGAAGAAAAATATTGAGAATTACCTTCTGGCTGCCAGTTTGCTTATTTCTTAGAGAACCCTCTCAGTGAAATATGTATCGGGGCTGTGTGTGTGTGTGTGTGTGTGTGTGTGTGTGTACACATCTTTTTGTTTCTTCATAACTGTATTAAAAACCCAGAGTTTTTTCTGGCCTTTTTTTGCCCCTTCCTTTTACTAAGACCTAGAATTTCTTGACTTATTCCATCATATATCTATTAATTTTACACATAAAATTGTTTAAGAATCGAAATAATAAGATGGCTCAGCAGATTAAAGACTCTTGATCCCAAGCCACCCCACATGGTGAAAGGAAGAAAACCAACTCTCAAGAGTTTTCATCTGCAACTCTACAACATGTTGTTGACAACGTTATAATTCTTGGTATGTACCAAACAACAACATAATAATAACTAATAAGTAAAAAATGGTTTTCAGTACATTAAAATTAAGAATTATTTATCCATAACATAAAAAAGTATCATTAGTTAAAGCCAGGCATGTTAGTTCATGTTTGTAATTCTATCCTTAGACAAATGGAGGCAGAAAGATCAGGAGTTTAAGTCCAGCTTTGGCTATATAATTTGAGACAGCATAAGCTAAGTAAGACCCTGTCACAAAAAAAAAAAGAAAAGGAGATGAGGAAAATAGTACTACCCAGAATATTAACATACAAATATGCATATTTTATTTAGGAAAAAATTACTTAGGCTGTTAATGTACAAATATATGAAAAGTACATTTTAGTAAAATTTTACAAATGCATCTCTCCTCCTGATCCATTTATCACCTACTTCACAATCCAGAAACAATATGCTTTCATTACCTTATGACAATGTAAGAGAATTAAAAAGAATCAGCAAGAACACAGGATCGTTGGCCAAACCTTGAATATTTCAGAATACAAATAAGAATTTGTATAATAATGGTATTCTCGTATATAAATACAAGATGTTTAAGTTTTGATGGTGTGGATGAATGAATTCAGAAGATGAGAAAGCTCTATATAGTAGAATGTCAACTGAGAAGCTAATGTTCAGTAGGGAAGAGTACGTAGCTCATCTCAGTACGTCCCTAGAAAAACCCTTCATGGACGGAACATAGCTAAATTCTTGGTGGTTAAATATGGCATATCTGACCATGAGAGCAGTTATTGCCACTACCATCAGATATTTACAAACTAATTGATACTACACTTGTTCCTGCTGTGATGCACTGGAAAGGACAAAAGGCACTTCTGGAGTGCATTTCCAAGTCATTATGAAATACCAGAGAAATCAAATTAGAAAACACTTTATACCCTTTAAATAGCCCAGTGTCAGGAAATAACATAGAACAATCCAAGGTTCAGTTCCGAAGGAGAAAAAAGAAAAGTAACAAACTAAATTTACAGTGTGTAACTGTTTCCTCGTTCTTTCGTTTCTTTCTTTTTCCTTTTGTTTTGTTTGGGTTGTTTGTTTGTTGGTTTTGAGACAGGTCCCCTGTAGTCCGCTGTGCCGGGAACGCACTCTGTAGATGAGGCTGGCCTTGAACTCAACAAAGGTGTCCCCTGCCTCTGTCTCCCCAGTTCTAGGATTTAAGAAAGGCGTGGCCACCATGACCCGCAGTGTTTACTTTTTATATTAACTCTTGGGAGGTAGAGATAATTATAAATGATGATGCTAGATGTCCTGATTTTGATAACAGTTCTGTGGTTATTTCAGATAAGGTACTACCTAGTTTTTAGCACATTTCAAGATCAAGAAACCATGCCTCCAATTTTCAAGCATTTTAGGAGAAGCTGTAAAATGTTAACAAGTCACATCAAATATCAGTATAATTTTTAAACTTCAAAACTTTTGTTTGACTTAGGATTCAAAATGTTTTAATTTTGGGGTGGAGAGATAGCTAGCGGTTAAGAGCTCACCGACGCTCTTGCCCGAGCGAAACCCGGGTTCGATCCCCAGCACCCACATGGCGGCTAAGAAGACCTCCTGTAGACTCCAATTCCCAGGGAACTCCAGTTCCAGGGAATACGAGAGAACCCTCTTCTGACCTCCGCAGGCAATTGCAACACCGGAGTTGCACAAACTGCACTGCAGACAGTACATTCATACACATCAAAATCAAAAATAAATCATAATAAAAAAAAAAAACTTTTTTTTTTAAAAAAATGTTTAATTATAAGAGAAAATAATCCAAAATTTCAGAATTCTTAAAAATGTTCAGAATTCTTTTAAATGTTTCATCTGTAGTAATTCTGGGTTATTGGGAATAATACCTGTGGCCAGATTCCTTGGTTACAGGATGTGTTGGCTTAATCTGACATTTTTCCAGAGTCATCTTGTTGCCAGCATGCTTGTAATCCCTCCATGCAGGAGGCTGAGGCAGGGTGATTGGCTGAGCGCTGAAGGTTTGCCTGAGCTACAGCAAAACCCTGTTTCAGTACCAAAGCAAAGAAAAAGGTAACCTTATTTTTAGGGGGCTGTCTGTTTCTTCATATAAGAAGTAAATTTCAATAGAGTTATGTGGATTATTTTGTTTCCTTAAGAACTTTTGTTTTAGAATAATACCTGTGACATGATTTTATTGTTTTGTTTTGTTATGTGGATTATTTTGTTTCCTTAAGAACTGTGGTTTTAGAATCATACCTGCGACATGATTTTGTTTTGTTTTGGTTGTCTTATTTTGAGACCGAGTCCCTTGTGCCCAGGCTGGTCTGGAACTCAGTATGTAGACCAGGCTGGCCTGGAACTCACAGAGCTCTGCCTGCCTCTGACTCCTGAGTGCTCAGATTAAAGGCACTTTAATCTTGTGCCACCATACTCAGCGTTACTGAATTTTTTTTTTTTTAACTTTTAAATTTAGATACTTCTACATAGCAAAAGACAAGAACAGACACTTAGCGGCCTCTCAATATTTTCTCTGTGTCAGACTACATTTTCCCAATAATTCAGAACAACATGCAAGATTAAATGTTCTGCATACTAACTGCACCCACTGCATGACTTGAAGAAGTCCAAACTTCAGTCATATATCAGGTTTTATAGACAGACACTCATTACTATTGGGAAACATCTAGAAAAGTTGAAGCCTTTGTACATGTGATAAATGTTTCAGTCAGTTTAGTAAATTAGTTGGGCCAGGTATGGTGGTGCACACCTTTAATCCCAACACTTGTGAGGCAGAGGCAGGTAGATCTCTGAGTTCAAGGCCAGCCTGGTTCACATATGGAGCTCCAGGCCATGTGGGAGTAAAGGGAGACCCTGTCTCAAAAAGACCCCCCCCCAAAAAAAAATTAGTTGGGTAGGTGCTCAAACCGGTAAAAATAGTTACCATGTTATTCATTAATTCCACTGTGATATATACAGCTGAGAGACTACAAAACATGTTTACATAAGATCTTATACACTAATGTATACATTATTCCTAATCTCAAAAAATTAGAAATACCCTGAATGTCCTTAGCCTTACATAGATTAATAAGCTCAAGTCTAATGTCGATACAAGGGACTAGTATTACTCTGCCTTAAACAAAGTGAACAAACTACAAATGGATATACCCTGAAAATGCATGTTAAGTAAAAGAAGCCAGACACAAAAAGTCACAAATTACATTATTTCATTTATATGAAATATCCACAATATTGTGTCACAAGTCTTGGGAGACAGAGTTAGAGGCTTGCCTGGTCTATACATCAAATTCTAGGCCAGGCAGAATTCATAGTAAGACCCTGTCTGGATGGTGGGGAGGGGAGGAAGAAGTCAAAATAGGGTGAAGAATATCATAAGAATTCGGGGCTGGAGAGATGGCCTAGCGGTTAAGAGCGCCGACCGCTCTTGCAGAGGACCCGGGTTCGATCCCCAGCACCCACATGGCGGCTGAGAACCGTCTGAAACTCCAATTCCAGGAGAACTCCAGTTCCAGGGGAATCCGACACCCTCTTCTGACCTCCGAGGCATTGCACGTCATGGGTGCACAAACCTGCATGCAGACAACACATTCATACACATGCGGAAATAAATAAAATTTAAAAAATTAAAAAAAAAAAAAAGAATTCAACTACAGAGGTTATAGTCAGAGTGAAAAATGGAGTCCTTCCTGAGTACTAAGAATTTTTTTAAACCAAAGAACAAAGAATACACATATCAGAGAAATACACATGGGGGCTGGAGAGATGGTTCAGCGGTTAAGAGCACCAACTGCTGTTGCAGAGGAGCTGGATTCGATTCCCAGCACCCACATGACGGCTAAGAACCATCTTTAACTCCAGTTCCAGGGGAATCGGACACCCTTGGCATTGCACGACACGGGTGCACCAACCTACATGCGGACAGTACACTCATACACATAAAAAAAATAATAAAATTAAAAAAACAAAAAAAGATCTTGGGCTGGAGAGATGTCCTAGCAGTTAAGAGTGCCGACTTCTCACAGAGGACCCGGGTTCGATCCCCAGCTGAGAACAGTCTTTAACTCCAATTCTAGGGGAATCCAACACCCTCTTCTGACCTCTGCGGCATTGCACAACACGGGTGCACAGACCTACATGCAGACGGTACATTCATACACATAAAAATAAATAAATAAATAAAATTAAAAATTAAAAAAAGATCTTTAAAAAAAGCTATATAAAAAAAAGAAGGGCTAGAGAGATGGCCTAATGGTTAAGAGCACCGACTGCTCTTGCAGAGGACCTGGGATTGATTCCCAGCACCCACATGGCAGCTGAGAACCATCTTTGGCTCCAGTTTCAACAGAATCCGATGCCCTCTTCTGACCTCTGCAGCATTGCATGACATGGGTGCACCAACCTACATGCAGACAGTACATTCATACACATAAAAAATAAATAAATAAAAAATTAAAAAAAAGAAATTCACATGATACAATAGCGTAAGGTTAAGACCAAAACATTAGTCATAACAAAGAGAATGATGCATCAGCTGTTTCCAAAGACCAGATAGTGTCCAAAAAACATATGGTTCAGTGCAGTGTCCAGCAGAAGACCCAAATGTGTGTCTTTACAAAGATGCTTGTGACAAATAATTTGAGGTAGCTAAAATAAAGTGTTGGACAGTGATGACACCAAACACATGAAGAAAAAGACTATCCAAACAAATTGCACAGTGATGATATAGGAAGTACACTGTATGTCCAGGTAAGTGGAAGACAAGAGAAGCACAGAATTCTGGTACCAGCTAGAAATAGGGAAAAAAGAATTACCCCATTTAGATTTAAAGAATAATCAAGCTGGGCATGGTGGCACACGCCTTTATTCCTAGCACTTGGGAGGCAGAGGCAGGCGGATCTCTGTGAGTTCAAGGCCAGCCTGGTCTACATAGAGAGCTCCAGGCCAGCTGGGACTAAAGGGAGACCCTGTCTCTAAAAAAAAAGGGGGGGGGGCGGGAAGACACACACACAAAAAGACAACCATAGGAATGAAAAACATGATAGATGATAATTTTCTTTCACCAAAATATTAATATAAATTTCAAATGTACAGTTACATTCCAGAACTACAGTGTAAATACCATGCTTGGGAAGAATGGAATTGCCAGTGCTAAGGGGATGGTACAGTGAGTAACATACTTTCCATGTAAGCAGGAGGCCATGAGTTTGGATCCTTGATACCCATATAAAAGAGTTGGCTTGCCAGCCCTGGCCTTTCCTGTGATTCCAGTGGTGGAGGCAGAGATAAGAGGATCCCTGGGGCTCCCTAGCCAACCATTCTGTTAAGCTCCAGGTTCAGGGACTATCTTGACTCAAATAAACTAACTGGAGTCTGGTAAGATGGCTCAGCCGGTAAAAGCACTTGTTGCCAAACCCATCTTAACTAGCAGTCCATCCTTGGAACTCACATGGTGGAAGTAGAGAACCAACTTCCACTGGTTGTCCTCTGACCTCCACATGCATGCTGGGCAGGCACATGCACACATAATAAAATGTAAAAAAAAAAAAAGGATAAATCTGGGCCTGGAGAGCTTAGTGGTTAAGATCTCTTGATGCTATTACAGAGGAATTGAGTTGAGTTTCCACCACCCAGTCAGGTGACTTACAACACCCTGTAAGCTTGTGTCAGGAAACAGCTCAGGGAGGGGAAAAATACCTTCAGTACTGATAGTCGACAGTGGACATCTTTTTCAAGTCCTGCAAGTTGAAAAATGACTCAACACAAAGTGGATTCTCTATTAGAAAGGCTGGAAAAAATGGAAAATATGAAGGAGAAAAGTCAGAAAAGGAACAAAAAAGCATCAACCTTTTAAAGCTGAGACTAATGTGAAGATGGGCTTTGAGGAGCAGACAGATGGCTCTGTTGAGGAGTGGTATGAGATGGTAAGAGTGTGACTAAAGTTGATCAAGGATGGTGAACAAGAATCTGAGCAGGACCCTGTAGCACAGAATGGAGTTCTTTATTCAGACATTTATATAAATTTATTGCAGGTGATAAGAGACCTGAGGTTATTGTGAATGAATAACATGTTTTCACTAATTGGGTACATGTCTCTAGGAATCAATAGCTCATAAGAGGTATAGAACAAGATATTTTTTAACTCAGAAAGCAAGAAAATATTAAGATTTTTGGCAGTTATATTAAAGGTTCATAGTTACTTAAAGAAGTATCAGAAATAGTGTTCAGAATTTATAAGATTTATCAGAAACTTCTACTACATTTCTTATAGTGACTTATGCCTTTTTCTTCTTTGATCCTTTTTGATGTTTTGGAGACAAGGTTTTCCTGTAGCCCCAGCTGGCCTGGAACTCACTATACAGACCATGCTGGCCTTGAAGTCACAGAAATTTGCCTCTCCCTCCTGAGTACCAGGACTAAAGGCATATACCACCAAACCTGCCTTTCTCTTTGATTTCTGAATACAATTATTTACTCTGCTAAATTTTTTTTTTCAAATATTAAACAGCTCATTTATATTCTAAAAGAAAGCTCAGCTTAAGTAAGCTACATTGGTCATTAACTTGGGATTTGAAATTGCCATGTAAAGAAAGTTCTGGGCATGACTGTGAAGAATTTTCTGGATTGGATTAATTGAGGTGGCAATACCAGCCTTGAAAGTGAACATCACCTTCTGTGGTTTGGAGTCAAAGACTGAGTAAAAAGGGAGAAAGGAGCCGAGCCACATTATTCATCTTTGCTTCCTGACTGATGGCGTGTGACTAGTGGCCTCAGGTTCCCTACCCTCCTGTGAGCCACAACCTTCCGACCTTCCCCTAATGTAGTGCCCAGTGTGAAAATCTAGTTCAGGATTCTGGGGGTTTTTTGGTTTTGTTTTTTAATGTGTATGAGTGTACACAGAGAGAGAGAGAGAGAGTCCTGGAACTCAGGCTGGCCTTGAACTCAAAGATCAGCCTGCCTCTGGGGGTTTTTTGGTTTTGTTTTTTAATGTGTATGAGTGTACAGAGAGAGAGAGAGAGAGAGAGAGAGAGAGAGAGAGAGAGAGATTGAGAGAGTGTCTGAGTCCTGGAACTCAGGCTGGCCTTGAACTCAAAGATCAGCCTGCCTCTGCCTCCCAAGTGCTAGGATTAAAGGCGTGCATGCCTGGTCAAAAACCAACTTCATTTTCATTGGAGTTCTGACATTTTCTCCTCTCTGCAGAGTCTTCCCTCTGAATGAACCTAAGACGGTGACACTGGTGACCATCTTGGTTGATGATATCATAGCCACATGGCTTGGTTGCCATCTTGGACAGTAACATTTTTAAAATGGCAGTGACCTGTGACCTTGCCACCATCTAATGCAACCACATGGCATAATTAAAAATGGTGACACCCAAGAACTTACTGGTATTAGTGAACTTAAGGGGATCATGATAACCTGGGAATTCCCTGGACTACAAGCATTTAATCATATGTTCTAATCCTTTTACAATTTATTTGTTTTGGTTTTTACCTTGGATGCTTGATAAGGATTAGGAAAAGCAAGAGTCCAACACAGCCTTGTAGCAAGTTCAATGCATTTTTATGTCAGGTTAAGAAAGTAAAGCCAAGTCTCCACTATGGGAGTATATAATTTTATCATTGTTTTGACCTGTTTTCGGTTTTGTTTTTTTTTTTTTGTCTTTTCGAGACAGGGTCTCCCTGTAGCCCCAGCTGTCATGGAATTTGCTCTGTAGACCAGGCTGGCCTTGAACTCATAAAGATCCGCCTGCCTCTGCCTCCCCAGTGCTAGGATTAAAGGCATGCGCCACCACGCCCGGCCTTGACCTGTTTTCTAAATGGGATTATTTTGTGGTTTTAACTTTTTGTGTGGTATAGTTACTGGCTTTTAAAGATGGCTATTTAAATTGTTTACATTGTTTTACATATTTACTGGCTTTTAAAGGTAACTATTTTGTGTTTTGACTTTGTTTACATAACATTTACCTATTTCTAAGGGATTATTTTGGATTTTGATATCTTTTATATAGTATATTTTATAAAAGGGACTATTTTGAATTCTTATACTGTTTTCATAATATGATCATACATGTTGCAACCAAAAAAAAAGTGGTATGGTATTTTTTTTAATGCTATTTCCGTGAGTTTTTAATTCCTGTTTAAAAATATCCAAAACTTCCGGGCGTGGTCGCTCACGCCTTTAATCACAGCGCTTGGGAGGCAGAGGCAGGTGGATCTCTGAGTTCAAGGCCAGCCATGTTTACAAAGCAAGATCTTCACTCAAAAAAAAAAAAATTAATTAGCTGGCCGTGGTGGTGCACATCTTTAATCCCAGCACTCTGGAGGCAGAGGCAGGTGGATTTCTGTCAGTTCAAGGCCAGCCTGGTCTACAGAGTGAGTTCCTGGACAGCTGGGGCTACAGGGAGACCTTGTCTCAAAAAGACAAAACAAATTTTTTTAATTAAAATAAATTTTGGTGAGATGATAGAAGTGTGCATAACAATTGTAAGAGTTTAAATTTATTTGGTAAATATTGGTGGTTACTTGTAGCTTCGGCATTGCACGACATGGGTGCACAAACCTACATACAGACAGTACATTCATACACGTACAAAAAATAAAAATTAAAAAAAAATAGGTAGTTTAGGGCTGGAGAGATGGCCTAGCAGTTAAGAGCACCAACTGCTCTTGCAGAGGACCTGGGTTCGATCCCCAGCACCCACATGGCGGCTGAGAGCCGTCTTTAACTCCAGTTCCAGGGGAATCCGACGACCTCTTCTGACCTCCGCGGCATTGCACGGCACGGGTGCAGAGACCTGCATGCAGACAGTACATTCATACACATAAAAAATAAAAATTTGGGCTGGAGAGATGGCCTAGCGGTTAAGAGCGCCGACCGCTCTTACAGAGGACCCGGGTTCGATTCCCAGCACCCACATGGCGGCCGAGAGCCGTCTGAAACTCCAATTCCAGGAGAACTCCAGTTCCGGGGGAATCCGAGACCCTCTTCTGACTTCCGCGGCATTGCACGACACAGGTGCACAAACCTGCATGCAGACAGTACATTGATACACATACCGAAATAAATAAATAAATAAAAATAATAATAATAAAAAAAAAGAAAAAAAAAGAAAAATTTTTTTAAATTATGAAAAAAAATAGGTAGTTTATCTGCCTGCAGTGCAGGATTAGAGTCTAACACAGTGGGGTCACTGTTGATAAGAGTTTAAGGCTTAGGCAATTAAGACTTGAATAAGGGTGGTGGTGATGGGGATGAAAGAGAGGGTATGAGCAGAGGGACATATACAGGAAGAACTGACTACCTAAGCTTTGAAAGATGAGCAGGGGGGCCAGAGTTGATTCTTGACAGGATTACCTAATTCGGTACCCGGGGCATATTTTCTAGTAGCAAAGAGGTATGACGTTAGCAGGAAAAGTAGTTCTGTATAGGATGTTAGTTAAAGTGTAATTTAGATCATACAAATATAATTTTGTATAAAGGTTAATTTTCCAAGACTGGCTCATTGGGTGAGAGCACTTGCTGCTCTTCCAGAAGGCCACAATCCAGTTCCTAGCACCCACATAGAGTGGCTCACAACCACCTGTAGCCCTAGCTCTGGGGGATCTGTCTCTGTTTTTTGGACTCTTGGGCCAATAGCAGCTTCTTGTCATATACTCACACAGACACATACACATAAATGGGAAGGGGGAGAGAAAAAAATATTTTTTTAAAGTTTTGAAAAAGATGATTTGGTTCCAGGCCTGCTCGAGCTCCACAGAGACCCTGCCTGTCTCAAAAAGACAAAAGGAAAAAAAAGATAATTTGTTTTTAAAGTAATTATTTAGTCTATGATTGGATAGCAGTACAATCTTGTATCAACAGCACAAGCTATGAAAATAAATAGGCTTAGGCTGGAGAGATGGCCTAGTGGTTAAGAGCGCCGACTGCTCTTACAGAGGATCCCGGTTAGATCCCCAGCACCCACTTGGCGGCTGAGAACCGTCTTTCACTCCAGTTCCAGGGGAATCAGACACCCTCTTCTGACCTCCGAGGCATTTTACAACACAGGTGCACAAACCTACATACAGACAGTACATTTATACACATACAAAAAGAAAGAAAGAAAAGAAAAGAAATAGGCTTGCCAATTTATCTTTACTAAAGATCATTCTGTAGTTGTGTAAAAATACCAGTTTGGTGGTTTCATTTCGTGAACTCGACATGGTAATACTTGGAGGTAGTATTATAAAGTGAAATATAAATACATATATATATATGTATACACTTTTGTATACACATATTTTAAGCTGTCTATAACTATTAGTTTCTTGGCTTTTTTTTTTTTATCGAAGTTCCTCTTGGTTTTAAAACATGCCATCCTTTTTGCTGTTGTGGTGTATTAAGGTGAACACTAATTATTTAATTAATTATAATTAATTATAATTAATTAATTATTTAATTATATAAGGTGAACACTATTATACTAAAGTATAATAAAGTATTTCTAGGGCCTGGAGAGATGGCCTAGTGGTTAAGAGCACTGACTGCTCTTGCAGAGGACCCGGGTTCGATCCCCAGCACCCACATGGTGGCTGAGAACCATCTTTAACTCCAGTTCCAGGGGAATCTGACACCCTCTTCTGATCTCCTCGGCATTGCACGATAGGGGTGCACAAACCTGCATGCAGACGGTACATTCATACACATACAAGGATAAATAAAAATAAAAAAAAATAAAGTATTTCTGATAAAATAGTGGAGTAATTTTGTTTCTAATTTTCCACGGTTCACTAAAATCATAGCCATCATTGTTTGATAAGTAAAATATATGTATAATTAGGCAGTTTGTAATTAGACCAAGTTAGAGGTTATAATTACTGAATGTGTAGGTGTAGTTAGCAGCCTTCATTTCTGGTAAGACTCTTTACTTAGCCAATATATGTTTATGTGCACAAGATAGACTGTTTCCTGGAAGGAAGCTGTGGTCTCTAGATCTTTATAATAACACTGTCTTTAAACATCTTTAACTCGGGATTACTGTTCTACATAGACTGTTTCTGGAGGTAGTATCTTGACAGAAATAAATGAAGCTTCCTTATGAGCCTGTTAAGATTGCATAGACTGTCAGTAAGATGGAAAAACTAGATACTTAATCAGGAGTGTGAACGTGTATTTCAGGTAGAGAATTCCAAAGATAACGAAGATACTATTCTGCAACGAGAAATACCTGCCAGACAGTCCCGGCGAAGATTTAGGAAAATTAACTGTAAAGGAGAGCGCCAAGTCATAACTGATGATGTGGATATTAATAACTACCTTTCTGTGAGTATATTTAGGAATGTTTAGTGAATCTTCCTTAATTTTCATATATAGTATCTTTATGTTTGTTCTTGGTTTTGTATGTAAAAGACAAGGTCAGATAAATGTTTATATAATTTTGAAAGTACATTTGCTTGACTGGATTAATTAGAAATCCTCTTTTCTATGGGAATTTTGCTTTTTTTATTTTTTTATTTTTATTATTTTATGTGTATGAGTGTATTGTCTGCCTATAGGTTCGTGCACCCATGTCATGCAATGCTGCGGAGGTCAGAAGAGGGTATCAGATTCCCCTGGAACTGGAGTTAGAGATGGTTCTCAGCCGCCATGTGGGTGCTGGGAATCGAACCCAGGTCCTCTGCAAGAGCAGTCGGTGCTCTTGCCACTGAGCCATCTCTCCAGCCCCTTGCTTTGGTTTTTTTTGTGTTTCTTTTTTTTTTTAATTATTTTTTTTTTATGTGTATGAATATACTGCCTGCATGTAGCTTTGTGCACCCGTGTTGTGCAATCAATGCCATGGATGTGAGAAGAGGGTATCGGATTCCCCTGGAACTGGAGTCAAAGACAGTTCTCAGCCGCCATGTGGGTGCTGGAGATCAAACCCACGTCCTCTGCAAGAGCGGTCGGTGCTCTCAATCTCTAGGCCATCTCTCCAGCCCCCTGGTTTTTAATTTAAATAAGTGACCAACATAATAAGTATTTGCTGTAGGTTTTCAGATATATTTGTGTATCCCTTGTTTTATATCTTTTAAGTGGGATATAGATTAAGAAGTCTCACCAGGCATGGTGGCCTTGGGAGGAAGAGGTAGGTGGATCTCTGAGTTCAAGGCCTGCCTGGTCTACAGAGTGAGCTCCAGGCCAGCTGGGACTAAAGGGAGACCCTGTCTCAAAAAAACAGGAAAAAAAAAAAAAAGTCTGTTAACTCAGGTAATGTAATTGGCAGATTCTTTTTTTAAATATGAGGTAAGACATACAGAAGAAAAATACACAGTTCTTCCCTCGGCCTTTCGGTGCTACTAGTCACACACGTCTACAAAAATAGTGCATGTAGTGTAGAAACACTAACTTTTGCAAAAGCCAGAGAAAGGAAACTGTCTCTTCATAAGGTTTTAACTCTGTACTTGCAGTTAACATCTTTCTTTGGGGGCGGCCGAGTGGGGGGGGGCAGTGTTTGAGACAGGGTCTCCCTGTAGATCAGTCTGGCATCAATTTCATAGAGATCTTCCTGCCTCTGCCTCCCTGGTGCTGGAATTAAAGGTGTGTGCCACCAAGCCTGGCTAGATAATATCTTTTTAGACTGAGAATTAGTTAAATTAGAAAATATCAATAATATGCAGAACCCATGTGCAGTTTGAGGGGAGAGGTTCCATAGTTAGCAGTTTTCCAGAGAGTCTGCATCCCCAAAGATTGATAACTGTTACTGTAGAGGTGGTAGGTTCCTTGATTCCAAAAAATTGTACTTTGGATATCAGAACAGAAGTGCTCTCATTCAGCAGAGGGAAGAATTGGATTCAACACAGCCCTAAAGATTTTTGTTACATTTGCCTGATTTCATTAATTGGTCTTTTTGATATTTTTGTTTTTTTTTTTTGTTTTTGTGTATGTGTTTATAAGTGTAAACTGTCTGCAAATGGTAGGGTTTGTGGCACCCGTGGTCGTGGCAAATGACGGGAGGTATCAAAATGGTCTCGATTCCCCCTGGAAACCGGAGTTCCTCCGGGAATTTGGAGTTAACAGACGGTTCGTTAAGCCACCAAGGTGGGGAAACTGGGGAATTGAACCCCGTTCCCCTCTGGCAAGAGCAGGTCAATGCTCTTAAAAACTGCTAGCTAAATCTCCCAACCCCTAATTGGGTCTTTTTGAGACAGGGTCCTCCTGTAGCTCTAGCTGTCCTGGAACTCACTATGTAGACCAGGCTGGCCTCCAACTCAGAGAGATCCACCTTCCTCTGCCACATCCCTCCCAGTGGTGGAATTAAAGGCAGGCGCCACCACACCTGGCCCAATTGGATATGTTCTTATCTCTGAAAATAAACAGCACTAGTCCCAAAGTTTGTAACCATACAGAGTAACTAACAATTTCTTTTTAAATGTACAATGGATTTTCCTATTACTAATTAAATGCACTGTTTTGCCTTATTCCATAAAATATATCTATATCGATGATTGATTGATAGATAGATAGATAGATAGATAGATAGATAGATAGATAGATAGATAGATAGTTTTTTTTTGTTTTTTGTTTTTTGTTTTGTATTTTTGAGACAGGGTCTCCCTTTAGTCCCAGCTGGCCTGGAGCTCACTCTGTAGACCAGGCTGGCCTTGAACTCACAGAGTTCCGCCTGCCTCTGCCTCCCAAGTGCTAGGATTAAAGGCATGCGCCACCACGCCCAGCTCTGTGATTTATTTTTTTTTTAAGCTTAAGTATGTAATTTCAGCATCTTTGAATGCTATTCAATGATTTTTTTTTTTTTTTATTCTGAATGGGTACATAGTGATCCGACCAACACCTACCTTTCCTGACCTTCACTATTTTATGTTCAGATTGATTGATTGTGTGTGTGTCTAGCATAGTATATTCATGTGTCTACATGTGTGTAAGGAAGCACTTGCCTTTGAGTGTATATATGGAGGCTAGAAGTCAACTTTTGAGTACCTCCCTCTATTGTTCTCCACCTTAATTTTGAGACAGTGCCTTTTACAGTTCCTAGAGCTTGCCATCTGATTGGACTGGCTAGCTAGGGAGCCCTTGAGATCCCCGTTTATATGCACACATGGGTGTAGGGAACCCAGATTAGACCCTACAAATCATTTACCCACTGAGCCATTTCCCCAGTCTCCAGGTGAACTTTTTCATAGTTTCACATTAAGATAGACTATATGTTCTTTGTCTTTCTACTTCTGCTTTGTTTCACTTAAGATTACAGTTCCTTTAGTTGGATGAAACATTTTACTGCAGAAGATAAAATTTATTCCTCTTATGAAAGAATAATGCTGGGGCTGGAGAGATGGCCTAGCGGTTAAGAGCGCTGACCGCTCTTGCAGAAGACCCGGGTTCGATCCCCAGCCCCACATGGCGGCCAAGAACCGTCTGAAACTCCAATTCCAGGAGAACTCCAGTTCCAGGGGAATCCGACGCCCTCTTCTGACCTCCGCGGCATTGCACGACATGGGTGCACAGACTTGCATGCAGACAGTACATTCATACACATACAGAAATAAATAAAATTAATAAAAAAAATTTTTTTTAAAGAATAATGCTGGATTTTGTGCATATGCTACATTTCCTTTATGTTGGGTAAGCTAGCTTTGAACTTGTGATCCTCCTGCCTCCACCATAATCTGGCTTTTTCAACTTTGTGTAGAGCCTCCTTAATGGTTCTGTGGTTTTTGTTAGAGAGGGTTGGGGTTTGGTTGTGTTCTCTCTCTCTCTCTTTCTCTTTCTCTGATCGTTAACCATCCTAAGGGGCTAATATATCTGATAGTGGGTATTGATCTTATGTGAGATGAATAATTGGAAACATTTTTCGTCATTCTCTTCACTTTTTTTTTTTTTTTTTGGCTGCCTTCGCTTCTATAGAAAATCTTGGGTTAATTTTGTTCCTGTGGTTGGTATTTCTAGGCTTGCATCCAAATACTACCTACTACCCATGTTTTGAACTGTGTCCTCTGTCTTTTTCTAGTAGTTTCTGAGTTCCAGGTCTTTGATTGCTTTTAAGTTGATTTTTGTGCTGGGAGTTGGGGTCAGATTTCAGTCTTTTTCATATGGATCCATTTTACTCAGTTCTGTTTATTGAAAGATTTTTCTTCAGTGATTTAGCCACCTTTCTTTGTTGAGAATATGTTGGCTATAAGTGGGTGGATTTTCTGGGAATCACATTCTCTTCCATTGATCTGTGTATATATTTTTATAAAGTCCATGGCCTGCTTGG
Organism: Rhizomys pruinosus; assembly: GCA_009823505.1. Lineage (NCBI taxonomy): Eukaryota > Metazoa > Chordata > Mammalia > Rodentia > Spalacidae > Rhizomys > Rhizomys pruinosus. The sequence continues at coordinate 254,453 of VZQC01006820.1, forward strand.
TGAAAATTATTCCTACGTTTGTTTTTGTGGGTTCATGTTTTGGTGTGGCACATTCTTTAAGAATGTGCTCTTGAGAATGGTATTGCTTTCACAATTTCTTTTTCAGTAGTTCGTTTTTTGTATTTTAAAAATAGTAATTTCTTTTAAAAATGACTTTTGGCATGGTGATTTTTGTATGTGTGTTTGCGTACATGTTTGCATATATGTGTTGGGGGGTCAGAGGACAACCTTAGGTCTCATTCCTGGGGCACCATTCACCTTGATGCTTTGGCTTTGGTTTGGTTTTTCCTTGAAAGACATTCTCTCATGTGACTGGCCAGCCATGGAGCCCTAGTGTTATTTCTGCCTTCTCGCCACGGAGTTTAAACATACACACCACTTTTGGCTTTTCAACTCTGTGTGTGTGTGTGTGTGTGTGTGTGTGTGTGTGTGTGTGTGTGTGTGTGTGTGTTTCAGACAGACAGGGTCTCCCTGTAGCCCCAGCTGGCCTGGAACTTGCTGTGTAGACCAGGCTGGCCTTGAACTCACAGAGATCCACCTGCCTCTGCCTGGCACTAAAGATGGTTCTTAGCCGCCATGTGGGTGCTGGGAGTCAAACCCAAGTCCAAGTTTTTTTTTTCTTGTTTGTGTATGAATGTACTGTCTGCATGCAGGTTGGTGCACCCATGTCGTGCAGTGCCTTGGAGATCAGAAGAGGGCGTCGGATTCCCCTGGAACTGGTGTTCTCCTGGAACTGGAGTTAAAGACAGTTCTCAGCCACCATGTGGGTGCTGGGGATCGAACCCGGGTCCTCTCCAAGAGCAGTTGGCGCTCTTAACCGCTAGGTCATCTCTCAAGCCCCATTAGTTCAATGTTTTCATCAGGAAGCAATTAAATTTTATCAAATGCTTTTTCTCCATTTATAGTGTATGGATTTTTAATCTTTATTCTGTTGATGTGGTGTATTTTTTTTTCTTACGTGTGTGCACCCTTGTTCATGTACATGTGTGTTTCCAGGCTCATTTGCACATATATACATATGGAACTCACTGTGCAGACAGGCTTCTCTTGATCTGAGTACTAGGATTAAAAGTCCCACCACACTGGTTCCCCCTCTCCACCCTTTTGTTTATGAGTTCAGGAGCTTCAGTCCTCCCAGTTGAGCTCTCTAGCTCTTGCTTACCTGTTTTTTTGTTTGGGAAGGGTGATTTGAGACATCGTCCATATGTATGTAGCCCAGGCTTGTCCCTGAACTTAGAGTCCTCCTTCCTCAGTGTCCGCAGTACCAAGATTGTCCTGAGGTGCTCTGTTGTATATAGTGCTGATTTGTATAACTGAAACAATATTTGTTTCTCTGAGATAAATCTAACTTGATTGTGATGATCTTTTTAATTTTTCTTGGATTTGATGTACTAGTATTTTTTTCCTAATGACTTTTGCATCTGTGTTCATCATTGGGTGTATTGATCTGTAGTTGGGGGATTTTTTTTTTTTCTTTAAAGTTTTTGTTGTTTTATGGGTAGGACAGTATTTGCTGTGACCTTGTTTGATTTGGTCATCATGATGTGCTAGCCTGATTGAATAAATACAAAATAGTCTCCTTAAATTTGGGGAATAATGTGGAAAGAGTTGACAGTACTTCTTTATAGGTTTCACAAACACATGTCCTTGATTTGGCTTTTCTGGTTCTTTGGCCATATATTGTTCTCCCCATTCAGTAAGTGTTTTGTTAGAGAATTGATTTATATTTATGGTTGTTGTTAATACTCCTACTTTGTTAATTTTCACTGTTCTGGTTTTGGTGGGATTTTTTGGTTTTGTTTGTTTGTTTGTTTGTTTGTTTGTTTGGTCTTTTCGAGACAAGGTTTCCCTGTAGCCCCAGCTGTCCTGGAATACACTCTGTAGACCAGTCTGGCCTTGAACTCACACAAAGATCCGCTTGCCTCTGCCTCTGCTTCTGCCTCTGCCTCCCAAGTGCTAGGATTAAAGGTCTGGGCTACCATGCCCAGCATTGGTATGTATTTTTGGTGTTGAGGATTTCAAACCCAGGACCAAACATAAGCATGCACTCCACCGCTGAACAGTAGCCCAGCCTGTCAAATTGCTTTGGTTTTCCTCGTCCTTTTCTGTTGTTCATCTGTGATTTACTGATAAGATTTGATTGTTTTCTTCTATATCTGTTCTACTTTTACACTTTTTAAATTTTATTTTTATTTTTGTGTATGAGTGATTGCATTTGTATAAGTACAGTATTTACGTTCTTGGTACCCACTGAGGCCAAAAGAGAACATTGGATCATCTAGAACTGGAGCTACAAGTGGTGGTTGTTAGCCACCACTTGGGTGCTGAGAACCAAACTCAAGTCCTCTGTAAGAGCAGCAAGTAACCTTAGCCCCTGAGACATCTCTCCAGTCCTAAGTTTTACATTTTAAATGTTTCCATAGTGGTGATCACTTCTGTCTTTCACTTATGGAAGACTTCCTTAAGCATTTTTTGTTTTGGTTTTTGTTTTTGGTCTTTTTTCAAGACAGGGTCTCCCTGTGGCCCCAGTTGTCCTGGAACTTGCTTTGTAGACCAGGCTGGCCTTGAACTCACAAAGATCCGCCTGCCTCTGCCTCCCAAGTGCTAGGATTAAAGGCGTGCGCCACCACGCCCGGCAATATTTTTAAATCAGTGTTGTGAATGCTTCTTTCCCTTGGGTTTTCTTTAATTTCTCAAGAATAGCTGTAATAGGAAGGCATTCTTAATTGGCAGCTACTTTGTTTCAGTACTTGAAGTGTTTCGGGATATTCTGTCCTGGCCTGTAAGGATTCTGCTGAGAATTGTGCTGTGGTAATGGCACCACCCAGTATGCTGTGGGTTACTCTGTTTCAGCTCAGAGATCCTTCTTTGTTTTCTTACTATCAAATTGTAGAGTATTTTCTGGTCATGTCTGTTTAGAGTCTCTCGTACCTTCTGTGTCTGGATATCCTTGTCTTATTCTAAAGAATTTAAACTTTGAAAAAAAAAAGTTCAGAAATTTGTCTTTTTTTTTTTTAATTAATTTTATTTATTTCTGTATGTGTACGAATGTACTGTCTGCATTCAAGTCTGTGCACCCGTGTCGTACAATGCCGCGGAGGTCAGAAGAGGGTCTCGAATTCCCCTGGAACTGGAGTTGTCCTGGAATTGGAGCTACAGACGGTTCTCAGCCGCCATGTGGGTGCTGGGGATCGAACCTGGGTCCTCTGCAAGAGCAGTCGGTGCTCTTAACTGCTAGGCCATCTCTCCATCCCGTGAAATTTGTCTTTTTGAAACAGGGTCTCCCTGTAGACCAGGCTGGCCTTGAACTCACAGACATCCGCCTGCCTCTGCCTCCTGAGTGCTGGGATTAAAGGCGTGTGCCATCACACCCAGTAAATTTCCAAACTTTTTATAACATTCTTTGTTTTGCTTTGATTAATTTCTCACTATGTTTCTCATGAGTTTCTAAAACTGTCTCAAGAGATCTTCCCAATCTGCCTCCCTAGCATCAAGGTCTATAAACACAGAGCCACATGTTTTCTTTCTTGGTGCATAATCTTAGTTATAAAAATAAGCCATATGTTTATTTGGTGAGTATTTGTTCATGAAATGTCTAGCTTTTAATTTTTTCATGATTTTCTATGTAGGGTCATTGTGGATATATGCTGATAGTTTATAGTCCTTGAGTCAAGTGTGACTGCATTCCACACATTGTTCTTCTCTCCCTGCAAACTTCAAGGCTGTCCCCGGCCTGCAGACAGACCACCTTCTAGTCTTAGTTCCTGACAAGGAGAGGGGAGGGGGGACCGTAGAGAGGAGGGGGGACCGTAGAAGATCACCCGTGGAAAATGAACAGACTCACACACAGAGAGCTGGGAGGAAAGTAACTCAGTTTTATTCATGCAAGTGATGAATTTATATATTGAAGGCTACTGTGCTCTGGGCAAAGAAGTAGGGGCAGGAGTGAGGGGAGGGCTAACCACCTTGGCTCATGGGGGGGGGCGGCTGCAGAGCTCCTGTTTGTGCAACTGGTAAACTAGAGGTGCAACATTTTGCTCAGTACCTCAAGGGAAGGGGCCATCTGGTCCTGGAACTTTGCACCATGTGGCTCTCTTTGTATGAGTTAAAGAGCCTAAGAGTGTGTGTATGCATGTTGATACTTATCCTTGTCTCAACTTTAATATATTCTTTTCCCCAGATTCTTCTTTGGTGTCATGTCATAAGACGTAGAGTCTATATTTCCTCTTGAGGTCTGTGGTTCACACTGGAGAGTTATTTGCTTGTATGGTGTAAAAAGTTGTCTTACCTTAGATATACTGGTTTCCTGAGTAGACTAGAACAAGCAGTTAGCATTGTGCCCAATTTTTTTGTTTGATGATGTCTGTTAAAATGGCTTTTTCAGGGTCTCCCTGTAGCTCCAGCTGTCCTAGAACTCACTATGTAGACTAGGCTGGCCTTGAACTCAGACATCCACCTTGCCCTGCTAAAGTGGCCTTTCTTAGAGGTAGGCTTGCATGGCTGCTTTTGTCCAGTAGTTTTCCCACTGAAATACTGTCAAGGAAATCAAGAGAACCAAGTTGAGTCAACTTAGATAAACCTGATAACTAACAGTGAGACTGGGTTAGAGGATTTACTTTTACCATGGTACTTTGATTTGAGATTTCATGAATTAAGTTTTTTCTTAGGAAGGTTATCTTCCAGGCAATTTAGAAAAATGGAGTATGGCTGGGTATGGTGGCGCACACCTTTAATCCTAGCAATCGGGAGGCAGAGGCAGGCGGATCTCTGAGTTCCAGGCCAGCCTGGTCTATGTACTGAGTTCCAGGCTAGCTGAGACTAGAGGGAGATCCTGTCTCAAAAATGCCAAAAAAAAAAAAGGAAAAAAAATGGAGTATAGACATTGATCGTTCATGGGCATGTAAACTAATCCAACCTCTACAGAAGTCGCTATTACAGTTTCTCAAAAACTAATAGGTCTATCATATGACCCAGCTGTACTGTTCCTGGATATTTATCAGGAATTCCAAGTCAGCATCATAGACATGAGGTACTGCACATCACTAATCAAAGTAGTTATGGGATGAAATCAACCTACGTGTGCTAGCACAGTGAATAGATAAGGGTAGTGTGCTGTATATACACCATGGAATTTTTTCCAACCATAAAGAATAATGAGAGGGCTTAGGAAATATCTCAGTCAGTCGGATACTTGCCTTGCAAGCATGCCTAGTATACACTAGGCAGTCTGGGTGTAATCCCTATCACTATGCACAAGTGTTCAAATAAGCATACTCAAGGGGCTGGAGAGATGGCCTAGTCGTTGAGAGCGCCGACTGCTCTTGCAGAGGACTCAGGTTCAATTCCCAGCACCCACATGGTGGCTGAGAAACATCTTTAACTCCAGTTCCAGAGGAATCCGACACCCTCTTCTGACCTCTGCAGCATCGCACGACATGGGTGCACAAACCTACATGCAGACAGTACATTCATACACATAAAAAAAAAATAAATAAATAAAATAAACATACTCAAAACAGAATGTCTGGAAAAGTTGGTGTTCTAGTTCACTTTTCCATTGCTGTGACAAAACATGTTGACCACTACCAACTTGGGGAGGAAAGGGTTTATTCAGGTCACATCTCCCTGGTCACAGTTCATCACTCAGGGAGCCCAAGGCAGGAACTCAGAGCAGGAACCTGGAGGCAGGAGCTGAGGCACAGGCCATGGAGGAATGCTGCTTACTGGCTTGCTCCCCTGGCCCATGCTCAGCCTGTCCTCTTATACTGTACACAACAACCTGCCCAGGGTGGAACCACCCATAGTGGGCTGGGCCCTCCCCATTGCTCAACAATCAAGACAATACTCCACAGATGTGGCCACAGGCCAGTCCAATGGAGCCAATTCCCCAGTTGAGGCTCCCTCAACCCAGGTGTGTCAAGTTGACACTAAAGCACAGTTGGCTTGTTTGAAATGTTTTTGAGTATATTAATAATACAAAATGAAAGTCTTTACTGTTAATGTTTTTCAAGGGAGTGGGGAGTGTTTTGTTTTTGTCTTTAAGACAGGGTCTCACTGTAGTCCTAGATGGCTTGGAATTTGCTGTGTAGACCAGGCTGACATCAGATTTACAGAGATCCTCCTCTTTGTGCCAACAGAGTGTTGAAATTAAAGATGTGTGACATCGTGCCCTACTATTATGGGGGGTGGTTGTAATTTTTTTTATTTTATGTCTGTGCCTGTATCGCGTGCATGTATGTAATGCCAGTGGATCTCCTGGAACTTCAGTTCCAGCATGATTGTTAGCCACCTTGTAGGTACTGGGAATTGAACCCTGGTCCTCATCAAGAACAGTGAGTGTTCTTGACTGCTGAGCCATCTCTCCAGCTCTGATTGTGTTATTTTAATGTATACATAAATATCCTTTGATTGTATTCACCCTCCCCGTTGAGAATCAGAATTTTTAATGTATTTTTTTATTTTTTTATGTGTATGAGTATATTTTCTACATGTATGTAAGTACAACCCCTTATCCTACAGTGTCCATGGAGGCCAGAAGAGTATTGGATCTTTTGTAACTGGAGTTACAGATGGTTGTTAGCCACTCTATGGGTGCTGGGAATTGAATTAGGGTCCTTTGCAAGGGCATCCACTGTTATTAACCCCTGAGCCATTTCTCTATTTCTCTAGCCCTGAGAATTACAATTTTACTTCTTTTTTTTTTTTATTTTGTTTTTTTATAGTGTATGAATGTACTGTCTGCATGTAGGTTTGTGCACCTGTGTTGTGCAGTGCTGCGGAGGTCAGAAGAGGGTGTCAGATTCCCCTGGAACTGGAGTCAAAGATGGTTCTCAGCCGCCATGTGGGTGCTGGGGATCGAACCCAGGTCCTCTGCAAGAGCAGTCGGTGCTCTTAACTGCTAGGCCATCTCTCCAGCCCCAAGAATTATAATTTTAATATCAAAATATTTTAATATGAAAAGGATGTAGTACTGGGGATTGAACTAAATACCTTGTACATGCCAGGCAAGCACTCCCCAGCTAAGCTAAAACCCTTTTTCATTTTGCTTTTGAGACAAGCAGCTGGGATTCCAGGCCTGTGCCCCCTGGCACAGCTTTAGTAATATATTTTAAACGTCTTTATGTATTCCCCTCAGTCTTTACAACAGGTTTCCTTTATATGTGTCTTCTTAACTTTATTGAGCTATAATAAAATATAATACATGACTCATATTTACAGTGCATAGTTTGATATATAGGCCTTTGCAACCATTACCATGATCACAAAAGGAATGTTTTTATTGCTCCAAGCATTTCTTGGTTTCCTTTTGTAATCAGTCTGTCCTTTCCTTAATGAGTGAGTGAATAAATCTTATTCTAAATGCTATATTAAACTTTATGGGGACCTAAAATCCTGTTATCTAGGCTAGCTGCACATTCTATGAAAAAATATAACTATTGTTCCTTCTCATTATTGACTCTTGATACTGTCAGATTTTACTAACACTATTTAGAAAAAACATCTGATAATGGTATATTGTGGTTTAACTATCCTGATGTTGTAGAATGGTCATGTACTTTCTTTTTTATTATTATTATTTTTTATGTATATGAGTGTACTGTCTGCGTGTAGGTTTGTGTACCCGTGTCCTGCAATGTGGTGGAGGTCAGAAGAAGGCGTTGGATTCCCCTAGAGCTGGAGTTAAAGACAGTTCTTAGCTGCCATGTGGGTGCTGGGAATCGTACCCGGGTCCTCTGCAAAAGCAGTGGGCGCTCTTAACTGCTGAGCCATCTCTTCAGCCCCGAGGTCATGTACTTTCACTTGTACATGTTCTTTGTGAGCTGGCCTGAAGCTCTCTATGTAGACAAGGCTAGCCTTGAATTCAGAGATCAGCCTGCTTCTATCTCCCTAGTGCTGTGATTAAAGGCATGCACCACCACACCTGGCCATACTCTTTTATAAATTATAAATAATCTTGTGCATGCTACAGCCGTTAAGAACACTGGCTGCTCTCACGGAGGACCCAGGTTTGGATCCTACCACCCAAATAATGGCTAGTAGCCATATGTAACTCTGGTTCCAGGGTATAGCATGCCCCTCTGTTTCTCTGTGGGCATTGCATGTATGTGGTGCATTTACATTCAGTTAAAGCACTCATACACATAAGAAGTAAAATAAAAATCTAACTATTAAAAATAAAAATAGAATCTTTCCAAGCCAAAGACCTTTGAAAAATGTATTTAGAAATAGCATGAGATGCTTGTGGACAGTATTTGGACCCTTCCTCCACTGACTGTGTGATTGGGGCATATTTCATCTAAACCCTTTGTGCTTTGATTTCTTCACTTCAAACCAGTGATGCTTTTACCACGTCTGCCTGTCTCAGGCTGTTGTTAAGGTGCTTGGAACCTAAGTGCCTTCTTTCCTGTATCTTGATTAGTAGTATCTATAGATTTTTCTTCTCATTAAAATTTATTCATTTCAGTGTCCCTGTGTCATTGTACTAAGTACTCATCATTTTATTTTCTTTATTTACTTATTTATTTTATGGGCAGGGTTTTGATATGTAATCCTTCTTTTGCTCACACTAATTCACGTGGTCGTCCCCCACCCTCAAGTCTTCTGTTTTGAGACAGTGTGGTGGATAGTAGGTATGTAGTGAACATTCTCGAATCTATCCCTAGTGCAGCAAGAAGCTCTGTCCTTGGCTGCTTCTGTGGTGACACCTTTGATTCACCATTCTCCTATACAGTTCAAAGCATGGTTAGGGGATTAGGGACTCTGTCCTTACAGGTGAGAGAGGAAGTGACTATAAGGATACCCGTTTACTTACTGTCTTTATTGTGGTGCAGGAATAATGGCTAGATGTTTCTGATGGACTATAGGTGTGGCTTCTTAAGGTTTTTAGCAAAATTGCGTGTGTGTGTGTGTGTGTGTGTGTGTGTGTGTGTGTGTGGCTGTCTTTCTGTCAATCCACTAGTCTGTCTTACTGGTAAACAAATTCCTGAGGTAAGAGATGGGAATCTGCTTCCTAGCTGTCATCAGTAGCCTCAGCTGTCCTGGAATTCGCTCTGTAGACCAGGCTGGCCTTGAACTCGCAAAGATCTGCCTGCCTCTGCCTCCAGAGTGCTAGGATTAAAGGCGTGCGCCACCACGCCCATCTCAGAAGCTGTACTTTAATCCTCTTTGCTGAACTATCTTCATGGACCTCCCCGGGAGCAGTTTAAACATTTATTCAGGTCAGGTGCAAGAGTTGTAAACATGCCCATTGTGTTACTAGTCATCAAGAGAACTTAAACTATGTAAGTTATAGTCATTGTTCGTTAAAGAAATTGTTGACATTGTCCACTTCACTTTGTTTGTAGGCTTCATCCATCTTAATTGGTTTTTATTGTATTTGGTATTTGGTAAATATGTAATAGAATAAAATTTGAATAAACAGACTTCTGTTGCTTCTAAAATCAGGAATTTTATACAGGGAGCCTTTGCTGCTTTTATTTGTGTATAGAGCAGTGAGTAGTAATTATACTGCGAGGAGAAACTTGGGGTCCTGCCTCCTAGAATTCGCAGCTGTATAGTATTGCTTTATTTTCTCACCCTGTTAACAACCTAGAGCGCTCTGAACAGGTGTTAAGTTTTTCTGGTACTTTCACCTTTAAAAATTTAAAGGACTTTCTCTTTTTTTTTTTTTTTTTTTTTTTGTCTTTTCGAGACAGGGTCTCCCTGTAGCCCCAGGTGTCTGAACTCACCTGTAGACCAGGCTGGCCTTGAACTCACAAAGATCCGCCTGCCTCTGCCTCCCAAGTGCAGGATTAAGGCTGCGCCACCACGCCCGGCGGACTTTCTCTTTTTAATTACCATGCAGCTAGTATCTCTTAGAATTCTGTTCCTAGTTTGTTTTTCTGGGAAATAGAATGTTCTTGATAGGAGGTTTTAATACCTTTAATTAGAGGGTGTTGTGAGTCCACAAATAAGAAAAGCATTGGACTGATATAATTGACATTAAGTAGAGGAAATGTTAGTTCAAAGAGTTTTTATTTATTTTATGTATATGAATGTACTGTCTGCATGCAGGTCTGTCATCCAATGCCACGGAGGTCAGAAGAGGGTGTCGGATTCCCCTGGAACTGGAGTTAAAGATAGGGCTCAGCTGCCATGTGGGTACTGGGGATCGAACCCGGGTCCTCTACAAGAGCAGTTGGTGCTCTTAACCGCTAGGCCATCTCTCCAACCCAGTTCAATAGTTTTTAAATCTGGGGGTGGGGTAAAAAAAAAAAAAGGACTTGTAACCATGTAAAATAATAAAGAAGAGTATTAAGGAATTTATAATCTTCAAGCGGAGTTGGTGTTTGCCAATGGTTTTAAACACATGTGTTTCTTTTTAAATAATTCAGACTTTTTTTTTTTTTTTTTTGGCTTGTGAGGCAGGTTCCCTTTAGTCCCCAGCTGGCCTGGAGCTTACTATGTAGAACAAGGCTGGCTTAACTCACAGAGATCCACCTGCCTCTGCTTCTCGAGTGCTGGGATTAAATGCATAAACCACCATGCCCGGCATCAGACCTTTAAATTAGTTAATGCGGAATACTTTTATTGCCTGCCTTTTTATTTTTTGTGCAATTAAAAGTTTCTTCAAAATCTAGTTTTAATATTTATATTGTGTATCTTCTAGTTTTTCTCTGGTTACAGGCAACTTGAAGAAAGCTATTCCTATCTCCGTAACATTATTTATCCATAGAAATAAATTGCTGGGTTAAAAGTGAAATGATTTAGTTTCTACATAAACACTGCAATTTCCCATTGGACTTTTTCTTCTCTCCTAAAGATGATACTGTGTATGGACTTGCACAGGGACCCAGTTGAGAAAGTTTGCACAGTAATGCAAAAGAAAGCTCTTCTGATGGTTGTTAAACTAACTCAGGCATTAACATGTGTCGAGCAGTCTCAGAATGATTTGTAACAGTGTTCCAGGTAGGAGGGTGCTGGTCCAGCCTAAACAGCAAACAAATTAATGTTGGTCGTTAGTGTTCTGCATTTAATTTTTATTGTAGTAGAAAAGGGTAATATTTAAAACTAGAAAAATAATAGAAAGGTCACAATGTAGTCCAGTATTTCAAATAAAGTATTCCTGATAGTTTAATTTTAAAATGAGATTTTCTTATGTTTGTGGCTTTTTTTCTTTGTCTTTTTGAGACAGGGTCCCCTGTAGCTCTGGCTGTCTGAACTCACTCTGTAGGCCAGGCTGGCCTCGAACTCACAGAGATCCACGTGCCTCTGCCCCAAGTGCTAGGATTAAAGCGTGCGCACCACGCCTGGCATTTATACTTTATTTATGTAGTGTATCAATGTACTGTCTGCATGCAATGTGTACCCGTGTCGTGCAATGCCGCGGAGGTCAGAAGAGGGGTCGGATTTCCCCTGGAACTGGAGTTCTCCTGGAATTGGAGCCTCAATGGTTCTCGGCCACTCATGTGGGTGCTGGGGATCGAACCGGACTCCTCTGTAAACAGTCGGCACTCTTAACCGCTAGGCCATCTCTCCACCCCGTTTGTGGCTTTTTAAAATTGGACAGATTGGGGCTGGAGAGATAGCCTAGCGGTTAAGAGCAAACCGAACGCTCTTTGCAGAGGACCCGGGTTCGATCCCCAGCACCCACATGGCGGCTAAGAACCGTCTGTAACTCCAATTCCAGGAGAACTCCAGTTCCAGGGGAATCTGAGACCCTCTTCTGACCTCCGCGGCATTGCACGACACGGGTGCACAGACCTGCATGCAAACAATACATTCATACACATACAAAAATAAATAATAAAATAAAAAAAAAATTATTGGACAGATTAAGGGTTTGTGGGGGTTATGTTTTGGTTTTCCGTTTTGTTTTGTTTTGTTTTGTTTTGTTTTGTTTTGTTTTGTTTTGTTTTGTTCTTTCTTTTGAGACAGGGTCTGGCCTGGAACTTAATATGTAGGTTAGGCTGGCCCCATCTTACAGAGATCCCTCTGCCTCTGTCTCCAGAGTGCTGGGAATAAAGGCATGCACCACCACACCTGGCCAGATTTTGTTTTTTAAAAAATAATATACTGTCATAAAACTAAGTTTAGATAGCTAACTTCTGTTCATATATGTTCCTTTCTGTGTAATGAAAAATGCTTGATGGTTCATCTGAGTAGGAGTAGAAGCATGGTGTGCTGCCTTTTTTTGTTCCTTCAGCTTCACTGATTCTAATTATAGAAGCTTACATCACCTTCGTTGATGATAACAGCTTCTCTCTCCCTCTCGATTTTTCTTCCTCGATCACTCCCCAAGGATGTATCATATTTCATAGTACAGATGGGCTTCTGGTGGCTTTGACAGAGGGTTCTGACATGAGGGTGATGAGTTAGTGGACACAGATGACAGTGTGCCGAAGAACACTGTTTCTTAAAAAAGAGCAGCAGGGAAGTGTGGATATCCTGGCTTCCCTGCCTTCTGAAAGACAGAGGACGGGACAGAATTGGCAGTTTAAGGCAGGAATTCCTAGGGGCACCAGTAATAGAGTAACCAACCATGTCTGATAACTACAGATTCATTTCACAAGGAAGCATGGGAGGGAAAGAAGGTGGGGCAGCTTGCAGTGTTGCTTTACTGGAGCTGACCACTGCAGTAGTGCCCCTTTATTCATTGTTTTTCAAAACAATCAAACTCTCTGAGTAGAATTTGCTATGTAAATAAGTACATTTAACAGTTGATATTTCAAAGACCAAATACTTAAACAAAGAAATGAGCTCTCCATTTTATTTTGTGAAACAGATATTCTTTTGTTCCTTTTTGTTTTACATCTGCCTTCTCTATAAATTGTGATTGTAATGTTTACCTGTGCAGATTACATTCCCATACCTAAGATAAGTACATATTTGGTCTTTATCTTTCATAATGTTATATAGGTGTGTTTGATAGCTTTCCTTTGTTTATAGTAAGCTTTTTCCAATGTTCTTTTCAGTGTCATCATAAATTGGAATAAGTGGTGTTGTATTAATAGTCTTCTATGCAATATGACAATATTCCAGTTTATCTTTTGTTTAAAAATCGTTACACAGTTAACATTTAGTAAGCTCTGTAGTTTACATTTTATAAAAATATTTTGTGTTGGGGCTGGAGAGATAGCCTAGCGGTTAAGAGCACCGACTGCTCTTGCAGAGGTCCCGGGTTTGATCCCCAGTACCCACATGGTGGCTGAGAACCGTCTGTAACTCCAATTCCTGGAGAACTCCAGTTGCAGGGGAATCCAACACCTTCTTCTGACCTCTGCGGCATCGCACAACAGGGGTGCACAAACCTACATGCAGACAGTACATTCATACACATACAATTCCTAAATATTTTATGTTGATTGGAAGCATTGAAGTCAGCATACATTACTTGATTTCACAGTAGTCAAAAGACCTACTTAAAGCTAAAGATGTCATCAGTGTGGTTTGAGCATCCATATGAAGAGGAAATATATCCTTGAATGGGTAGACTGTGGTAATGGTTCCAACACTGTGGATCGGGACATCCTTGCTGCAGGTACTTCATTTGGATGGCTAAAATGATGAGGTGAGATCATGATGGATTCTAAACTTGATGCACATGAAAAGTAGGTAATTGATTTACCTAATCATTTCTTTGAGTTATTTGACACATTACTGACCTTCAAAAGACGTTTATATCATCAGTAATTAATGAAAAGGCCCAGTCATTATTTATGAAGAGACGGTGGCGGGTATACCAGCAGGATTCTTGTGCTGAGTGTGGACTTTGGTCTGTTGTATCTTCTAATGCTGTTGTTGCCCCAGGAGATTTTTCATGATACCTTCACCTTGCTGTTTTCTAGAAGAGCAAATACTGTGGTAATTGGTAAAACAAGATGATGTCATCTTCACTTACAAACCAGAGTGTTTTGATCCTTTATTGTATGCATGTACTCCAGTAGATCTACCATGGTGTTTGTGGATTGCATTTCACTCAGTGGGCAGCAGCAAGGATTGCACTGTCTCCTTAACCAGCTTGAGGTCCTCTTTTGTGTGCTAATCAGCATGATTTATCAAAACTAGCGATGTGCCTGATGTGCCCATTATGATTTTGCTTGGGGATTGGCTGTAATTTATCCACCAGTACTATACATAAATATAATTATTCTCTAGCATTATAATTATTTCTTGAGTTCTGTTACTGATTTTTGTGTGGATTAATTTTTAGCCAAAAACATCTTTATCCACAAAGTGCCTAACATCATTTTTCTATTAAAAAATGATTTTAACTTATACATAAGTTGTATTTTTGAAAAACATCTGTACAACATGGCTTACATTTAGAAAAGTAGTTTCGTCTTTTGAATTTGGGAGATTACATTTTACATTTAACTGTAAATTTTGTTGGTGGGGGCAGAGTTTTTGCAGAAAATATAATCCTTAGGCTTACATACCATGAAAGCACGGCCTATATTCTCAAAATAATTGCTTTACTTAAATTCTAGCTGTATAAGTAGCTGCATAATTCAGATTTACTGGCAGCGTAGTGTTATTTAGAAAGTAGCTCAGACTTTGTCCAAGGCAATTGAGGAATTCATATTTGTGTGTATGTGTGTGTTTGCATGTGCATCTTTTGTTATAGCACTTGTCTCTCAGTTAACTTCTCCATGTATGTTGCATATACCTCTCTTCTCAAAAATAAAAATATTACTAAATATGGAAAAATAGTCATTTGTTTACTGTGTTCATCTGTCTCATAATTTCACTACCTAGAGGTGTACCAGACTGCCTTTTAGCATTAGCAGTTGTTTTTAACTGTTAGGAGGTGTGGTTAGAAGAGGAGCTGCTGGGTGGGCGGGTCTGCATTAGTGCCTTTCAGCGAAGCATAAAGAAAAAGGGTGGGTACTTGGTTAAGTGCGCTTTTCTGATGGGAGAGGGCATGGCAAAAAATTTCTTATATGGCAACTTCCTTTTAGTTCTTTTCTGATCCATTTTCAACTTGCTCGATTGTCTCTTTCTAGGAATCAGGCATTGAGCTGTGTTAAACTACCATTTTATACAGATTATTATTCCTTAAAGGAATTTGGTACAAGTTATAACTGTTATGCCTGTAGATTTTCTTTTCACTTTCCACTTTGCAAAGGTTGTTTTTTTTACAACTATTCTCCCTTTGAGAACAAAGGTTTTTATAATATATCTGTTTACATATAATCTATGTATGTATAAATCTTAGTACCAGTTTTCATTTTAAATGTTAGAGTGGTCGTGAAGCTGAAGCTTATACCTTTCAGAACACTCATTCAGTAATAGCAAGTTTTATGCATAAACCTCTGAATTAATGGTATTTAAATTACCTATGTGACATCTGAGTACTAAACTGGCCATATTTTTGGATTGGAGTAGTGTCTTGGAGATACTTATTTTCCCTTGGGAGAATAATTCTGTCTTGAATTTGAATAATAATATTAGGGAATAGGTCTTCTCAAATATGACTAGATTATCAATGCATAGTTGAAAATGAAAATGAATTTTTCAAATTGTAAAAGAGAAAAAGGTACTTAAAGCTAGCTTTTTTTTTTTTTTTTTCCTGGAGAATTTAGCTTGCCAGCGTGTCTCACAGAAGGTTGTGTATGTGTGTTTTTAGTAAATTGCTCTTGGGCTGCATCTGCAGATACAGTAACCAATTGATCTAATGCAGTTTCTGAAGGCTTCTGTACAGGTGATGTCATCCTTTTAGCTCTATTCTCCTCCCACTCTCTTTCCTTATTAGATATTTCATCTCACTGCAGAGCATAGAATCAATAGAAGCTTCTCCTTAGGGAGCTGCTGTGAAGCAGGCAAGGACAGTAGGAATTAAGACGCTACCATATAATCTTGCTTTAACAAAAGATGCAGTGTTTTTGTGCTGCATCACATACACCCTTTTAACCAGAAAAGGCAGGCTCATATCAACAGTGCTGTCTTCCTGATACGTTGGAATCAAAAGCAGTTCACTGCAGAGCTGTGAAAAGTGCATGGGAAAAGAGAAGATCTCTTGAATTTTGGAGAGTCTCAGACATTCTACAGACCTGTTAGAGCACTTCTACTCCGTTTGCTCAGTGGATGGGTTGATTTTGTGTGGGATTTTTTTGTTTTGTTTTTTAATCTCTAGTGGTGAAATATAAAGGACTTTAATCTTGAGCCTAGAGCATTGCTTTGCCTCTGGTGCAGAAGAATCACTGCAGTGCTTTTCTACAGATTAAAACAAGTTGAAGAAAAAAAAAGGCTATGTTACGGAGAAGAAAGGTTTCACAGAATCCAGGAACAGAGATTGGATGCGTGTTGCTTACTTGCTTTGACTGATACAGCATTAGCTTCCATGCTGCCAGTGGACATGTCTGTGTCAAGTACCTGAGGACGCATGTAAACGTCTTGTGTGGGTGCTGAGCCGGAAATCTTAACATCTTTATCTGATGTCACTTGCTTTACAAGTGAGCATTTGATGAGAATTGTTACAATCATTTAGAGCAGCACTCACCTTTCATCTTGGAGAAGCTGGCTTTGCATAATACAACAATGGTGTGTGAATTATAAAAAGAAACTTAGAATTTTGTCAACATACTCATCTAGTGTGACTCTGGTTTGAAGGAGAAACTGCCCTTTGCTAGCCTAGGAAATGGCTTTTCTTGTTCGCTGTTATGCCAATTGTCTTCAACCATGGGCCTCTAAAGTAAGTGACTTTTTTTCTTTGGAGATTGATATGGTTTAGTTATTAAATTACATTTTAATTATAAATTAGCTCTATTGCAGTATTTTCTAAACTTTTAGGAACTATAAAGCAATCCTTTCTCAGTCACATTGTCATTTGAATTCAGAGAAAATCTAAAGTAGTCTAATAGAACCTCTTAAGATGATTTGAAGAGTGTCATTTTAATAATCTGTAAAGTATAGTAATTTGAGATATACTCTTCAGATCCTCATCATTTGGATATGGCTGTTTCTAAAATTTCTAGTGATTGTACTTTGACTTGAATGCATTCTGTTGCTTTATTGTCTTTAGTAGTTGGTATATTATGTGTGTTAATCTAATCATGAGATACACATTTCTCAGTAATGTGTGCTACCTGGTAACTTAAAATTGAATTATTCTGTCTTAGGAAACTGGATGGTAATTTCTTAGGAATATCATATGAAGAAAGCCATGATTGAACATTTAATTACAAAAAAATTTAGTATTCCAAAGAATTTTAAAAGTATTAATAGATAAAATACTTGTCATTTTAAGGCAAATATATGAACTGTCAAAATAGGAAAATGTTAAGTTATTAAAAAATATATACTCTTCAGTTTTATTGTTGACACTTATATAGTGGCTATTTATAATGTCTGTAATTTGATACCCCTTGTATTCCTTATGTATTAATTTCAAAGCAAAAAACTAAATGTATTACAAAATACTTAAATGGTAACTTCAAATGTGTTACAATTTCTTTATGGTTCTCCTAGACTCAGCCACACTGGAGGCCTTTCCTAGGAAAATATGAAATCCTCTCTTTGTGTAAAGGTTCTCCATTGGTGGTGACTAAGGGTGAAATACTTTGAGAGATGGGTTTATTTAACCTAGCTCATTGGTTAACATTCCTAAACGCATCTTGTGAGGGGACGTTTGAATGCACTGTCCATTTGGCCAATGGCTGGCTGTAGCATTAAGAGGTGGAAAGGAGCCTAGGTATACAATTTGGGCTTTTACCTGCATACATAGGGGGTTGCCTCCTCCGTGCCCACACCACCTGTGGGGCCCCAGCATTGCTGGGAGTTGTGGTACTAGTAAGGTGTCAAACTTGTATACTTAGAAGGGAATTGGGTGAGACCAGATAAAACTAAACAAAATCAGGAATTTAGAATTCAGATACAGGGGTTGTTTTGGAAAACTATCAACAAAAACATAGCCTTGTGGGGGCATTACTACTGATGGCCACTTTTGAGCCACAGTTTATCAAATATAGAAGAGTCAAGAGGACTTTAAAGACCAGAGTCTACATTTGCTGCTTTACTGTGTGTATTAAATATTGATAAGCAAACATGTCTCCTTCCTGTCTTCCTTCATCTCGTGTGACTATTGATTGAATTTTAACTCTTTGCTTAAACACATTAAGCTTGTTATTAATTTTTCATGCACATTACAGTTGATTTTCTAATATACTTTTTACTTTTATTTAATGATTCATTTATTTCCATCTAAGATAATAAGCTCAGGAACTTTTCTCTTTAGCTTTGGAAAAAGTTAGTGCACTATCTTATACCTACTGTTGCTATGATTAGTGCATTTTTTAATTAATTTATTTATTTATTCAAATGTACTGTCTGCATGTAGGTTTCTGCACCCGTGTAGTGCAATGCCGCGGAGGTCAGAAGAGGGCATCGGATTCCCCTGGAACTGGAGTTCTCCTGGAATTGAAGTGACAGACGGTTCTCAGCCGCCATGTGGGTGCTGGGGATCGAACCTGGGTCCTCTGTAAGAGCAGTCGGTGCTCTTAACCGCTAGGCTATCTCTCATGGCCCGATTAGTGCATTTTTATTCATTTCTATAATTTAAAAGAATTAGAATATTGCATGTCTTTAAGGCTTTTAAGAGATTTTGGAGTCTTATCAGGCTTTAAGATTGCTGTCTAGAAGCTTTTTTTTTTTTTTTTTGAGACAGGGTCTCCATAATAGCTCCAGCTGGCCTGGAATGCACTCTGTAGACCAAGCTGGCCTGGAACTCACAGAGATCTGCCTGCCTCTGCCTCCCGAGTGCTAGGATTAAAGACGTGCGCCACAACGCCCAGCTTAAAGACGGTTCTTAGCCACCATGTGGTTGCTGGGAATCGAACCTGAGTCCTCTGCAAGAGCAGTTGGCACTCTTTAACAGCTGAGCTATATCTCTCCAGCCCCCTTGGAATCTATTTTTAACTGGTTCTCTTAGAGGTTGTTTGAGACAGGGTCTCCCTGTAACACTAGCTATCCTGGAACTCGCCATGTAGACCAGGTTGGCCTCAGTCTCACAGAGATCTACCTGCCTCTGCCATTCGAGTTCTGGGACTAAAGACATGTTCCACCATGCCTGGCTGTTTCTGAAACCCTGTTAGTGATGTTTTTCATTAATTATCTTTGTTTTATTGCTGAGTTTTACTTTTTAGAAGCAATTCTTACTCTTAATGTCTTATTAAAATCTTTATCTCCAGTATGGATTCTTCTCTTAGGTTTGCTGTTTGTTTTTATTTGAGGGAATTGGCTTTTCTCAAGAGATACTTTTTAAGCTGCAAGCTCCCTTTCAGGATGGAGTAGGGCCGGTTACTTGGTTGAGGTGAATTTTCACAGTATGAAGGAAGCTGTCACCACCTCAGCTTCTGTTTTCCTACTTCTAGGTGCTTTGTAGCTACTGGACACCGGGACATTTTTTGTTAGCTAGATCTGGAAGCTATGTCTTGGCCCTTATACTACTTTTCCTCTCTTCAGTATTTGATACAGCTGATCACCTCCTTTATAGGATCTCCTTGTAGCCCCAGCTGGCCTAGAACTAGTTATGTGGACCAGGCTGGCCTTGATCTGATCACAGAGATCTGCCTGCTTCTGTTGGTATTACAGGAGTGTGCCACTACACTCGGCCGTAGAGAAGACTTTAATCCATATTCATGATTAATATTTATAAAAGTAAGTGCAGGGGGGGCTGGAGAGATGGCTCAGCGGTTAGAAGCACCGACTGCTCTTGCAGAGGACCTGGGTTCCATACCGAGCACCCACATGGCAGCTAGGAACCGTCTTTAGCTCCAGTTCCAAGGGAATCCAACGCCCTCTTCTGATCTCTGCAGCATTGCACAACACAGGTATAACTACCTACATGCAGACAGTACACTCATACACATAAAAAATAAATAGGGTTGCCAGGCGTAGTGGCACACGCCTTTAATCCTAACACTTGGGAGGCAGAGGCAGGCTGATCTTTGTGAGTTCAAGGCCAGCCTGGTCTACAGAGTGAGTTCCAGGACAGCTGGAGCTACAGGGAGACCCTGTCTCGAAAAGTCTAAATAAATAAATAAATAAATAAATAAATAAATAAATAAATAAATAAATAAATAAATAAATAAAATAAGACTGGAGAGATGGCCTAGTGGTTAAGAGCACAAACTGCTCTTGCAGAGGACCCCGGTTCTATCCCCAGCACCCACATGGCATCTGAGAACCGTTTATGACTCCAATTCCAGGAGAACTCCAGTTCCAGGGGAATCCCCAGGAGAACTCCAGTTCCAGGGGAATCCGACACCCTCTTCTGACCTCCGTGGCATTGCATCACACAGGTGCACAAACCTACATGCAGAGAGTAGATTCATACACATAAAAATAAACAAAACTTATGGGGCTGGAGAGATGGCCTAGCGGTTAAGAGCACTAACTGCTCTTGCCGAGGACCTGGGTTTGCTCCCCAGCACCCACATGGCGGCTGAGAACCATCTGTAACTCCAATTCAAGGAGAACTCCAGTTCCAGGGGAATCTAACACCCTCTTCTGACCTCTGCGGCATTGCACGACATGGGTGTACAAACCTACCTGCAGACAGTGCATTCATACACATACAAAAATAAATAAAAAATTTAAAAATAAATAATTTAAAAAGTATTTAAAAAAATAAAGTAAGTGCAGGTAAGAAAAAAGAGGAAATTAGTATAAAAATGTTTAAGTTTTACAATAAGTAGGGAAACCACATGGCTGGGGAGTAGAGAAAGGAGGGAGAGATGACACTGCCAATTAGATCACATCGTTTTCTAAGTTTCATTTGTTACTTCAATAATTTTATTTTGTATTTTATTTATTTACTGGTTTTTGTTTTGTTTTGTTTTGTTTTGGTTTTTTGTGACACAGTCTTCCTATAGCCCCAGCTAGCGTGGAACTCTATGTAGACCAGGCTGGCCTCGATCTCACAAAGATCCTCTGCCTCTGCCTCCCAAGTGCTAAGATTAAGGGAGTGTGCCACTGTGCTGGTTGTTTTAAGGACTTCTAGAATCTCCTACACCCCCAAGATTTTTCTTACTATTGGTTATTTATTATTTTATCCAGCTTTGGACATACAGTAGACATCCTTTTTCTTCACATGGGAAATTAGTCACTTTTCTTTTGCTATAATAGAAACATAGAGTTTCTTTCACACTCCCTTATAAAAGGAAGAGTTTATTTGAGCTTATGGCTCCAGGGGAATTAAGGTCTTTCATGGTGGCGAGGCTTGGTGGCAGGAGATCCTGGAGCAGGGGCAGAAAGCAGAGGTTCCCATCTTCAGGCAGGCACAGGAGACAGTGCGACTGAAAATCAATCAGCAAGCCTTTAAGAACTCTCTAACTCACCCCCAGTGACATGCTTTTTCCCACATGGCCACACCTTCTAAGACCTGGTGCTACCAACTGGGGACAAAATAGCCAAATAATTGGAGCTTATGAGGGACATTCTTATTCAAACCACCACAGCATACTAGCAGTTTTATTGTGTGTGTGTGTGTGTGTGTGTGTGTGTGTGTGTGTGTGTGTGTGTGTGTGTCTTTGTCTTTTTGAGACAGGGTCTCCTATAGTCTCAGTTGGCCTGGAACTTGCTATGTAGACCTTGAACTCTGCCTCCCAAGTGCTGGGATTAAAGGCATGTGCCACCATGCTTGGCTAAAATTGCTTTCTAAAAGCAGCACAGAAGACCTTATAGACTTTGGTACTAGGTAAGAATCGTCTGTATTTCTTGGTCTTTTAAATTCAGCAAGCATGTGATTTCTGGATAGACAAAGTTTTTCTGTAATCAAGTAGCTAATATATGAAAAGGGAAGGTTTAATATTGAAGTTTGGATTCAATGGTGATCTTTGAGGGATTGCTGTTCATTGGAGGGATTGCACAAATTTAAACTTGTTTAGGGCTAATAATATTATTTTATACTTGAGAGCCTTTCTGGTGTCTTTTTCTAATGAAACAGTGCCTCGACATGGGTTATAAGGGTCCAGGTGTTGGAGAGATCAGACTTTCTTACTTAGGAGATATCCCTGTTGCTGTTCTTAATTGTGGTAGTGATTCTTGAAGTTTTAAATCTTTTCTAAATTTATTTTTATTTTGTGTGTTTGTGTGCATGGTATATAAGTGTTCTTGAACTTTTTAAAACCTGAAATAGGCCAGGGATGGTGGCAAAAGCCTTTAATCTCAGCACTGAGGAGGCAGGTGCAGGCAGATCTCTCTGAGTTCAGGGACAGCCTAGTCTACAAAGCAAGTTCCAGGACAGCTGGGGCTACAGGGAGACCCTCAAACACACACACACACACACACACACACACACACACACACACACACACGCCTTCAGTACGACAACTGTCATATGTAATATTACTCTTTGAGCACTGTATGGCTTGTCCATCCATGTGTGTACCCAATGTAACATTGACTTCTACACCACCCTCCACAATCACATGATTCTTCCTGGCTATATCTCTACCTACTCCCTAGTTTCCCTATAAAACTATTTCTTGGTACGTGGAATTGTTCTAAAACTAATTGCCCAACAAATATTTCTGAGTTGGCTGTATGAGATTATTCTAGAGCATTATTTCTTATACTGGTCAGGTACATGTTGGAAAAAATAAGTTTGGAGAATGGTTTGTAAGTTAGATTTCTGTATTGTGGGACTTCTTATGTATACATGTGTTCTAAAGAGCAGAGGGACCTAAATGTCACTGTTTTCCAACTTCCTCATGCACAGAATAGTAGTCTTGAGGGTGCAGCTTGGGAATTGTGCCCTATGTGAAATACTGAATACACCTAGTCTGAAATTTCATCTGTTCTGGTAAACCACAAAATCCTGAGCAGCATCGTTAAGTATTTAGAGGTCAAATGTAATCATTAACTTATATAAATATTTAATAAGCAGATATGGTGTGCAAAGTAAACATCACTTTTATTTTGTCTTTTTTTTGTGTGTGTGTGTGTGAACATTGGGAGAAGGGCAATATTTTGAGATAACAAGAACCAGGAGTTCCACATTCAAGAGTGGGGCCGGGCGTGGTGGTGCATGCCTTTAATCCTAGCACTTGGGAGGCAGAGGCAGGCAGATCTTTGTGAGTTCAAGGCCAGCTTGGTCTACAGAGTGAGTTCCAGGACAGCTGGGGCTACAGGGAGACCCTGTCTCAAAAAGACAAAAAAAAAAAAAGTGGGTTAAGCTGGGCATGGTGGAGCATGCCTATAATCCCAACACTCAGGAGGCAGAGGCAGACGGATTTCTCTGAGATCAAGGCCAGCCTGGTCTACAGAGCAAGTTCCAGGACAGCTGGAGCTACAGGGAGACCCTGTTTCAAAAAGACCAAAAAAGAAAAAAGGGGTTAAAGACAGAAATAATCTATTTTCTATTAACTTCTCACCTTCCCCTACAGGTTGTGTTTTGGCAATTACTTTGTTGCTGTTGTCTAATTTATATCATTTTTTCTCATTTATTTTGTTTTATCTGTTAATCATTTATACTCAGCACTGTTGTATATATTGTGTGTAGATTAGTACTTTATAATCTCACATAACATTATAATGAAAACCCATCTTAAAAACCACTGATGTTTTCATCACTATAAAAAGGAGAATGTGGTAGCACACACAGAATGTGCCGTGGTACCACATACCTTTAATCCCAGCACATGGGAGTCAGAAGCAGATCGATCCCTAAAGAGAGTTCTAGCCAGGACTAGTGAGATTGCATCTAAAAAAAAAAAAAAAATAATAATAATAATAATAATTAACTAAATAGAATGTAGAGGGCTGGGGGGTTGGTTCTGTCAGTGAAGTACTTGCCTTGCAAGTGTAAGGACTGAGTTCAGTCCCAGAACCCATATTAAAAACAAAAATGAGTGGCTAGAGAGATGACTCAGTGTTAAGAGCACTGGCTGCTCTTAAAGGGGAACCAGGTTCGATTCCTAGCACCCACGTGGCAGCTAAGAACCATCCTTAACTCCAGTTTCTATGTAATCTGACACCCTCTTCTGACCTCCAAAGCATTGAATGACACAAGTGCACTCACATACATGCAGGCAATAAACTCACACACATAAAAATAATAAATAAAATATGAAGGGGAAAAAAACCCAAAATGAAGTATGTGTAGCAACCGTTACTCACTAAAGGTGAAAAAATTTGAGCATTTGGGCACATTCCTAGTGGAGAAGTAAATGTCAAAAAATATTTCCAAGAAAAAATTGGAGAGATGGCCAAGTAAATGTCAAAAAATATTTCCAAAAAAAAATTGGAGAGATGGCCTAGCGGTTAAGAGCACCGACTGCTCTTGCAGAGGATCCGGGTTTGATCACTTAAACTCCAGTTCCAGGGGAATCCAACACCCTCTTCTGACCTCCGTGGCATTGTATGACACAGGTGCACAAACCTACATGCAGACAGTGTATTCATACACATAAAAAATAAATTAAAAATTAAAATATTTCCTACGCACGTGTATGTGCACATGTGTGTGTGTGTAGACACTCGTAGGTAATATTAAAATTTTTCAGTTTAAGCGCATGCCTTTAATCCTAGCACTCAGGCAGAAGCAGGCGGATTTCTGTGAGTTCAAGGCCAGCCTGGTCTACATAGCAAGCTCCAGTCCAGCTGGGACTAAAGGGAAACCCTGTCTGAAAAAGACACACACACACACACATACACACACACATAAAAAAAAAAAAATCAGTTTATAAAATAAAAGGTATGGCAGCTGTCACCGGATGGTGGTGGCGCACGCCTTTAATCCTAGCACTCCGGAGGCAGAGGCAGGCGGATTTCTGTGAGTTCAGGCCAGCCTGGTCTACAGAGTGAGTTCCAGGACAGCTGGGGCTACAGGGAGACCCTGCCTTGAAAAGACCAAAATAAGTAAATAAATAAGTAAGTTAATAAATAAATAAATACCCTGACTCAAAAAGACCAAAATAAATAAATAAATAAACTTTCAGCTATATATATCAAATTAGCCAATATTTTTTTTGTTTGTTTGTTTTTTGTCTTTTTGAGACAGAGTCTCCCTGTAGTCCTAGCTGTTCTGGAACTCACTCTGTAGACCAGGCTGGCCTTGAACTCACAAAGATCCGCCTGCCTCAGCCTCCCAAGTGCTAGGATTAAAGGCATGTGCCACCACGCCCGGCGCCAATATTCATTTTGAAACACTAGCCTCAGTCTTTATCCTTTTCTATAAAGCAGTATTGTCTACTATATATTCTTCCAAACTTAGATGTCTGTATGTCCAGGAAATTAATATTTAACATATATGTGCATATATATGCAATTTGTATATAGTTTATGTGGTTTAAAAATTAGTGTTATCAGCTGGGCATGGTAGTCCATGCCTTTAACTGCAGCACTGGCAAAGAAAAGGCAGAGAGGATGGATCTCTGTGAAATTGAGGCTCGCTTGGTCTACACATGAGTTCCAGGCCAACTGTGACAACAGGGAGACCCTGTGTCAAAAAGACCAAAATTGTCTCTGTATCTGTGTGTCTTGTGTGTATCTTTTAAATTTTCTGATACTTACCAATTAACACAACTGAGAAACTTAATGATGTGGGCACTGCTACTGAGGAGAGCTGCTGGCCCGTGCCTTCTCCCTGGAAACTGATAATTCCCATAGCCACCAAGCGGCTATGAAATTGATGATTCCAGGGCTGGAGACATAGCCTACCGGTTAAGAGCACTGACCACTCTTGCAGAGGACCCGGGTTCGGTCCCCAGCACCCACATGGCGGCTAAGAACTGTCTGTAACTCCAATTCCAGAAGAACTCCAGTTCCAGGGGAATCCGAGACTCTCTTCTGACCTCCGCGGCATTGCATGACAAGGGTGCACAAAGCTACATGCAGACAGTACATTCATACACATACAAAAAAATAAATTAAAAAAAAAAAGAAATTGATGATTCCATAGCCATCCTGCTGTGGAATTGAGTACCCCACAGCTAACTATCTGGCCAAAAAGTTGATCACTCCTTACATCCTCACTGCTATGTAGCCCAACCACTTGCTGTGAGATTGAATCTTTCACAGCTAAATACCCAGCCAGAGAGCTGATCACCTCTCAAGGTTGAACAGCTAGCTGAAAATCCAACTGCAGGGCTGAAGGGCCTGCAGTTCCGGGACAAATTAATGGCCTGGGGATCAGATTAGATGGTACAAATAGTAGAAATCTGTTTATTCTTATGCAACAAGTCACCTATATGGGTAAAGTCCCATCACCTTCCAATGGCCAATCCCAGACCCCTCATGCATTATCCTCATCCATGGGGTGGGCTTAGAAAGTGGCATCTGGTGGGCAGATAAGCTAATGGCATCAAACACATGTAGCTTGCATTTGCCCACATAATGAGGCTTAAATGAACAAATTACCTCAGAGCTTTGCATTCTGGATAATACATTTGGACCTCGGAGTCTTGGTGCTCTGTATCCATGTATTCAAGCAACCATGAATCAAAAAGTATTTTGGGCTGGGAGCTTTTTGAGGCAGGGTTTCCCGTAGGCCCAGCTGGCCTGAACGCACTATGTAGACCAGGCTGGCCTTGAACTCACAGAGATCCACCTGCCTCTGCTGGGATTAAGGGCATGTGCTACCACGCCCAGCTCCCATTTGTGGATTTTATTGTCCACTGGAGTGGTCCAGGAATTGGTCCACCATGGATACTGAGAAGCAACTATATTCTATAACAGGCTTATTAATGGTTTCTATCATGCTAGTTGTTTATTTCCATTTCAAATGTTGTTGGTAATGAATGTCCTTGTGCATACCTTTTTGTATACTTGTTTCCTTTAGGGTAGATGCCCTGAGAATCATAAGATTATATATTTTGATTTTTGTTTGTTTAGTATGCATGTATGTTTAGGCACACACATGACCCACAGTGTGGGGGTAGAGGTTAGGAGACAGCTGGAGAGAGTCATTTCTTTTCCTTGTACCATATAGTCCTGAGGATGGAACTCAGGTCATCAGCCTTGGCAGTGGATCCCTTTACCTGCTGAGTCATCTCACCATCCCAGATAATGTTTAAATGTTATCTTGTCTTCGTTCACTTTAGCAGCTATTCCCCGAGATCATTCTTTAAAGGGCTATAAAAATTCATACTCCTAATATCGTATGAGATTACTCTATATATTCCTTTCTTCTCTAGTCCTACCCACTCTGATGATATTAAAGGAAAGACTAATCAAAACTCAGATCCTCCTAGCATACACCAACAGCACATACCACTTCTGATAATGGGTATCAGAGGTGGAGTTTTCTCCCACATGCCAATCAATCAGTCTATGCTGTAGATAACCATCTGGGTGTTTCCTGACACTATTTACCTGCAGTAACAGATTTCACAGGTTTCTGAGGATTCTGTTCCCTGAACTACCCCCTACCTTCTCCCCTTGTCTATAACCAAACCTCAAGCTATTTTAACTCTTCCTTATAAGACTTCGAGATCCCACTCTTTGGTTTCACTTAATTTGTCCAAATAGTTCATAGAACTCGGAGAAACTAGTTTATTTATTATAAAGAATATTCCAAGCCGGGCATGGTGGTGCACACCTTTAATCCTAGCACTTGGGAGGCAGAGGCAGGTGGATCTCTGTGAGTTCAAGGGCCAGCCTGGTCTGCAGAGTGAGCTGGGGCTATAGGGAGACCCTGTCTCAAAAACAGCCCCCCCCCCAAAAGTATCCCAAAGGCTATACTAATTGAGGGGCATGGAAATTGCAGGACTTCTAGGCATGCCACCCTTCTGGGATGTCTGTTTAGCTGTATGAAAATTCTCTACATCCTGTGCTTTTTGGATTTGAAGGAGATTTAATACATATGCATGATTAAACCATGGACAACTACATAGAAATAAGAGTGAGCCAAAAGGGTCAGATCTGCTTCTCCCAGAGACTTGATAGGAAGACTTAAGGTCTGTCTAATTTCTTAGGCAATCTGTCTTCATGAGAGCAGAATCCCTTGTGAAAGGAGAGTTTTACCACCTAGTGTTGGGTCCAAAAATTGCACAGAAAAACTCTCAAGCCCAGGATTCAGTCTTTGAAACAAAATTTAATTTGCTGTTCCACCAGGGAGCCAATTGAGAAAACTGGTTGATCAGGGACACACCCACTCCACGCAGTGATGAGTGTGACTTCTGCACTTCTGCTGTCTGTTACAGAGAGCTTTTTTTTTAAGTTAATGCTTTATTTATTTATTTATTTACTTATTTACTTATTTATTTTATGTGTATGAATGTACTCTCTGCATGCAGGTCTGTGTACCCGTGTCGTGCAATGCCGCTGAGGTCAGAAGAGGGAGTCGAATTCTCCTGGAACTAAAGACGGTTCTCAGCCACCACGTGGGTGCTGGGGATCGAACCTGGGTCCTCTGCAAGAGCAGTTGGCGTTCTTAACCCCTAGGCCATCTCTCCAGCCCCCTACAGAGAGCTTTTAAGGACNGCACATCATTTTACCTTCTGTCTCTTATAAATGTGTGGTTTTCTAATTACCCCATTTTCAAATTCACTATTTCAATGCCCTCATCTGTTGCAACCTTCTCTAGTCCAGCCAGAAGGGTTCAGCTCACGGCTAAGAAGTGGGGGTGAGAGACATGGAGTCAACACACACACACACACACACACACACACACACACACACACCCCGGGAGCATTGGTGATTGTTAGTGAAACACAGTTGTGAGGCTATAGAAACAAAATGCAAGTAGTGATAACCCTTAAGCTGATTGGTTGTGTTTAGCAGGGTGAAGCCCCTTGGGAGTGGATACACTCCTTCAGAGAAAGTTCATCCTGACTGCAGGTATCTCTAGGAACTAGGAACTAGGAACTCAAGAGCAGAGTAGCAGGAAATGTACTCTTGCAGTTGTGGTAATGAATGTCATGGGACATGACATGGGAACCAGGCTTGCTTTAGCTACCTGAATTTTACAGTTAACTCCTTCCTTCTGATTAACTCTTTCTGACCTGGTCCTAACACTAGTTATCATCAGATGGGGTAGGTCAGAGAATTTATAACCAGTCACAAGACAGGGAAAGAAAGAATTTGTTTCTGTGACCTTCTTTAGGGAAGAGAAAAATCTCATTTCTATGACCTGCCTCTGGGAGAAAATTATAAGCCAGGAACTCATGAATCAAAAGCAAAATGTATATTTGTCATAACACACAAATCTTGCTTTAATCACACTTTTTGCCAGTCTGATGTGTAAAAACTAAGTATTTGTCATCTGTCTGGTAGCTGGCAAGGTTGACAGACTTCCAGTGTTTCCTTTGCTGTTCCTGACCTCAGTTTGCCCAGTGCTGAGAGAATAAAAGCGGAAGAGAAAGGACCTTGGGTATCCTGATCCTTTTGGCAGCTTCCTTCAGATGTCTGCAAATCTTTAAGTCTTCAAAATTTACACTAACCTAGGTTTTGCCTTTAAAGATTTGGTGGTTTTTTATTACTGCAATAAAATATAGTCTACCTGAGAAATATAGCTACCTTCACCTCACTGTCCTCAGAAAATTACAGTAGCCTTTAGGAATTAATTCTAGATGCTCAATTGGATTCATCATTGTATTATGCCTGTAGCTTCTTCTTAACACATCCCCTTCCTTCTGTATTTTTCCAATCAGCAGCAGACTGTATACTTCTATAATGTCAGTATTCAAGGTGTTACCTAAGAAATTTTCCTTCTCCCTAGTGAAACTTTGTGAACACATGATCTCCAACAGATTCTAGAGATAGGAAATGCATGAAAGAATCTGGGGGAGGAAGAGGAGGAGGAGGGGGAGGGGGAGGGGGAGGAGGGAGGAGGAATTTTGCCAGAACTAATGGGTTAGAAGGATGATGGGATAGAGTTTGCTAGTAAAGGGTCAGGTAGGATCATACACAAAGGAAAGAAGAAAACATATTGTTGCTTCCTCTCTGGTCCTGCAAACAAACCGGGCATCCCTCAGCATGGCTAAGGTCTGTTGCACACTGAGGCTCAGGAGGGGGTGGGGCAAGCCCAAGAGAGGTCAGAGAAAGAACTGACCTGGGAGAGATTCCGAGGGGATAACTCGTTTATTGATAAAAGTCAGGGCCTTTTATACTATTTACTGNCACACACACACACACACACACACACACACACACACAGCACACCACAACCAGTTTCCTGATTTCCTGGTAACAGGCAAAACAAGGAGAGAACTCTCCAATATAAGACTAGAGTGTTTATTGGATTGGGCTTGATTACAAAGTGATGGCAAGAAGCATACAGTTCCTGGATCCATGAAGTGTAGCCTGTCCTGTCCTGGCAGGAATCATACCCTCAGGTGAGCCCTCAGGGTGCAAGCAGCTCTCTCTCCCTTTCAGCATGGCCCTCTGCCCTTGCTGCTAAGATGAGAGGAGAGGGCCTGGCCTCATGCGGTGTAGCTTTTATATATCTGTGCCCTCCCAAAGTCCCAGAATTCCAAAGTCCCATGCACCTTCCATGGGAATGCCAGCATCATGAAATTCAGCACCCTGGGGAAACTCGCTGCGCAGCTGGGCTTCAAACTTAGCTCCTCCCATTACGTATCCAGCTTCTCTGGCTGATGAGCCTATCTCAAGGAAGAAATTATCCCACACTTTTGCCCTTTCAAACCAGATGCACTAACCACTTCCCCAATAGTCCCTGTGCCTTAGAAGGGTCAGAAGTAGTTTGATGTGACACATCAAATTCGTGGTTCTATCCAAGTTCTGTCTTCAACAGGGTGATGGCTCATTTAGGAGTCTCCTTTAAAGCTCTACTAAATAAAGTACACACAGCAAGAAGCACAGACATCTAAATAATCATTAACTATTATATCCCGTTATGCTATGGGCACAAACAAATGCTTCTATGGTACTTTAATCCTGGCATTACAGCTTCTCAATAGGGCCTATAAAGTCTTCCAGCATTAGGTGGTGCTATGCTTGCAGTATCAGTCATGCATCCTACCCTCCAAAGGTGCCAGCCATAGACATAATTAGATTGTTTGTTTGTTTGTTTGTTTTCAAGACAGGGTCTCCCTGTAGCCCAAGCTAGCCTGGAACTCTCTCTGTGAACCAGGCTGGCCTTGAACTCACAAAGATCCGCCTGCCTCTGCCTCCCAAGTGCTAGGATTAAAGGCGTGTGCCACCACGCCTGGCTGTTTTATTCTTATTTTAAATGGGGCAGTGTTGTCATATTTCTCTGGGGGATGCTCAGGAATGGCCTGATACTGGACTAGGACATTCTGAGTTGGGACCCCTGGAAGTTACTAATTCGGTTTTTAACAAACCGGAAAACACAAAGTGAGATTGTTAGGAGGCCACTTAAGGCGAAGATTGGTTGTAACAAAAGGGAGCTTTCAGGTGGCCTGAGGGTTGGGGGAGCTCTTAGGGGTGGGGTAAGGGAACCAGGAGACAAATAATGTGGGCTTTGCCATAAGCCTCAGACCCACAGACATAAAAGCAATTCTATCACAAAAGCAACATCTTCCACCCCCCCAAGACATACAAGGTATCATTTTAGCCCCATTTAACATAGATGGTGATTTTAGATATATACTGCCAAAGTCTCAAGTTTGGCTGGTAGGGCCTGTATGTATAATTACGTTGATGGAATAAAGTCCAGTCTGTGATAATTGTGATTGTACTACTATTTCCTTGGCCTCTGGCACATTTCCTCTTTAGCAAGTAGCTCCTAGGCTTTGGAAAGGAAGGGGAGGAGTAGGTGAAAAGCAGAACAGTTCATTCCTTTCTTGAAGTGGCACCTTGGACTTTCAGGTCCATCCCAGCTTCCCTTCCAACAGATGAGATTGCCGTCTCATACAGGGGAATTTTTTGTAATTCTACTGTTAAAATATAAATAGTAAAAGCACAGGCACTTAAGCGAACATTACTTATTATACCAGGTTGTATTGTGTGTTAGAAGTGCCATTATCCTGGGGCTGGAGAGATGGCCTAGTGGTTAAGAGCGCTGACTGCTCTTGCAGAGGACCCGGATTTGATCCCCAGCATCCACATGGTGGCTGAGAACCGTCTTTAATTCCAGTTCCAGGGGAATCCGATGCCCTCCTCTGACCTCTGCGGCATTGCACGATACAGGTGCACAAA
Organism: Rhizomys pruinosus; assembly: GCA_009823505.1. Classification (NCBI taxonomy): domain Eukaryota; kingdom Metazoa; phylum Chordata; class Mammalia; order Rodentia; family Spalacidae; genus Rhizomys; species Rhizomys pruinosus. The sequence goes on from VZQC01006820.1 coordinate 286,496, forward strand.
CCTACACGCAGATAGTACACTCATACACTCATAAAAAAATTTTTTAAAAAGAAAAGAAAAAAAAAGAAATGCCATTAGCCTATACATTCGAGTGTTTGTTTGGTTTTGTTGTTGTTGTTGTTTGGTTTGTTTTGTTTTGTTTTTTGTCTTTTTGAGACAGGGTCTCCCTATAGCCCCAGTTGTCCTGGAACTCATTCTGTAGACCAAGCTGGCCTTGAACTCAGAGATCTGCCTGCCTCTGCCTCCCCAGTGCTAGGATTAAAGGTGTGGTGAGCCACCACACCTGGCTTGGAGTGTTTTTTTCTAGGAATAACACCATCTATCATAAATACATTTTAGTAGATAAACAGATAGAAGGGGTAATCAAAGTCCTTTTAAGAATAAAATATTTTAACCCTTTAATATCAAGTTTGAAAAAAATAAGATAATGCACCAGTTTGGCATATGGGGTTTTTATCCATGGCCCTTTTAATATTTTTGTAGCCTTGATATATTTATTGGTCCTGACTTTTGGCTGTAAAACACCTGTTTTTTCTTACATCAGTTGTCTGTAGATTTTTCAGTAAAGAAAGGTATTTTCTTAATTTAGATGGTTTATATCCAATTCTGAACAATTTCAAATGTTTTTGTATAGCTTAGTGAACTGATTTTTAGGTTTTAAAGCCCTCTTTGAGGCTTAGTATTATATCTGGCTTTGACACTTAAAAAAAATTTTTTTTTAATTTTATTTATTTTGTATGTGTATGAATGTACTGTCTGCATGTAGGTTTGTGCTCTTGTGTCATGCAGTGCCTCGGAGGTCAGAAGAGGGCATCAGATTCCCCCGGAACTGGAGTTAAAGACGGTTCTCAGCCGCCATGTGGGTGCTGGGGATCAAACCCGGGTCCTCTGCAAGAGCAGTTGGTGCTCTTAACCGCTAGGCCATCTCTCCAGCCCCGGCTTTGACACTTTTTATAGATGGTTTTGGGAAATAAAAAGTATCCCTCCAAGAGATTTTATGTGTATTAGTCAAAGGAAGAAGTTAAGCATATCTGGAAAGGAGTTACTGTTAAAATAATTGACTCCTGGGGCTGGAGAGATGGCCTAGCGGTTAAGAGCGTCGACTGCTCTTGCAGAGGACCTGGGTTAGATCCCCAGCACCCACATGGTGGCTGGGAACCATCCTTAACTCCAGTTCCAGGGTCAGCTGACACCCTCTTCTGACCTCTGCGGCATTGCACTACATGGGTGTACAAACCTACATGCAGACAGCACATTCATACACACACACAAAAAAAAATAAAAATAAAAAAATAATTGACTCCTATCCCAGAGAGATGCTGAGTAGAAAGTTTTTTACTCTACTGTATCCTGGAGGGAGTTACATTAATTTCTCTTTGTATTAGGAGAAAAGATAAGACTTTTACATTTTAAAGACAATTGTACTACATACCCATACAGGAACCAGGTTTTGAAGGTCCATTGTTGATTAAGATGTGAAACCCAGTCTTTTAGGGACAAACTATGTTGTAGATACAAGGAAATATTACAGGTAACATTATACAACACAGAAAGACATAGGGAACACCTGCATACATCAATGGCAAGGCTGTCACCGGAAATCTAGTATGAATTAGGTGTAAAAAATAGTAACAACTTGTATTTCCAGTTGTTTTAAGTGTGTTACTAATATTTTATGTTAATAGTATTTGACCAATTTTTTTTTATTTTATCTATTTCTGTATGTGTATGAATGTACTGTCTGCATGCAGGTGTGTGCACCCGTGTCGTGCAATGCTGCGGAGGTCAGAAGAGGGTGTCGGATTCCCCTGGAACTGGAGTTCTACTGGAATTGGAGTTACAGATGGTTCTCGGCCGCCATGTGGGTGCTGGGGATCGAACCCAGGTCCTCTGTAAGAGCCACCGGCACTCTTAATCGCTAGGCCATCTCTACAGCCCTCCAGCCCCCAATTTTAATATAAGTATTTTACTTAGTATTATACTGTGTAAATAAATTTTGAGGGCTGGAGAGATGGCCTAGCGGTTAAGAGCGCCGACCGCTCTTACAGAGGACCCGGGTTCGATCCCCAGCACCCACATGGCGGCCGAGAACCGTCTGAAACTCCAATTCCAGGAGAACTTCAGCTCCAGGGGAATCTGAGACCCTCTTCTGACCTCCGCGGCGTTGCACGACACGGGTGCACAGACCTGCATGCAGACAGTACATTCATACACATACGGAAATAAATATAATTAATAAAAAAAAAATAAAATAAAATAAATTTTGAATAAAAGTAAATATTAGATAAATCTTGACTAAACATACATTTTGTTTTCAAATTATCTGATTAAGTTCTGATCCTAGAGAACTAAAGTTTATGTATATAATTTTAACTTTTGCTTATCACAACCCTTAAATACATTAAAGTATAAACTTTACAAAGTGAGTTTTAAAATTAATGTGCTGTAACTTAAAGATCCGTTTTGGGTGCTGACAGATCATAACCAGTAGATGACAGTATAAATACCCAGTAAAACTCTGAATTGTTATATTTGTAATTTCTACTTACCCTTGCCTCTTGCTGGGGGTTGTCACCCTCTCCCTGGAGGTTATCAGGGCTGCTTCCTTGAATGCTTCAGCCAAATCGAATGCCCACAGCAGATAACCCAAAGTACTGCAGGGGAGGGTTAAGAAAGCAAAGAGTTCCTTTTTGAGGAATCAGAATTTTCCATTTTGCTTGTTACAGACTAAACAAAAACTTCCAACTTCATATCAAGAAATATCTGCCTCGTTTGATTTCATGATTAAATCAGGTCATCTTCAAAAAATATATATATACAATTCATACTTACTACCTAAATAGTATTCAGGTGTTAACTGCCACTACCTTCATTACTATCTCATCACTTACCAGAGGCTAAGAGAATTCCTATATAAAGTTTTACATTACCTCATGATGTGGAAAGAAGATGTTACTTGCTTATAATGTCTTTCCACTCATAGACTGAAATCATCAAAAGCAAGACCCATCTTTTTTTTGTAATTTTTCTTTTTTTTTAATTGAGCTTCTGTGCATTTCATACAACCTTTCTCAATCAAAATTGGACCCATTCCCCCACGCATGCTCCCCCACCCACTAGAGCTCATGCATTCTCCCATACATGTGAAGACCTGTCTTGCATCTTTTTCGTCGTCTATTTTTTAGGTTTTTTCATTGTAGAAGTTTACTGTTTTGGTCAGCTCTTTGAACCAGTCTTTTGTTGTTGTTCCCTTTAATTTTATATTACTCCATGGGGCTGTAGCAATGGCTCAGCAGTTAAGAGCGCCGACTGCTCTTGTAGAGGACCCGGGTTCGATTCCCAGCACCCACATGGCAGCTAAGAAATGTCTTTAACTCCAGTTTCAGGGGAATCCGACACCCTCTTCTGACCTCCTCGGCATTGCATGACATGGGTGCACCAACCTACTTGCAGACAGTACATTCATACACATAAAACAATAAATAAAATTTTTTTTTTAATTTTATACTACTCCAAGATACAAATATATACATTCCACGTGTATACCAAAATGACGGAGTATGTAAGGATTTGGTGCTAAGATCCACAAATGAGGGACACCATATGTTGTTTGTTTCTGGGGACTGTGTTACTTCACTTAGCATAACAGCTTCTAATTCCATCCATTTACCTGCAAATTTCATGATGCCTTTTTTTTTTTTTTTTTTTTTNTTTTTGGTCTTTTCAAGACAGGGTCTCCCTGTAGCCCCAGCTGTCCTGTAACTCACTCTGTAGACCAGGCTGGCCTTGAACTCACAGAGATCCGCCTCTGCCTCCCAAGTGCTAGAATTAAAGGCGTGTGCCACCACTCCCAGCCCTCTTTTTTCTTTTTGAGGGTCTCCCTTTAGTCCCAGCTGGCCTGGAGCTTGCGATGTAGACCGGGCTGGCCTTGAACTCACAGAGATCCGCCTGCCTGTACCTCCTGAGTGCTAGGATTAAAGGTGTGGGTCACCATGCCTGGCTCATGATGTCTTTCTTTACCCCTACATAGAACTCCATTGTGTAGATGTCCCACATTTTCATTATCCACTCATCAGTTGAGGGACACTTGGGTTGTGTATTTGTCACTTTTCTGTTGCTGTGATAAAACCACCATGACTAAGGGAACTTATAAAAGGAAGAGTTTATTTGAGCTTATGATTGTCGGTTCCAGGGAATTAGAGTCCATTTTGGCAGGGGCTGGAGCAGAAAGCAGAAGTTCACATCTTCCAATGAGCACAGGAATCAGAGAGAGCACAACTGGAGACTGACAAGGCTGTTGAACTCTCTAAGCCTACCCCCAGTGATGTACTTCCTCCAGCATGGCCATACCTTCTAAGAACTCCCAAAACAGCGCCACCAACTGGGAAAAAAAATGTCTGAATACTTGAACCCTATGGGGGACAGTCTCATTCAAACCACCACAGGTTGCTTCCAGCTCTTTGCTATTGTGAAAAGAGCTGCAATATACATGGTTGTGCACATATCTCTGCAATAGGGTGAATCTTTGAGGTATATACCCAGGAGTTGGTATTACTGGGTCAAGTAATAGGTTCATTTTGAGTCTTTTTAGAGTTTTACTGCTTTCCATAGGGGTTGTACGAGTTTGCATTCCCCTTTCCCCACAGCCTCTTCAGCATTTGGTATCATTTGTTTTCTTGATCATAACCAGTCTTATCTGGGGTAAGATGAAATCTCAAAGTGGTTTTAATTTGCATTTCCTTAGTTACTAGCAATGTTGAAAACTATTTCTCAGCTGTCTTTACTTCTTCATTTGTGAAGTCTCTGTTCATCTCTTTACTCCATCTTTTGATCGCATCCTTTGTTTTCTGATTTCTTTGCCTGGTATGTTTTGAGTGTGTATGAAGTGTGATTTTGTTGTTGTTGTTGTTGCTTTTGGGGGGGGCGCCTTTTTTTTTTTTCTGTATGTGTATGAATGCACTGTCTGCATGCAAGTCTGTGCACCTGTGTCGTGCAATGCTGCAGAGGTCAGAAGAGGGTGTCAGATTCCCCTGGAACTGGAGTTCTCCTGGAATTGGAGTTTCAGACGGTTCTAGGCCACCATGTGGGTGCTGGGAATGGAACCTGGGTCCTCTGCAAGAGCGGTCGGCCCTCCTAACCACTAGGCCATCTCTTCAGCCCTGGGTGGGAGGGGGGCGTCTTTTTGAGACAGGGTCTCCCATTAGTCCCAGCTTGCCTGGAGCTCACTTTGTAGACCAGGCTGGCTTTGAACTCACAGAGATCCGCCTGCCTCTGCCTCCCGAGTGCTAGGATTAAAGGCATGCACCACCACACACGGCCCATGAAGTGTTCTTTTATCTTTTTGGTCTTTTTGAGACAGGGTCTCCCTGTAGCTCCGACTGTCCTGAACTTGCTCTGTAGACAAGGCTGGCCTTGAACTCACAGAGATCTGCCTGCCTAAGCCTCCCAAGTGCTAGGATTAAAGGCATGCACCATCCCACCCGGTTCACACACATCCCCCCTTTTTTTTTTGTCTATGATGCAATTTGTCTAAATAAACTGAGCCTATCAGCAACAGTACATGGTGTCATTTCTTTGTTCAATTTCTATAGTTACAGAAACTACTTTTGAGATAGAATTCAAAATTAGCCATTTTCTCCTTTAAAATAAATTTAATATAAGGAATCTTGTTTTAAATTTTAAATGTACTTGGGCTGGAGCGATGGCCTAGTGGTTAAGAGTGCTGACTGCTCTTGCAGAGGACCAGGGTTCGATCCCCAGCACCCACATGGCAGCTGAGAACCGTCTTTAACTCCAGTTCCAGGGGAATCCAACATGCTCTTCTGACCTCCGCGACATTACATGACACGGGTGCACAAACCTATATGCAGACAATACATTCGTACACATAAAGAATAAATAAAAAATTTTTAAAATTTAAATGTATTTAAATCATGTATTTAATGATCCTGAATTAGTAAATTGAATAGAAATTGGAGTGATAAAAATAACCTGTAAAACATTCACTGCAAGGTGGTGTGTTTTTTTATCTTTTGTACCTTTATAACTTTTTGTTTCATGCTATGAAATGCACTGTATGGTCTACATCCTTGATAAGAGTGATCATATTAAATAAAGATCAATTGGTGGAGACCTTTCCTTTTTTATTGTTTGTTTTTGGTGTTTTTGAGATAGGGTCTTCCTTTAGTCCCAGCTGGCCTGGAGCTCGCTATGTAGACCAGGCTGACCTTGAACTCACAGAGATCTGCCTGGCTATTTGCTTTTAAATTACATTTATTTGTGTATCTGTGTTCCCATCCCTGTTGGCATACCATGGCACAGGTTGGTTCTTTCTTCCTACCATGTGAGTTTCAGGGATTCAACTGAGGCTGTCAGGTTTAACCAAACAACTCAACACCCTGATTGTCTTGCTGGCCCCATTTTCTTTCTGTTTTCTTTTTTTTTATTTTATCCCTGCATCTAGCACAGGCGTTTATTAAATCATTTTGATCACTAATAAATGTTTTAGGAACCAAAGTAATGCAAAGTTATGTATAAATGTTTAAAAAATTTTTTTGAAACTTGACTATAATCAGTTTGTTAACCCTAAATTCAGCTGTCTGCCAGGTATTACTACCTCAAACATTCTGTTTTGTACACATGTACTACCATTTTGTGAGTGAGTGTGTGAGTGTTGAGCATTTTTATTTGAGGAATAGAAGAGTCAAATGTCTCCTGAAACAGTCTTCTCCCTGGAAAGCTCCCAAGTTAGCTTGCCTCTGTTAAAAGTGTCTGACGGTTTTGGTGAGTTGTTACTTGGTTCTTAATACTTCAGAAAACTTGGCTAAGAATGAAGGCTTAGATTCAAAAGGATTTCTAACTTTTTCTGTACCTGCTTTATGTACAGTCTTCGTAAAAATGTGCTATAAAAGTAATACTTTGTCAACTCTTCAGTAGGTAAAGTTTGGCATTCGGAATAACTCAAGTTTTTCCTCTTCAGCTTCCAGCTGATTTTACCAAGATGCATCTCACAGACAGCCCTCATCCACAGGTGGCACATGTGTCTTCCAGTCAGTCTGGCTGCAGCATTGCCAGTGACTCCGGGAGCAGCAGTTTATCCGATATCTATCAGGTAATTCCTCAGGTTGTGTCTTGTATGTAGAGACTTCTCACCCTCCATCACCTGTGCTTATTCTCTAGATGATCGTGTGTCTTCTAGTTCCAGTGTAAAGTTCAAGCATAAGATTTTTGCGAAAGTATGCTTTATATACTGTTTCAGATTTGCAAGCCTGATGAAAGTGTTTATCAGCATAGACCAGCAGTACTTGACTGTGATATTCACTTTCATATCCTCTATTCAGTTAAATCCATATACTAAAAAAAAAAAAAAATTTACCTTGGTCACAGAAGGATTTTCGTTGTTTTGTTGTGTTTATGAAGCAGCATTGCCCTTGTAACCCTGACTGACCTGGAAAACCTCAATCATATTACCTCTGCTTCCTGAGTGTTGGGATTACAGGCACATACCATCATGTCTGGATTTAGACAAGATTTTGTTTTTTAATAATTTGCACTTTTTAAGTACTGATTTTTTTTTTCTTTTATTTTTTTATTTTATTTATTTCTGTATGTGTATGAATGTACTGTCTGCATGCAAGTCTGTGCACCCATGTTGTGCAATGCCGCGGAGGTCAGAAAAGGGTCTCGGATTCCCCTGGAACTGGAGTTCTCCTGGAATTGGAGTTTCAGACGGTTCTCAGCCGCCATGTGGGTGCTGGGGATCGAACCCAGGTCCTCTATAAGAGAGCGCTCTTAACCGCTAGGCCATCTCTCCAGCCCCTTAAGTACTGATTTTATTTTGATTATAGAAGTCATCTATAAGTAAATTTTTTATTTATTTATTTATTTATTTATTTATTTATTTATTTATTTATTTATGAGACAGGGCCTCCCCATAGCCCCAGCTGGCCTGGAATGCACTCCGTAGACCAGGCTGGCCTCTGCCTCCCAAGTGCTGGGATTAAAGTCGAGTGCCATCCCACCTGGCACTAAAGACTGTTCTTAGCTGTCTGTGGGTGCTGGGAATCGAACCCAGGTCCTCTGCAAGAGCAGTCAGCACTCTTAACCGCTGAGCCATCTCTCCAGCCCAGTAAAATTTCTGAATAAAGTTAGAGTTGCTTTTGTATTGTAAATCTTTTTTTCTGTGTAACATGAATAAAACTGAAAATTAAATAGCAAATAATTTGTGGACTTCTCCTTTCTTAAAACTCAAAAGAAACCACCCAAATTTGAGGATTTTTTTTTTTTTTCCAGTAATCCTTGTAATAGAGGTCTCTGAGTAGAACTGCACACTGAGAGAATCCTCACACAATCTGGCTGACATTAAATCCAAAATTGGTTCTTCATAGTGGAACTGATGCACAAAGTCAAATGTACATTGTGTTTCAGGAATGACTAGTAGAAATTTAATGTGATCTATATGTGTAATTTAGAACTTTCAGTAGCCACAGAAAAAGAGACTTACAGGCACGCACACATGGTTTAGTTTTGTGTGGTTGGTTGGTTGGTTGGTTGGTTGGTTGGTTGGTTTGATCTTTTTGAGACAGGTCTCCCTGTAGCCCCAACTGGCCTGGAACTCACTCTGTAGACCAGGCTGGTCTTGAACTCACAAAGATCCGCCTACCTCAGCCTCCTGAGTACTAGGATTAAAGGCGTGCACCACCACACCCATCTCATTTGTTTTTTTTTTTGAGACAAGGTCTCCTTGTAGCCCCAGCTCACCTCGTACACTGTAGACCAAGCTGGTCTGGATCTCACAGAGGTCTGCCTGTCTCTGCCTTACAAGTACGGTGCCACTATTCCTAGCTTTAATAATATATTTTATTTAACACATTGTATCTGAATGTTATTTCAACATGTAACCAATCCTTTCCAGTTATGAATGAGTAACTTTGCAGTCTGTTTCATACTCGGTTTAGATTTCCAGCCCATGTCAGTTCAGACTAGCCATGTTTCACTGCCCCAGCAGCCACGTGTAGTGTATAGAAAGAATTGTTGTTGTTAAGGGAGGCATTTATACTTAGTTTCTACTGAGTTAGCAGATTGGATTATTTCAGAAAGCCCAGGCTTTTCTGTGAAGGGAAATTTGTAAGCAGATATAAAATGGAAAAAAAGATGGGGCTGGAGAGATGGCTCAGCAGTTAAGAGCACCAACTGCTCTGCAGGGGACCTGGATTCAATTCCCAGCACACACATGGCGGCTAAGAATCTTCTTTAAGTCAGGTGTAGTGGCCCACGCCTTTAATCCCAACATTCAGGAGGCAGAGGCAGGCAGATCTCTGTGAATTCAAGGCCAGCCTGATCTACAGGCCTTGTTCCAGGCCAGCTGGGGCTACAGGGAGACCCTGCCTCAAAAGCACATAATCATAATCATAATCATAATAAATAAAATGGAAGCCGGGCGTGGTGGCACACCCCTTTAATCCCAGCACTCTGGAGGCAGAGGCAGGCGGATCTCTGTGAGTTCAAGGCCAGCTTGATCTACATAGTGAGCTTCAGGCCAGCTGGGACTAAAGGGAGACCCTGTCTCAAAAAGACAAATAAATAAATAAATAAATAAATAAATAAATAAGTAAGTAAGTAAGTAAATAAGTAAATAAATAAATGGAAAAAAGCTTACAGTTTCTGCTTTATAGCTTTCTTAACTAAAATCATTGCTGTGACCATCGAACCTTATAGTTGGCCATTTTATAATATTGAGAACCAAGAAATTCTTCCTTTTCATTTTATAGAACCAGAACGGTTTGTTTTTTTGTTTTGTTTTGTTTTAAGACAGCATCTCCCTATAGCCCCAGCTTGCCTGGAACTCACGGAGATCCACCTGACTCTGCCTCCGAATGCTAGTATTAAAGGTGTGCCCCACCATGCGTGGCTTAAAGATGGTTCTTAGCCACCATGTGGGTGCTGGGAATCAAACCCAAGACCTCTGCAAGAGCAGTCAGTGCTCTTAACTGCTGAGCCATCTCTCCAGCCCCAGAATGAAATTTTTTACCAAATTAAAAAAAAGAGAAAATTAAAACAGTACAGTAGGTCTTCGCTACTTGGGTTCTGTAGTTATCAGAATCAAAAGAATCTGTCATCCCATACTTTCTCTGTTCTGTTTATTGTTGTTGTTTTGGCGGGAGGTTCCCTCCCCACAAAGGAACCCCCAGGAAGATTGACTCTGACAGAGTCAATTCGAGGGTCGTGGCTATAGTTTTCTCTCAGAATAATTGGGAACTTGATACCTTGCTAAGAACTTGACTTCACTAAGATACTCTGTTTCTGCTCCAAGTTTTTCTTTTTTCTTTTTCTTTTTTCAGTTATGTCTGCCTCTGTATCTCTGTGTATATTTGTGCAGGTGAATGCAGGTGCCTCAGATACCAGAGGTGTCAGATTCCCCTGGAGCTAGTATTACAGGCAGTTGTGATCTGCCTCACATCGGTGCTGGGAGCTGAACTCAGGTCCTCTTCAAAACAGTACTTGCTCTTAATCGATGAGCCATTTCTGCAGCTCCTGGGACATTCTATTCCTAAGCTAGGTATATGCCTTTTTGAGGCAAGGAGCAGAGCTTGCTGGATAGCTGTGGAAGGACAGTGAACATACTGAGCTTCAGGGTTGGTGCTTTGCTGTGAACGTGAGGAGTGCTGCTGTAGAAGAGTCCAAAACTCCTCGTGAGAATAGCGTCCTCAGATGGTCCCCTACTTGTGTTGGTTGGAGGTCTTGTATTATAAGCTAACATCCCTCTGTATGGATACCCTGCTTCCATGTGTTTTCCATCCTCAGTAATGGTCTGTGAGTCGTACTGCCTTTTTAAAATGTCTTTAATAGGCCGGGCCTGGTGGTGCACGCCTTTAATCCTAGCGCTCAGAGGCAGAGGCAGGTGGATCTTTGTGAGTTCAAGGCCAGCCTGGACTACAGAGTGAGTTCCAGGACAGCTGGGACTACAGGAGACCCTGTCTCAAAGACCAAAAAAAAATTTTTTTAATTAAAATGTCTTTAAGACTGCACAAAATAAAGGTAGGTGTCTTGCCAGCTGCCCTGAGTGTTACTTAATATTCCAGAAACCTAAAAGTCACCATTGACTCTCCTCAGCTAACAAATTCAGCACTGGGCCATCTCAGTTTTGCCTCCTAAATAATTAATCATATGTGCGCATGTTTCACAGTCTGTGATGTATCATTTACTTGTTTTTTTTTTAATTTTATTTATTTTTGTATGTGTATGAGTGTACTGTCTGCATGTAGGTTTGTGCACCCGTGTCGTGCAATGCCTCGGAGGTCTCGGATTCCCTGGAACTGGAGTTCCAGATGGTTCTCAGCCGCCATGTGGGTGCTAGGGATCAAACCCGGGTCTGTAAGAGCAGTCGGTGCTCTTAACCGCTAGGCTATCTCTCCAGCCTCGTATCATTTACTTGTTATAAAAAATTTACATAAAGTCTGAAAGTACTCAAGGCTTCTTTATAGGCAGTTCCTTTTCTCATCCCTGTCACTACCCAAAACCAATTTGATTTTTATTCTTACAGTTTGGCCTTCCAAAAAGTCATGCTAAATGGAATCCATATAATTAAAAGGGGGAAGATGTATGTTGATATTTGTAAATTAACCAATAAGATAGAGGCAAGTTTTCGTGAATTTGGAGACTAAACGAGTAAAAGGAATACAGCTATTGAAATTATGGAAACAAAGTAAGAACTCAGAAATTTAAAGGAGAAAATTGTGGTAGTGCTAAAGTCAAAATGCAGAAGTGTAAGATAAATCTTTCAGGAATGGCTACTGAAGGATGGGCATGGGAGTAGATGTCTTTAATCTCAACACTTGAGGCAAAGGTGAATGCATCTCTGTGAGATCCAGACCAGCAGGTGCTACAGGGAGACCTTGTCTATAAAGAACAAAAAGAATAGAAAAAAAAAGAATATCCAGTGAAGATAAAAATTCTCAAGCCTGGGGCTGGAGAGATGGTCTTGGGGTTTAAGGCTCACAGTTCAGGTTATGGTCCATTGTGGTGAAGCCAAGGCAACAGGAAGGTGAAGCAACTAGTTCCATTATGTCCACAGTCAAGAGCAAAGAATAATGAAGTAACGCATGCCTGCTGTCCTCAGCTTCCATTTTCCACTCTTCTAAAGTTCTGAATCCCTGGCCTTGAACTCACCCAGATCTGCCTGCCTCTGCCTCCCGAGTGCTGGGATTAAAGGTGTGTGTCACCACACCTGGCCATTTCATATAGCGGAGTGTGGCTGTACTCAACATGTACTGCCTTCAGAAATGCACCTGTTGTGGGTTAAAAACAAAAAAAAAATGAAGCCGCCTGGGCTCAAAGAAAAGCTCTCCGGTATTTCCCTCCATCAGAGAGAACTGTGGGTAATGGTTCCAGGGTTGTTGTTGATAATAGGAGGAGCTTAAAATGCAGCTCAAGGTGTAATTAGGGTGCTGGAGCGTTAGGTCATTCCTGCATCTTCAAACAGGATTCAAGAAAACAAGGAATGCTTCTTTCTAGGTTCCTTTTTCTATTTCAGTCTTGTCTAAGAGCTGGACAGTTATTAAAAAAAAAAAAAAAGAGAGAGAGACAAAAGCACTGTACAGTCATCAACTCATCCTTGTGTTCCCTGGCCCCCTTCCCCCTTCCCCCTCATCTGACTATTTCTGTGGGGAAAGGCTCCTGAACAACCTCACCGTCTGCTCTGATGCCGTCCTGCCAGACTTTGTACCCCATTGCCACTCGTGGTGGTTTGTGTTTGGGGATTATGGTTTGCGTTTTGGTCATTTCCACTAGCCTTTGCTCCACTCAGTGTTCTCTTCCACCCACCTTTAACATTTCTGTTAGTAAGATCATCGGTTGGTGCTGGAGAGATGGCTCAGGCACAGGCTGTCCTAGCAGAGGACCCAAGTTTGCTTCCCAGCACTCACATGGGTGATTCTTAGATTTATTTTTCAGCAGGCTGGACAACCTTGGTACTCTGTAATCTGGCTGGCTTACATGACAAGGGGGCAAGGGGTGGGGGGGGCGGCAGCACTAGGTAGGACCGTAAACTTACCTGGTAGTGTAAGAGGGAGCCACCACACAGCCACAAAACTTAATGCTTTCTTGTCGACTCTGGTGGTGGGAGATGGGACAAGGAGAAAGCTCCAGCTCTGTGAGGGAGGGGGCTGATTTCTGGGAGAAAGAAAGATCCAGCTGGAGGGGTCGGCTGTGGTCCAACAATAAAGTGCTTGCCTCCCACGTGCAGGGCTCGGAGTTTGATCCCCACTATCAGGAAATATAAAAACTGTCATCTGTCTACTTGTCTCAAGTTCCCTTTTTCCCTCTGTCTGCCTTTTTTTTTTTTTTTTTTTTTTTTTTTTGAGGACAGGGTCTCCCTGTAGCCCCAGCTGTCCTGGAACTCACAAAGATCCGCCTGCCTCTGCCTCTGCCTCTGCCTCCCGAGTGCTAGGATTAAAGGCGTGCACCACCACGCCCGGCTCCATTGCCTTTTGATGTAAACTCCTACTTAAATTGCTAGGGTGCTGTGGCTTAATGAGTCTTCTGTTTATACAGCTGGACTGCCACCTTAATCAAATTTGCATTCTTCACTACAAATCCCAGTCTCACTTCTCACTGCCATCTTCCATATGGTTCTGCAGTACACTTACAGCTTCTAGATTCTGCTCCACAGCAAGAACACATACTATTCCCTCAGCATAATTTGCTTTTTCTTAAATGGTGTCTTTCCACGTGGAGCCCTGACTGCAGTTTTTCTGTGATTCTCACCCTTTTCCACTGTGCTTTTTTTTTTTTTTTTTTTTTTTTTCTTCTTCGATCGTTTTGAAACAGGGTCTTCCTATAGCCCCAGCTGTCCTGCAACTCACTATATAGACCAGGCTGGCCTCGAACTCACAGTGATCCGCCTGCCTCTGCCTCCCTGCTCCACTGTGCTTTTTTAATACTACCTTGTAAACTTGACATTTTGCATCATCCGAGTAAATTTATGAAGGTTTGAGTTTATGTCTTACTGACTGTATTTCTTGCTGAGTCAAGCAAGCACTATTTGGTCATTTAGAAAATAATTTAAAAAAATATTTAAAAATAAATACCATTATTGGTTGCATAGAAAATCCAAAAGATTTCTGCTAAGTAAAACTTCATTATGTAAGGCAGAGGAGAGATGGGAGGATGGACTGGCATGTTCTGCACAGCTGTGAAAGATTAATTTCATGGAATTCTTGCCTGCACAGGAAGACAAAGACTAAATGCACCCCCATAAAAAAGAAATTAAATACTGCAAATGAGAAAACAAATGAGAAAAGGATTGAAGTTTTAATGGTGCTGTAATTCCAATCTATGGCTCCTCTTACTGCAGTTTGTGTTTATCTAGCTGCAAACAGGAAAAGGATGTCCTGATGGTTTATTTGGGGAAGACCAAGTCATCAGAAAATCACTTCAGAGGGACTGCTTCACCACATTGTACTTAGGCATGTACACATAGACATATTCATGTGACAGGAAAGGAAACCAGAAGAGGTTTCTACCTGTCTTTCTAGTCCTCCAGTATCCCTCATACCCCATACTTAATCTGGTTAGAAGCTTTTTGCAGATCTGAAACCTGAAGCTCAGTTTGAGTTTTCAGGGTTTTGTTTTGTTTTTTTTCCTTACCCCTTACCCTTATGTCCTGAGGACAGAATGGTCCAGGCTTGCCAGGAACTAAGGGATTTAGTCCTCCAAATGCTAGAATCTCACATGTGAGCCACTATACCCAATTTAATTTACGCATCTATTTATTTATACTTATTAGTCATGATATAGTATTGCCGGGGATGGAGAGATGGCTCAGCAGTTAAGAGCACCAACTGCTCTTGCAGAGACCCGGGTTCAGTTCCCAGCACCCTCTTGGCAGCCAAGAACTGTCTTTAACTCCAGTTCCAGGGGAATTTGACACCCTCTTCTCACCTCCACAGCATTGGACGACACGGGTGCACCAACCTACATGCAGACAGTATACTCATACATTAAAAAAAAAAAAAAAGAAAGAAATAGTATTGCCCCATCTAACACTGTCCTTTGGAGCTGCTGTAACAAAATGCCATAGATAGGGTAATTTATAAACAGCAAAAAATGTACTTAGGGTTTTGGAAGATGGAAATTCCAGAATAAGATGCTGCTAAATTTGGTATCCTGTGAAGGATCTTGGTGGTCTGTAGATGGCACCATTTGGCTCTTTTCCTCATGTTAAGGAAAAGGTGAATGAGCTCCATCTTATCTTTTTGGTCTTTTTGAGACAGGGTCTCCCTTTAGTCCCAGCTGGCCTGGAGCTCGCTGTGTAGACCACGCTGGTCTTGAACTCACAGAGATCCGCCTGCCTCTGCCTCCCACGTGCTGGGATTAAAGGTGTTCACCACCATGCCCGGTCCATCTTGTCTTTTTTATAAGGATGATGGTCTCCCATTCACAAGGATTTTAATGCCCTCATTACTTTGTGAGCTTATGGATGTTCAAAGACCCCATCTCTCAATACCATTACCTCAACGTTAGGATTCTTTCCAGTAAGAATTTTCAGGATCTGTAATCCCAGGTGGCTGCAGGGAGAGCAGAAAATACAAAGTCATTCTTGGGACACAAATCTGATTTGAAGCACACCTATACTTTCATAAAGTACTTGAGATTCTGATGAGGGAGGAAGATGGGGAGACCACATCAAAGCAGCAGACTATTAAAAGTTATCTAGGCTGGGTGTGGTAGTGCATGTCTAGCACAGGGGAGGCAGAGGCAAGCGCAGCTCTGTGAGTTCAAGGCCATCCTGGTCTACAGAGTGAGTTCCAGGCCAGCTGGGGCTACAGGGAGACCCTGTCTCAAAAAGACCAAAAAAAAGTTAGGTTATCGAAAATCACAGGACCAGAAGCAGGGCTGGCCTATGGCCCTCAAAGCCCTGCCCCCAGTGGCCTACAGCCAACCTCCAGGCTCCACATCACAAAGATTTCATAACCTTCCGAAATAGCACTACCATCTGGGGACCCAGTAGTCAAACATAAGTCTGAGAAGGTTGTTTCAGGGTCAAACCATAACCCCAAATGTGTAAATAAAAATTGGCGGGGAAAATGTTGTCAAAGGTTACAAAATTCATTTAAGTGAGAGAAATAAATTCTGGAGATCTCGTGTACAGTGTCATGAGTATAGTTATTGTATTCTTGAACCTTGCTGGGAGATCTAAAAAGTTCTCACCAAATACGCATGAAATGATGGCTGTGTTAAATTGCTTGGTTTAAGAATTCCATGGAGATCTCCTGAGCCCAGCGGCAGGTGCCGGGGCGCGGGCTGAAGAGCCCCCCCCCCACCAACTGAGATTACAAAGAAGGATCTGAAGGAGGCAAGCAAAGCACGCCTTCAACACAGTAAAGAGGCATTTAGGACTCACATCGGAATACAGGCAAGGCGAAGCCCATATGCCAGGATCACGAAGAAGAGACTACACTGGAAAGGGGCAGGATAATCCCACGCCAAGCGTTACCAACCCTATGGACGACTCCTGCAGTGGGATCCCTCCGGGGATGCCCCAGGACACAGACATCAGAAACACAATTGGGAACATACTTAAAGAACTACAAGATCATAAAGAACAAATTAAAGAACTAAGAAAAGAGAATGAGGACCGAGAGAGAGAGAAAAACAAGCTCCGGAAGGAAGTAGAAACACTGAAAAGATCCCATGCTGAAAAAGAAAAAGAAACCAACCAGCAAACAAAAGAGCTACAA
>VZQC01006820.1:326170-337115 GCA_009823505.1 Rhizomys pruinosus
TTTTTTTTAATTTTCTATGTGTATGAATGTACTGTCTGCATGCAGGTTTGTGCACCCATGTCGTGCAATGCCGCAGAGATCAGAAGAGGGTTTCGGATTCCCCTGGAACTGGAGTTCTCCTGGAATTGGAGTTACAGACGGTCCTCAGCCGCCATGTGGGTGCTGGGGATCGAACCCGGGTCCTCTGCAAGAGTAGTCGGCACTCTTAACTACTAGGCTATCTCTCCAGCCCCCAGATCCCTACTTTTAATATCTCATTGCTTTTGCCCTGTTTCCAGCCTTTTGAACCATTTAAAAAGTTTGAACACATTGAAAATGCAATGTGTCAACATTCCTAAGTATTCCATATGTATTTCCTACAAGCAAGAACACACTTACATAACAAAACTACACATTGCTAAGTAAAACCAGTCATGCCCAAGTCCATATTTGGTTTTCACTAGTGGTCATAGTAGTGTTGCTATTTCATTTCTGGTCTGGGAGGTTCCTATGACAGGATAGTTTCCCTGCCAGGCCACTTCAGCCTCCTCTAGCTGCACAGGCTTTCTTTGTTACATCCCTAGAAGACTTAGCAAATGCAGCTCTTCATGCTGTCAGTTTTCCTGATGGTGGGATCACCATCATGCTTTCCACAAAACAGTTCCACAATGATGTCAATGCGTTCCATCACAGACCCTCCACTGGTGACCTGATGTCTACTTGCCAGTATTCCTCACTTTAAAATTACCACCATTTTCAACACTTAATGAGTGCCTGACAAATAGGTGTTCTGAAATGGAATCAATATACTGCCCCCAAACCTCTAGTTCATGGCTAGTTACAACTAGGTACAAACCTCTCCCCCTGCCCGTTTTATCAGTTTATTTTTATGTGTTTTGCCTGCATGTATATGAGTGCACCCATACATGCAAATGAATGGAGGTCAGAGGAGGAGGATGGATCCCCTGAAACTGAAGTTACTGATGCTTGTTAACTCCTAGGTGGGTACTGGAAATTGAGCTCTACTCTGCAAGAACAGCTGCTCATGCACTTAACCAGTGAGCAATCTCTCCAGTTTTTCCCTACCTATCATTGATTACTTCTGCCTGAAATGGTCTTAACTCTGTAATCCCAACATTCAGGAGGCAGAGGCAGGCAGATCTCTGTGAGTTCAAGGCCATCCTGGTCTACAGAGTGAGTTCCAGGACAGCTGGGGCTACAGAGAGACCTCGTCTCAAGAACACCAAAAAATAATAAAAATAATAATAATAATTAATTCTTGCCAAACGAGGATTGGCCTAAATAACAAACCCAGGTTGGTTCCCTTAGACTTAATGTTTTTGGTGGCAAGAAAAAAAAAAAAAGAAATAGCCTTTGGTCTCTGCTTAAAGTCTTTGCTTTAAGTCTTACTTATTACTGAGTGGCTTCAAGAAATTTATGCTATACCTTGTTAGCTTTGAGTGCCTTTGAAAGAAAATTCTTAGGTAAGAACATTCCTGTTCCTATTAATGTATGTTTACTGTTTAGGTATTGTGAACAATGAATTTCAATGGTGACAGCATATTGAAGTTCAAGGTGATGGGCCTCAGTTGCTTTTTAAATTCAACTTAACATTTTTTTTTTTTTTTTTGTTTTTTTTTTTTTTTGAGACAGGGTCTCCCTGTAGCCCCAGCTGTCCTGGAACTCGCTCTGTAGACCAGGCTGGCCTTGAACTCAAAGAAATCGCCTGCCTCTGCCTTCCGAGTGCTAGGAATAAAGGCGTGCACCACCACGCCTGGCAAGGCTAATAAATTTTTAACATTTGTTAAACTCAAGGATAAATAGAAAATGTATGTTCTCATATTTTATATTGTATGCATTTTAAGGCAGACAAGTATTTTAAAATGGTTTGTGGGAGCTGGGGAGATGGGCAGTTAAGACACTGGCTACTCTTGCAAAGGACCTGAGTTCAATTCCCAGCACCCACAGGAGGCAAACAACTATAATTCCAGTTCTGGGGATCAAACGCCCTCTTCTGGCCACCTTGGGCATTGCACTTACATGTGGCTAAAACTCAAAAAGAAAATAAAAAGTTGAAAAAATGCCAACTCCAGATGTGTAAGGAGCTTCTCTTGCTACCAGCAGGTACAGCACAGTCCTGCTAAGGGAATGGAAACAGTGGCCTTTGGTCACTGCTGGGGAATTGACCTCTAGATGCAAGGATCAGATGTTGGTTACTTTCATAATCCAACCTGAGGACTACTGTCCCTCCCAGTTCCTTAGCCTAAGAAGCGGAAACAGTTACCATCTGGCCGTGCTATCCCACCTGTCCAGCAACTGCTGGCCTCTGAAAAGGAATTTCAGGCTGCCAGCTGATGGCTGATCCTCAGCCTACACCCACTCCCAATTGTCTCTGTCCAACCCCACACTAGCTTACCAGGTTATTGATCTGATGATCCCCATCTAACCCACTAGCCACCGACACTCGAAATCCATATGCATAAAATAACTGGAATTCTGTGATGATGGTAATGGAAAATTCACTTTATTGCATGCTGTGAGTCACTTTTATAAATAAAATGACATCATTTCTCAGAGCCAATCACAGACCCTGTCTCATGACCCTGTATGTTGCCGCCCTGCCTAACGTCATGTGTCTGGGCCACGAGTTGTTCCCTCTTGGGGTGGGGTCAGAGGAACCCCATGACTTCCACATTGTACCCTGGGAGCTGCTATCTGAAAACTTGCCCCTAATTCAAACTGGATCATCCACACAGATTGTAATCCACCAGGTCGAAACACCTGTGCAAGAAATATTCCTGTAAGTCTGGGGCAGAAGAAAATTAAATATGGAAGAAAGCTTGCTTACTCTTTTTCTTTTCTTGCCTTTTTATCTTCCTTTAGCATTGACAGCCCACACAAGAAAGTTTTGAGGGCCTGCTCTGGTGAATTCCAGTGGAAACCAGTGCAGTTGAGCCCGTGCTATTGGATGATTACCCTGCTGCCTTTTCTCACTCCAGACCTAGGTGCTGCTGAATTATAGTCTAGTGAGGCTGTATTCCCCCAGTGGGGGAAGGATCTAATGCTGGCTCAAAGGAAATAATAGAGGTTACTTTGTTCCTAATACTCTGTTTTGTTTTTGTCCTAATCCTTTCTTTCTGTCCTTATATTTTTAGGCAACACCTGAGCGTCTCATCATGCATTTAATAGAAGAGCATTCCGTTGTGGACCCGACTTATATCGAAGATTTCCTGTTAACTTACAGGACATTTCTTGAAAGTCCTTTGGATGTTGGGATCAAGCTCTTGGAATGGTTTAAGATTGACAGCTTAAGGGATAAGGTTGGTTTATAAATACAGAAGGCATGAAAGTGACTTAACCTTAAATTTTAATTTACAGAACCTTTTTCACTTCACTTTGTAAATCAGATGTTTACTTGGAAAAAATTTCAGTTCACCAAAAAAAACTAAGCATATCTCTTCTTTCTTTGTGTCAGAATGGCTGAAAAGAGTGGACATGAGCCACAATAATCAGAAAATAAAATACACCTGTAATGCAGCTGTAACTTCAGAAAACATGGCAGTAGTTTAGGATTTTGCCAAAATACTTGTTTCTTCTGCAGATCAATAAAGCATAAGTGGGGCTGGAGAGAAGGCTCAGCGGTTAAGAACGCTGACTGCTCTTGCAGAGGACTTGGGTTCAATTCCCAGCACCCACATGGCAGCTAAGAATTGTCTTTAATGGTGGTGCATGCCTTTAATCCTAACACTCAGGAGACAGAGGCAGGTGGATCTGAGTTCAAAGCCCTCTCTTAAAAAAAAAAAAAAACATAAGGGACCAGAGACTTCAATATAAGAACCAACACTAATTGCTGGTCAGGTAGTCCATGCCTGTAATCCCAACACTCAGCCGATGATACAAGGTCTGATTACTATGAGTTTGAGGCTAGCCTAGGCTACCAAGGAAGATAGTCTTAACAAAAACCTAGGCAGCAACATAGGTCAGGGGTAAAACCACTTGCTGGATAAGCCAGGTGACCTGAGTTCAATCCCCAGGAGGGAAAGAATCAACTCCTAAGTTTTCTTCTTAATTTCTCTAGCCTCCAACCACACATCATGGCACACCACACACACATACCATGCAGAAACAAGAGTAAATTTTTGGGGGGGTTTTTTTTTTTTTTTTTGGTCTTTTCGAGACAAGGTCTCCCTGTAGTCCCAGCTGTCCTGGAACTCACTCTGTAGACCAGGCTGGCCTTGAACTCACAAAGATCCGCCTGCCTCTGCCTCCTGGGTGNTTTTTTTTTTTTTTTGGTCTTTTTGAGACAGGGTCTCCCTGTAGCCGCAGCTGTCCTGGAACTCGCTCTGTAGACCAGGCTGACCTTGAACTCACAAAGATCCGCCTGCCTCTGCCTCCCAAGTGCTAGGATTAAAGGCATGCGCCACGCCCGGCTGTTTATGTCCTTTTAATCCGAATCTACAACTGGAAGCCAGTGATGGACCAAAAACCACCCATAACCCTGTATGGTTATAATCCCTTTAGACCATTACTAAACTGGCTTTAGTGTTTATACCATTCCACTCTGGAAACATTTATCCCCTTCTATCCAGTACAAGTATCTTATTTTCCACTAAACTTTGCAATAATTACACCCATCCAAATGAACAGGACAGTCTCCCCAAACACATCACCACAAAATAAAAACCTTAAAATGACCCTACAAGTCCCGGGGCAGGCTCAGGACAACCAAATCTTTCCAGATACTCAGAGACACACCACATAGGCCTAGCAAAAAGCCTGTCTATCCACCCCAAAGATCTTCCACCTAGTGTTCAAATATTCCACACACAAAGCAACCAAAGGCTTTGAATTCTCTTTTATCTAATATTAACATAGTGATTCCTCCTTATTTCGTGGTACCATTTACTTACATTTTTTACCATCCTTTCACCTTGTAATAGTATTTGTCTTTAAAGGTGAGGTAAGTTTCTTGCAGACAAGAAAAAAAAAGGATGGGTTTAGTTTCTTAATCCATTCTACTAGTCTGTATCCCCCCCCCCTTTTTTTTTGGTCTTTTTCGAGGCAGGGTCCCCTTTGGTCCCAGCTGGCCTGGAGCTCACTATGTAGACCAGGCTGGCCTTGAACTCACAGAGATCCAAGTGCTGGGATTAAACAGTCTATATCTCTTAATTAGAGACTTCAGTCCATTGATACTTAGAACTGTTGTTGAGAGAATTTAATTGCTTCCAATTATTTTGATTTTTAGTACATTCTTATCCTAGATTTTTATTTCCATAGTGGTAGTATCATTTGTTTTCTGGTGTTGATTGGTTATAGTCATCCCTGCCCTCCTTTTTCTATTGCTTGAATCTCCACAGGGATGGCTTATTGGAGGAATTCTTTCAGCTTATTTATACCATAGAACATTTTCCTTTCTATTTTTTCCTGTCTTTTTGAGACAGGGTCTCCCTGTAGCCCAGCTGACCTGGAACTCACTCTGTAGACCAGGCTGGCCTTGAACTCACAAAGATCCACCTGCCTCTGCCTCCCAAGTGCTAGGATTAAAAGCGTGCGCCACCACACCTTCCTCCCCTTCTATTACAGACTTTTTTGCTGGATAATGTACTCTGGGTTGACATCTATAGTTTTTTAGAACCGGGAATATTTTAGACCAAACTCTTCTAGCTTTCATTGTCTGCAGTGAGCAATCAGCAGTAATTCTGATAACTTGTTTTTCTTTTGGAGCCCTCAGTATCCATCCTTTGCTTTGAATATCTTGTGTTTTTACTATGATATGGCATGGAGAGTTTCTTTTCTGGTTCTGTCTGCTTGGTGTTGTATATGCTTCTAGTATTTGTATAGGTATCTCTCGCTTTAATTTGGGAAAAATTTTCTCTAAACTTCTGTTGAAGACCTGAGCCATATTATAATCTTGTGAGTTTTCTTCCTCTTCTGAGGAAGAACCCATAATTCGTAGGTTTGGTCTTTTCTTTCTTTTTTTTTTTTTTTTTTTTTTTNTGTAGACCAGGCTGGCCTTGAATCACAAAGATCCTCCTGCCTCTGCCTCCCAAGTGCTGGGATTAAAGGCGTGTGCCACCACGCCCGGATGGTCTTTTCATAGTGTCCCATAGTTCCTGATTGTTCAGTTCTTGTATTTTTTATTTCAATTTTTCATAATCTTTGTTTGATTTATCCAATTCTTCCTTAATTTCTCTAATCTTACTTATAATTGTTCTTTTAAAATCTGTATCCTGAGTTAATCCAAGGAATCTTCACTACAGGGTACTTGAATAGAACTATTAGTGTTTGGTGGAGGTCCATTTCAGTCTCTCGTAAATTTTTTTTTTTTTTCATTGAGCTTTAGCCATTTGGGTAGCTTCTGTTGGGAGTGGTTCAAATGTGAAGCTTAGGTGTTCATTGAGCGGACACTGATTCTGGTTATATTCTTCAGGTGCTTTTGTTGATTTCTTAATTGATGTACAGGTGTGGATACTGCAGGCTCCAAAATCTCAACTCTATAGTAACACCGTAGAAACCAACATCCCTCACCCAGCCAGCAAATGGTTCACCCAATGGACTAAGTCACACAACACTCAAACTGGCCCGAACCCCCAGGCCTGTGGAACTTGCACCCCAAAGGCCCCAGGCATTCCTGATCCTATAGGCTGGAAGGTCACAGTGCCTCTGCTACAGTGCAGCTGGAGTCCCCCACATCCAAGTGGGGTGAGCCCCAGTCACCCACCCAGTGAGATGTACTCACAGAACTGCCATATACCACCTGTAATCTACCCACCAACCCTCCAGGGCCAGGTGTTCAGTGGCAGAAAGGCTCAGCCAACACCAGGGCTATCCCTGTTGTCTCCCTTCACCCTTGGGGGATTTCTATAGTGTCAAATTGTAGTCCCTAAGGATCCAAATGCCCCCGGACCACCTCTGATGCTTTCCAACTCTCTTGGGGGCCCCTAAGTTCCCCTCCCCAACTTTGACTTAGCTTCTGAGTATGCACCCACCACCCTGGGAGCCGCCATCTTGGAAAAGTCTCTATCACATTTTGAAATACGATATTAAATTATTGGGCATATTCACATCTACTTGCATGTGTTAATTTTGTGTTGAGTCCGTGGATGTTAATAGGTGCATGTAGACCTGTGTATACATGGGTAAGAGATAGAGGTTGGTGGCTGGTGTCCTCCCCTTTGCGTTCTACCTTGTCTGTTGAGGCAGTGCCTCTCACTGATTGTAGAGTTAGCAAGTACCTAAGCTGGCTAGCCATTGTGCCCCCAGGATTCTTCTGTCTGCACTTCACAGCACTAAATTTCAGGTGTATGCCACCACACCCAGCTGTTTATGTGAGTGCTGAGAATCTGAACTCAGGTCCTTGTGCTTTCACATACCAGGTACTTGACATGTTGAGTTTTCTTAGCCCCACATTTCTTAATTTTTAACTTAATCTAGAGCAAAGTAAGCATACCAACTCACTGCCTTGAAAATTTGACAGTGTATAATGGAGTTTCAGCTAATTTTTCTTAAATTTTCTTAAATTTGTTTTTCCTAAATTTGGTCAAATATACTAACTGTAGAAACTCTTCTGAGATATGTTTGGTTTATATGACTGCCTGCATTTATAATACACAGAAAGCTTTTGATTAATGTACCCTGAAGTGCATGTCCCCCAACTTGTGTCTTGTCAGTGAGTGCAGACTTCTGTTACTTGTACCAAAGGAAGCCTACGTTGGCATTAAACTATGCACGCTTCTCTTTTGGAGTAATATCTTTATGTGAAAGAGGAAGCAAGAGTTGTAGCCAGAAGACGTGCTTCATAACCATATGCCTCCTCCTCTGTTTCCCCAGGTGACCCGGATTGTGCTGTTGTGGGTGAATAATCATTTTAATGATTTTGAAGGTGATCCTGCCATGACTCGATTTTTAGAGGAATTTGAAAAAAATCTGGAAGATACAGTAAGACTTAAAAGAATTTATCTTTTTTTAAATTTTTATTTATTTTTTCATGTGTATGAATGTATTGTCTGCATGTAGGTTTGTGCACCCATGTCGTGCAATGCCACAGAGATCAGAAGAGGGTGTCGGATTCCCCCTGGGACTGGAATCAAAGACGGTTCTCAGCTGCCATGTGGGTGCTGGGGATTGAACCCAGGTCCTCTGCAAGAGCAGTTGGTGCTCTTAACCTCTAGGCTATCTCTCCAGTCCCAAAAGAATTTATCTTTTTCTTTTTTTTTTTTTCAATTTTATTTTTTTATGTGTATGAATATACTGTCTGCATGTAGGTTTGTGCACCTGTATCATGCAAAAAACTTTGCTTCTTAAAGCCATAACATGTTCTCAAACATGTTATACTGTTTGATAAAAATTGAATACAACTAGTGATAGAACCTAAAATTAGATTATTAAATTTAAGAAAACCGTAAGTAAAAAAAAATATTTTCTTAAAGAATAACAGATTTGAATATGTCTTTGAATATTATATAATGTTTGGAGAGGAAGCATTAAGATTTTTAAATAAAATTTTAAAGATTTTGGTTTTGTATATCAACCAAGAGAAGAAAGTAAGAACCAAGATTCATGAAATGAGTGGCGGTTTTTTGGTCAGTTTTGTGTAATTCGGGTATTACTTTGAAATCTTTCTAACATACTATGCAAAAGTCTTTTAAAATCTTAAGTCTTGTTCTTGCTGGGGGTGGTGGCACACACCTTAATCCCAGCACTTGGGAGTTCAAGGCCAGCTGTGGGACTACAGGGAGATCTTGTCTCAAAAAAAAAAATTAAATAAATAAATAATCTTGTTCTTGCTGGGCATGGTAACACATGTTTTTCAAGGCCATGAATTCAGAATAGCTGGGACTTCAGGGAGACCCTGTCTCAAAAAGACCAAAAAGAAAGACCAAAAAGAAAGAAGAAAGAGCCGGGCGTGGTGGCGCACGCCTTTAATCCTAGCACTTGGGAGGCAGAGGCAGGCGGATCTTTGTGAGTTCAAGCCCAGCCTGGTCTACAGAGTGAGTTCCAGGACAGCTGGGACTACAGGGAGACCCTGTCTCGAAAACACCAAAAAAAAAAAAAAAAGAAAGAAGAAAGAAACCTTGCATTCCAGTGCTCTACAGTAGAAGTACCCTCTACTTAATGTAGCCCAGTGTTCTGTGGTCTGTTCTTAGTTCTGTTGGATGATTTAAAGGCCTGCAAGGGAGAGAAACATTTACCTGTATTTTATACCCTTTACTGCTTTACAGAAGATGAATGGTCACCTCCGGTTACTGAATATTGCCTGTGCCGCAAAGGCTAAGTGGAGGCTGGTTGTGCTGCAGAAGGCTTCTCGAGAGTCCCCCCTGCACTTCAGCCTGAGTGGAGGGAGTGAGAAGGGATTTGGTATCTTCATTGAAGGCGTAGAGCCTGGTAGCAAAGCAGCTGACGTGGGACTGAAACGGGGGGATCAGGTAAGTAAATGGAATTTTTGTATCTCTGTGCATGTTGCTGCACATGTTGGCACAGCATATGATCATATACTTGTGCGTGTGCGCACTCATGCATATGGAGTCAGGACCACCTCCAGTTCTATTTCTCAGGAGCAGCTCAGTCATTTTTGGAGATGGTCTCCCACTGGCCTAGAACTCGCCAAGTAGGCTAGGCTAGCTACCCAGGAAACCCCACCTGCTTCTCCCTCAGCACTGAGAACTCAGGCTCTCTCATATTTCTAGTTGAGCTATAATCCCCAGTCCTAGTTTTTGAAAATATGTATCAGGGCTAGAGAGATGGTTCAGCAGTTAAGAGCACCGACTGCTCTTGCAGAGGACCCAGGTTCGATTCCCAGCACCCACATGGCGGCTGAGAACTGTCTTTAACTCCAGTTCCAGGGGAATCTGACAACCTCTTCTGACCTCTGCAGCATTGCATGACATGGGTGCACCTACCTACATGCAGACAGTACATTCATACACATAAAAATAAGAAAATATGTATCGTGTGTTCTTATATATCAGTATCATCATACTCATTTGATTTGATGACTGAAATCCAAGAGCATGGATTACGAGGCTTTATCAACATGACCTTCTTTGAATGGCCCATAATATTCCAGAAAGATGTTTAAGTGTTTAAAGATTACATAATGGGGGCCTAGAAACAACTGAGGCACAGGAAGAACTGGTTGGTGACTTAGTATTTTATTAGGCATTAAATAACTAATGTACAGGCTAATTCAGAATGTCATTTAATGAGAAGGTTTTTAAGTATGAAGTCCCCACGGTGACCTAAGTCATACTAACAGTATTATTCAACAGTATTACTGTATTATTCAAAAGAAAAGTTTGGGAATATGTTGCAGTTTTCTGTTGTTTTTCTGGTGCTAGTGATCAAGCCCAGGACCTTGCACATGTGAGACAAGCGCTTTAGCACTAAGCTCCAGAAATACAGGAATCATTATTCTTTAACAGAGCTTTATAGATAATTCTCATGTTCACCAGATTTGTTCCCCAAATCTCATTGTCTTTAGTTCACTTAAAACGTGACCACAGGGCTGGAGAGATGGCCTAGTGGTTAAGAGCACTGACTGCTCTTGCAGAGGACCTGGGTTCGATTCTCAGCACCCACATGGCAGCCGAGAACCATCTTTAACTCCAGTTCCAGGGGAATCCAACGCCCTCTTCTGACCTCCACGGCATTGCACTACAAGGGTGCACAAACCTACATGCAGACAGTACATTCATACACATACAAGAATAAATAAAAATTAAAAAAAAAAAGTGACCAGAGCCTTCTATGTGGTAGATGAACACTGTACCACTACACTACATTTCCAGCCCCTAGAAATAATTTTTATATCATTCCCTAGCTACTATTGGTACATATTGAATACAGGACAGGAATGCTGCTGAATAGCCTACAATGCCCAGGATGTCAGAAATGGTACAAAAGAGTAGTAACATTCCTCTCACCTTAAGGGAGCTCTTTTTTTTTTTTTTTTTTTTTTTTTTTTTTT
>VZQC01006820.1:337144-357102 GCA_009823505.1 Rhizomys pruinosus
TTTTTTTTGCTTTTTCAAGACAGGGTCTCCCTGTAGACCAGGCTGGCCTTGAACTCACAGAGATCCGCCTGCCTCTGCCTCCCAAGTGCTAGGATTAAAGGCGTGTGCCACCACGCCTGGCAGGGAGCTTTTTTTTAATGTAAGTATATGAGTCTTTCACCTGCATGTAAATAAGTGCACCTGTGTAATGCAATTCCTGCAGAGGTCAAGAAAGGCATATCTGATCCTCCTGCCTGCAGAACTGGAATTATAGGCAGTTGTTAGCTGCAATATGGATGCTGCCAAATGGATTCAAACCTGAGTAGTCTATAAGAGCAGCCAGTGCTCTTCCCCAGTTTGCTCATTAGAAATGTTAATAGTCAGAGCCCGGGGTGGTGGCACAGGCCTTTAATCCCAGCAGAGGCAGGCGGATCTCTGTGATTTCAAGGCCAGCCTCGTCTACACAGCGAGTTCCAGGCCAGCTGGGGCTACAAGGAGAGCCTGTCTCAAAAATAAAATAAAAATTTTAATTTTAAAAAAAGTTAATAATCAGTGTCCTAGAATTGGTATACTTACTGGTTTTGAAGTACTCTATCATGTAACATTTAGGAATAGTGTTCCCCCAAGGTGTGGGTGGGGAGCAATTGATCCAACAGTTGTGTTCATGTGGATGAACTTCGTTGTTCTTTACTTCTTCCATCAGTCTTCCAAAGTACCTTTGAAAGGAGATTTCAGTTACAAATACAGATTTCCTAGATCACCTGCATTTTATCTAGACCATATGTCACCATTGTGACATTTTTATTCATTTTACTCTTTTACATCTGTGCATATTTGAAGATGTTTTTATTCACTGGAGTTATTAAGTTCTTTGGTAGCAGTGATTTTACCATAAGAACAGTGAAGTTGCAGGAAGGTATCAATCACATCGTCATGTTGCTGCCCAAGAGAAGTCCAAACCAATCTTTTTTCTTTCTTCCCTTTTGTTTTGTTTTGTTTTGTTTTGTTTTGTTTTGTTTTGTTTTGTTTTGTTTTGTTTTGTTTTGTATTTGGTCTTTTTGAGACAGGGAATTCCTGTAGCCCCCCAGCTAGACTGTATCTCATTTTGTAGACCAGGCCGGCCTTGAACTCAAAGAGATCTGCCATGTGCCACCGTGCCCAGGTTTTTTTTTTTCATACCATTGAACTGTCTGTCTGTCTGTCTCTCTCTCTCTCTCTCTCTCTCTCTCACACACACACACAGAGAGAGAGGGGGGGGGAACAAAATACCTTTCTTTGTCCTTGGAATTCAAAGTTTGTCATTGGATATATTGAACTAAGTAGATCTTTTTTTGTAATCCTCACTCTTTGAACTCAAAAAGATCCGCCTGCCTCTGCCTCCCGAGTGCTGGAATTAAAGGTGTCCTCCACCATGCCCAGCACCACTTTTATTAATGTCAAAGATTAATTAAAGGTATCTACAATACTGATGCTTTTGACATAGACTTTGTGATGTAAGCCTCTTACCTTAGACTTGGGATTATAGACATGCACCATCACATTCCAACTTCAGTACTTCTTTTAAATGAATTATTTCACTTAAAATGCACTAAATTTGCATTTAGGGTATTTGACTACAATTTAGAAAAATATTAGTCCCCCTTTTAAGAAAAAGAATTATGAGGCTGAAGAGGTGGCTCAGCTGTTAAGAGTGCCGACTGCTCTTGCAGAGGGCCCAGGTTCAATTCCCAGCACCCACATGGCTGCTAAGAACTGTCTTTAAGACGAGCATGGTGATGCATGCCTTTAATCCCAGCACTGGGGAGGCAGAGGCAGGCGGATCTCTGTGAGTTCAAGGCCAGCCTGGTCTACAGAATGAGTTCCAGGCCAGCTGGGGCTAAAGGGAGACCTTGTCTCAAAAAGACAAAAAAAATGAAAAAACAAGAAAAAAAAAAGAGAATCAGTGTTCACATATGATGTGCTTTACTCAAGTTACATTTAATTTTTTACTAGTAAATGCTTAAGGTTATAGCTATGACTAATACTGTTTCTATAAATTTATTTGTTTTTTAAATACTTTCAAGATAATGGAAGTAAATGGACAAAATTTTGAAAACATTACATTTGTGAAAGCCCTTGAAATTTTGAGGAACAATACTCATCTTGCACTCACTGTGAAGACCAACATTTTTGGTGAGTTTTGTTAAAGCTGCTGGCTGGGGGGATTGTTGTTTTGTGATAATAGAAAAGTAAAAAGGCATTTCAGTGTGATAGAAGATAATAAAATATAAAAATTGCATCTGCATTATTCAAATATTAGAATTATTTTATTTATTTCTGTATGTGTATGAATGTACTGTCTGCATGCAAGTTTGTGCACCCATGTCGTGCAATGCCGCGGAGGTCAGAAGAAGGTGTCGGATTCCCCTGGAACTGGAGTTCTCCTGGAATTGGAGTTTCAGATGGTTCTTGGCTGCCATGTGGGTGCTGGGGATCGAACCCGGGTCCTCTGTCAGAGTGGTTGACGCTCTTAACCACTAGGCCATCTCTCCAGCCCTAGAATTATTGTTTTATAATCTGTCATTTATCATATAATAAATTCCCTGAAACAAGTTTGAAAATAGATAATTTAAGCCGGGTGTGGTGGCGCACGCCTTTAATCCTAGCACTTGGGAGGCAGAGGCAGGCGGATCTTTGTGAGTTCAAGGCCAGCCTGGTCTACAGAGTGAGTTCCAGGACAGCTGGGGCTACAAGGAGACCCTGTCTCGAAAAGACCAAAAAAAATAAAAGAAAATGAGACAATAGCATAGAAATAAAGCCAAAAAGAATTTCTTTTTTTTTTTTTTTTTTTTTTTTAATTCAGTTCAGGCGTTATTTCCTTTCCTCCTCCCCCACCCCACCCCACCCCATCCCAGATATGGAATTCCCCATAACTGTCCTGCAGCTTTCTCTCATTTTTTTTTTTTCATTTTTAGCTATAAGTGATAATCCATGAGTACAAGCATCCTTCATGCAAAACCTATCTGCAGGCTGTTGTGCCCAAACACCTACAGCCCCACCATCCAGTGGGGGGTGACAGGTTGTTTGTTCAATCAAGTTGATCAAATGAGTGTCCAGACTACATTGCTGTAGTTTCACCATTCACCCCAATCGCAGCCCTTACATTCTACCACGCCCCCTCTTCCGCAGGTTGTTCCCTAGGCTTAGAAAAGGGGCACAGGTGGATGAGAGGTAAAACAGTCCACTCTCTCTGGAGCTGTTGACTTGGACTCTGGTCAATTCTGGCTGTTTCCTTTCATGGGCTGACAGTTTGTCCAGGAATAACCTTTCGATCCTACTAATGAAGAACAAGCAATTAGATATATAGGTATTTAAGCAGCACTAATAGTTATGGTAGGTTACTTTAGCATAGACACATGTTTGGATATGTTAATCCATGAATTACAATTTTCCCCCCTGTTAAATATGACAGGGTCTTACTGTGGCTTATAACATCTCCTAACCTGTAGAGGATGGTAATGAAACTTAATGTGCGTGCTGAGTAATACCTAAAGGTCATAACCAAGCTCTTTTCCTCTCCTGATGTACAAAGCCATCACTTTTACCTGTTTTGACCTAGCTTTCTGAAATAACTATCAATGCCAGATTAGTTGGTTCCTGAAAATAAATGCAGTCGAACATTGAAATCTGTGAATTATAGGGTTCTAAACAGTATATTCTTCCTTTCTGTGTAACAACATTTAGCATAACTGCACTGTATTAAATTTACTTTTAATTTTGTGGTATAAGGGATTAGCATCGGGGTTTTAGAAGTGCTCCGTAACTGAACTATATCTCCAGCCCTGCACAC
This sequence comes from Rhizomys pruinosus, assembly GCA_009823505.1. NCBI lineage: Eukaryota > Metazoa > Chordata > Mammalia > Rodentia > Spalacidae > Rhizomys > Rhizomys pruinosus. The sequence continues at coordinate 340,953 of VZQC01006820.1, forward strand.
ATTTGTTTTTATCGTATTTTTTTAATTTTATTTATTTTTTTATGTGTATGAATGTACTGTCTGCATGTAGATTTGTGCACCCATGTTTTGCAATGCCGAGGAGGTCAGAAGAGGGTGTGTTGGATTCCCCTGGATCTGGAGTTAAGGTTCTCAGCTGCCATGTGGGTGCTGGGAATGGAACCTGGGTCCTTTGCAAGAGCAGTCGGAGCTCTTAATCACTAGGCCATCTCTCCATCCCCAGTTTTTTATCATATTTATATGTGGGGAAAAAAAAAGTCTTTCTTGTGCACTTTTAACTAAGTCTACTTTTTTGGGGGGTGGGGATCTTTTCCAAATAGGGTCTCCTTGTACCCCAGCTGTCCTGGAACTCACTCTGTAGACTAGGCTGGCTTTGAACTCACAAAGATCCGCCTGCCTGTGCCTCCCAAGTGCTAGGATTAAAGGCATGCACTACCACGCCTGCCGGCAACTAAGTCTCCTTTTGATTTCTGTTTTGAAACTGGGGATGATTGTCATTTGGTTTTATTAGACTCCATTGAATTTTGGCCAAAGTTATAAGACAACAATAAATCCAGAACAGCAATTAAAAACCAAAGACAGGGGCTGGAGAGATGGCCTAGTGGTTAAGAGCACTGACTGCTCTTGCAGAGGACCCGGGTTTGATCCCCAGCACCCACATGGTGGCTGAGAACCGTCTTTAAATCCAGTTCCAGGGGAATCCGACGCCCTCTTCTGACCTCCGCAGCATTGCACGACACGGGTGCACAAACCTACATCCAGACAGTACATTCATAGACATACAAATTAATTAATTAATTAAAACAAAACAAAGACAGTTTGGTTCTTATGAGGTAGAAGTTGAGGGAGGTGTGGTAGTGTGAGGGGAGGGGCAGAGGCAGGTGGATGTGGACAAGGTTACAAAGCTGCATATTACTGCAGAAGTGTGGAGCCTGGAATAAAGTAAAGCTTAAGTACTCCACACTCTTTCCTGACCCTAGGTGGAGTGCAGTCAGCCAAGCAAAACAGCAGAGACTATTTCCAGCAAATATTTATGAAACATTTGTCAAAGGGTAGCGCTTTTTTTTTTTTTTTGGTCTTTTTTGAAATGGTCTCCCTGTAGCCACAGCTGTCCTGGAATTTGCTCTGTAAACCAGACTGGCCTTGAACTCACAAAGATCCGCCTGCCTCTGCCTCCCAAGTGCTAGGATTAAAGGCATGCCCCACCACGCCCCAAAGGGTAGCATTTTAATATAGACAGGATATTCACAGTAAAGCCTCAGTAACTTTGGCATTACCATGAAATCAAATTGAGCATGAAACTTTTAGGCATAACACATACAAAAAGGAAAGTCATGACCTGAAAATGTTTAGATACTACAAGAGAAAACAATTTTGTTACTTAATACTGACATCCAATGACTACCGGCAATAAGGAAAGCCAGAGCTGCTGACAGGAGTGAGAGAGAGCCAGTAAGTGGTCTTTTCCAGACTGAAGAAGAAAGTTAAATTAAGGAATAGACAAGAAAGCACTTCTCATGATTTAATGCCTCATGTCTTGAAACAAGAACTACAAATCAGGAAAGAAAAGGGGGGGAACAAAAAAAACAGCTCTTAAATTGATATGAAGTATGGTAACCAGTCAGAGCTGTCAGTAGGAGTCAGTAACAAGCTGAGGAAGTCCTCCAGACTATCCATTACAAAAAGACAAGAGTTGACACTAACAGGAAATGTGAGGAATTGGCATTTAGGCAGTGCCAGCAGGACCCTCACCACCACCCCACCCCCTCCCCAGTGAAGGCAAGATACATCTTATCTGATTCAAAGCACCTGTGAGTTCAGCAAAATGGTTTTTTTTGTGTGTGTGTCCAGTTTTTTGACTGAAGATTATACCCCCCCCCAAAAAAAAACTAGCATGCATAAAAGTAGCCACAAAATATTTACAAAAATAGGGCTGGAGAGATGGCTCAGCAGTTAAGAGCACCAACTGCTCTTGTAGAGGACCCAGGTTCAATTCCCAGCACCCATATGGCAGCTAAGAACTGTATTTAAGCTGGGCGTGGTGGTGCACGCCTTTAATCCTAGCACTCTGGATGCAGAGGCAGGTGGATCTCTGAGTTCAAGGCCAGCCTGGTCTACAGAGTGAGTTCCAGGCCAGCTGGGGCTATAGAGAGACCCTGTCTCCAAAAAAATTAAAAAATATATATATTTAGAAAAATAGTAAAGAACTACATTACAGAGTAGAGAAGAAAATAGAGTATGAAGAAGTGAGCTGGGGGCAAGAGATGATGGCTAAACAGGTGAAGGCATCTGCCACCAAGCCTCATGGCCTAGGTTTGATCTCCAGGACCCCTGTGATAGAAAGAACTGCTTCTCTGGAGTTGTCCTCTGACCCACACACACACTAATTAGTGAATTTTTAAAAAATTTTAAAGAGGTCATCTGAAGCCATAACTGCATTTACATACATACATATATATGTATACACACACACACAAAGACAACTGAGACTGAGCTTCTTTTCTCAATAGAGTCCTACAGAGAGTGCAGGCCCATCGTGGGCCTGCTGAGAAGATTCCTAAGAATCTGTGTAAAATCCCATCCTTGGACTGTGTTTTTCTTTTGCTGGAACCATTTTTATTTTCCATAGAATGTAGCTAAAAGAAAGATGTTTGAGGAACTGGAGCTCACAGGCTTGTAGTTCAGTGCTCACCAAAGCCAGAACAGTTTAGCAACATGATTTGGAATAGGAACCTTCAAAGGCTCATTCTAAAATAGATAGGAACTGAACTCTAGTTCCCCCTTCAGGGGACCTAGAAAACTTCAGGTTTTGCTCCTGAAAAATTAAGTGCCTGGCCAAAAATAGTAAAAGGGGGGATTAGGGGGAGGGGGGAGACAGCGTCTACAGGCACATGGTTTTTTGGGTTTTTTTGTTTTGTTTTGTTTTTGTGTTTTGAGAGAGGGTGTGCCTGTAGTCCCAGCTGTCCTGGAACTATGTATACCAGGCTGGCCTTGAACTTGCAGAGATCCACCTGACTCTGCCTCCTGAGTACTGGGATTAAAGGTATGCGCCACCTTGCCAGCTTGTATCTTCTTTTTTTTTTTCTTTTACATGTATCTTCTTAAGAGTGCATCTTCCCCAGGCTAGACTCAAAGCATTTTGAAAACTAGCTGTGGAGCATCAGGGTGAACTCACAAAGTTCAGAGTTAAGAATGTCTCCTTTATCCTTGTTCTCTATTTCCCTCTACCTCAGGGGGAAGAGCCTTCAGTGGGATTGTAGCTTCCCAGAGGGCAGGACTAACAGCTTCATTGATTTCCGTTTCCCCTCTCTCCCTCTTCTCCTTGCCTTTGCACCCCGCCCCTGCCACACACCATTTTCTCCCTCCTCTCCACTTTCCTCTCCCCCCAGTTTTGCTGCTAGCTCTGTAATGTCTATAGAGTGTCTCTTAGTCCTGGAACCTAAAGTAGTAGAATGTGGTATTACTAGGCCACGCTGCCACTACACCTGAATAAAGACATGGCTGACTGAGCATTTCAGCACAAGAGCAGACCCATACTCTGAGAAACATGCGCTCAAGCCAAGCTTCACTCAAACTTTTATTCAGAGAAAGTGGATCCACCCCCTCTCATCAGAGAACTATGCACTTGATACCCTTTGATCCCTACTCCTAAAATATCACATGCAATATCAAGCAGACTTCTCGTTTACTCTCACTGTTTTCAATGAGAATACTAGAAGCTTTCTGTGCTTGCACACAGTAAACAAACACACCCACATTCACTATCTTAGGTGGACTGCAAAGTGGGGTCCTGAGGGATTAAGGCTATATGCCTAAGTCACAGTGGGAGCACATGGCTCAGTAAGCTTGCCTGCATCATTATAAAGAGTCACTTTTTTGTACAAGGTTAAGTGAAAGTCATTAGTCTAGATTCTGTCCATACTGTAATGTCCTTCCTACAGTAGAAATAGCAGATTGATGACTGAGTCAGAGATAAGAAGGACAAACCTGTAAAGTTGATTTTGAATTCTTCACATGCCCTCCAGCCTGTGCATCATGGGTATGGTAATACTGAACAGAGACTTTGAGAACCAGCATTATAGGTGAACCTCTCTCCAGAACTAAACATGATGTGGTAGAAAGTGGGCAGATCTGCAAAGCCTTGAAAAACTGAGGGTTGGAGTCATAGTCACAGGACAGCTACAAACACCATTGTTCTCACAAGATCTAAGTATGACTAAGAATGATTTTAGGTATTACAGGGACTCCTTTAAGAAAAAAAATCGAGGTGGGAGGGTCCCAGGCTTGGTGATTTTTATATTTTTGTACATTGAAAACTGATTGATTTCAAGTTTCATGACCATTACCACTTCAGATAGTGCCTTTACACTCCTCCCTCTAGCTCTTTTCCAAATGAGAGATCAGTGTTTGCTGTTAAAAGATTTTGTACCCCACATAGAGTTGTTTGTTTGTTTGTTTGTGTTGTGGCGGTGGTAGTGTTTGAGGCAGGATCTCAGAGGTAGACCAAGCTAGGCTCCAGCTCATGGCCTCCTGCCTTGGTCTTCCTAGCCCTGGGATTATAGGTATGCATCTTTATGCCCCAGAAAAAGAAGTAGAGGTGGAGATGGTAGACGTAGATGTGGAGGTTGTGGTGGAGACGGCGGCGGTGGTGGTGGTGGTGGTGGTGGTGGTGGTGGTGGTGGTGGTGGGTTTTGTTGTGTTGGGGCAAAGTCCTGGCCTTACAAACATTAACAAAACACTTTACCACTGAGTCCCCAACTTTAGATATTTTCCTTTTTTGTTATTTTTGTTTGTTTGTTTGTTTGTTTGTTTTTGGTCTTTTCGAGACAGGGTCTCCCTGTAGCCCCAGCTGTCCTGGAACTCACTCTGTAGACCAGGCTGGCCTTGAACTCACAAAGATTCGCCTGCCTCTGCCTCCCAAGTGCTAGGATTAAAGGCGTGCGCCACCACGCCCGGCTGTTTGTTTTTTTTAATTGGCGTGCACGTATGTATGTAGGCATGGGGGAGAGAACAGCATGAAAGTGAGCAGCTATATGCATACCATAGCACACATGTGGAGGTGAAAGGACAACTTTCAGGAGTCCATTCTCCCCTTCCGCCTTGTTCTGAGGTAGGATCTCTTGTCTCTACTTCCCTGTGTACTTAACCCAGATGGCCACAACCTTCTAGGAGATTCTCCTATCTCACCTGTCATCTCACCATAGAAGTGCTAGGATTACAGGACATAACCACCACATCCAGGGATCAAACTCAGGTCCTCAGGAGTGCAGAATAAACAGTTTTACCAGCTGACCCATCTTCCTGACCTCCAATCCTGCTTTCTGCTTACTATAGGCTGTGTGATGTTTTTTTTAAAAAATGAGCTAGACAAGGTGCTACATGCCTGTAATCTCAGCTTTCAGGAGGCAAAGGCAGACAAATTTCTGTGAGATACAGGCTAGCTTGGGCTAGGGCTACAGAGAGAGACCCTGTCTCAAAAAACAAGCAAACAAAAAAATATGCAGTGATTTCAATTTTAGATATTTAACTTTAGATTCTAGGATATACATTTTAATTTCTTCTTTTTGTTATCTTTTGGGTTGTTGATTTGGGGAGGCAGTTGATATACAGGGTCTTGTGTAGCCATGCTGGACTGGAACTTGCTATGAGGCCCTGACTGAGCTTTTCCTCCTGAGTTCCGGGATTGCATGTCAATCTAAGATATAATAGTTTTAGAGCCATTGAGTCATCTTACATACATTATGAATTCAAAGGAATCTGCTGCATCTTCTGATGTAGCCGTGACAAAGATTTGTTAAGCTAAACAAATCCAACACAGAAAGACAAGTATGGCATGCTCTCACTCATAAGAAAACTAAAGTGGTGTTTACCTGAAAGCAAACTAGAGAGTACTAGAGATTTAGAGGCCGATGAGAGGGAGTAGAATGGTTGATAATGATCAAAAACATGATATGTGAATGCATGAGAATAATATCTTTAGATCCATTAGTATGTGCAAGTGACATAAGCTTTTTTTTTATTGTTTTGTATGTGTATGAATGTACTGTCTGCATGTAGGTTTGTGCACCCATGTCATGCAATACTGCAGAGGTCAGAAGAGGGTGTCAGATTCCCCTGGAACTGGAGTTAAAAACAGTTCTTAGCCACCATGTGGGTGCTGGAGATCTAATCCGGGTCCTCTGCAAGAGCAGTCAGCGCTCTTAACCGCTAGGCCATTTCTCCAGCCCTGACAAACTTTTTTAGAAGTATAGCTGGGCGTGGTGGCACACACCTTTAATCCTAGCACTCAGGAGGCAGAGTCAGGCAGATCTTTGTGAGTTCAAGGCCAGCCTGGTCTACAGAGTGAGTTCCAGGACAGCTGGGGCTACCGGGAGACCCTGTCTCAAAGACCAAAAAAAAGGAATCCAGGGGCTGGAGAGATGCCTCAAAAGTTAAGGGCTGCTCTTACAGAGGACCCAGGTTCAATTCCTAGCAGCAACATGGCGGCTAATAACTGTCTGCAACTCCAGTTCCTGGGGAATCCAGTGCCCTCTTCTGACTTCCACATGTATTGCATGACTATGACATGGGTGTACTTATGCACATGCAAGCAATATATTCATACACATAAAATTTAAATAAAGTGTTTTCAAAATAAATCCAGTATGGTGGTATATAATTATAATCCTGGCAATGGAGAGTTTGTGGCAGAAAGATCACTAAGGGTTCAAGGGCAGCCTGTGTAGCATGACTATCAAAAAAAAAAAAAAAAACGGGCTAGAGAGATAGCCTAGTGGTTAAGAGCACCGACTGCTCTTGCAGAGGACCCGGGTTCGATCCCCAGCACCCATATGGTGGCTGAGAACCATCTGTAACTCCAGTTCCAGGGGAATCCGAGACCCTCTTCTGACCTCCGTGGCATTGCATGACATGGGTGCACAAACCTACATGCAGACAGTACATTCATACACATACAAAAATAAATAAAATTTTATTTTATTTTATTTTATTTTGGTCTTTTTCGAGACAGGGTCTCCCTATAGCCCCAGCTGTCCTGGAACTCACTCTGTAGACCAGGCTGGCTGGCCTTGAACTCACAAAGATCTGCCTGCCTCTGCCTCCCAAGTGCTAGGATTAAAGGTGTGCGCCACCACGCCCAGCTACTAAAAATAAATAAAATTTTTCAAAAATTAAAAAAAAAACAACAAAAAACAGAGGACAAGCGGAGGGGAGGGGAGGAAAGTAAGAAAGGAAAAAAAGAAAACCTGACCTTTGCTATAGGCTAGTAGTGGGATTCCATGAGGACCTGGCTATAGGCTAGTAGCGGGATTCCATGAGGACCTGGCTATAGGCTAGTAGCGGGCTTCCGTGAGGACTGGCATGTCAATCCTGTCTTCAAGCGTGCTGGTGGCTGGCTTCTTTCCATTTTTCCAATGACTTCATTTTCTCTTTCTTTGGCAAAACTGAAGAAAGAAGATCTAGCAGATCAATGGGCATGAATCTGACAGTGATTGTTTATCTTTAAAATGTTGTTGGTACAAAACTTTATGAGAAGAAAGAAAATGACAAGTTTGTTTATTTCCACAGTGTTCAAAGAATTGCTTAGTAGGACTGAACAAGAGAAATCTGGTGTTCCTCATATTCCCAAAATTGCTGAAAAAAAAAGTAATCGCCATTCAATCCAAGATGTACCAGCAGATATTGAACAGGCGCCACAGGAGAAGGGGAGTAAGAAAGTGAAAGCAAATACTGTCTCGGTTGGAAGAAACAAAATCAGAAAAATTTTGGACAAAACACGATTTAGTATCTTGCCTCCAAAACTATTTAGGTAGGTAACGTCAATCTTAGTCATGTGGGAATTTTCATATCGATTAAGTTTTTTATTGCAGGGAAGGCAGATTTGTGTCACTTTGGTGTTTTTTTTTTTAAGTTAATTTTTATTGAGCACATTTAATACAACATTTCTTAATCAAATTTAGACTCATTCCCCCCATCCATGCCCACCCCTCGAGCCCTCCCCCCCCACCCCCAGAGTTCATGGATTCGATCACACACACATGCCAAGTCCTGTCTTGCATCTTTTTCTCAGTCTTTTCGGTGCACGCATTTACTGTTTTGGTCAGTTCTTTGTATAGGTTTTTCTCTCTCTGGACTGATATAATTGGCATTAAGTAGAGGAAATGTTAGTTCAAGAGTATTTATTTATTTATTTATTTTATATGTATGAGTGTGCTGTCTGCATGTAGGTTTGTGCCCTCGTGTCGTGCAATGCTGCTGAGGTCAGAAGAGGGTGTCGGATTCCCCTGAACTAGAGCTAAAGACGGCTCTCAGCCGCCATGTGGGTGCTGGGGATTGAACCCAGGTCTTCTGCAAGAGCAGTTGGCACTCTTAACCGCTAGGCCATCTCTCCAGCCCAGAGAAAGCATATTTAAATAAAGCACATAATGCCTTTTTCAGTAATTAAAATTCTCAGACTAGGGAAATGGCTTAGTCATATAGAAGAAGGGCTTGCCACTCAAGCATAAAGCCCTGAGTTGGGATCACAAAGTTAGCCTCCTGAGCAGGCAGGCTCAGCAGCCAGCACCTGGATTCCTGGCTGACTCGGGAGACAGGGACAGGCAGGTCACTGTCCAAGAGTAGAGTGGGGAGCAGTTGGGGAGGACACCTGACGTCAACTCTGGCCTATACACATGTGCACATGTGTGCATGTGAATTCACATGTACCCCCTCCCCCAAAAATTTTTCAAATATCAGAAAATGTTCTTCTAACCAGGGAACAAATTTGGTCTTCATTTAACTTGGCCCTTGTAGGTGGTTGAAATATGATGGGCTTTGTCCCTAATCTCAATCGTGTCTTAAGTGTCTGTTTTCATTAAGCTGTATGGTGGGTGAACAGCAGAACTTTAAAACAGCAAAATTCTTTAATACTGTACATGTTAGCAAAAGCTTGTTCTAACCAGTGAGGGTTAAGTGAAGAGAATATTCGATGGGCTAGCCTACAATGAAGGTATTAGAGAGGGTTTGAGTTGGCTAGAATTCACTGCACAAACAGGAAAAACTAGGGACCAGATGGTAAAAAAAGCAACATGGAGAGTTGCCTTAGGTAATGTTTTGAGTCGCACCTCGGAACCCTAGCAGATTTGGTCTGAAAAGTATACATCAGAGGGCTGGAGAGATGGCTCAGCGGTTAAGAGCACTAACTGCTCTTGCAGAAGAACCAAAATTCTGATCCCAGTACCCACATGGGGGCTAACAACTGTCCATAACTCCACTTCTAGGGGATCTGAAACACTCTTCTGGCCTCCATAGGCATTGGACGTAAAGGGTATACTTACTTGCAGCCAAAGCACTCAAACATAAAATAAAAATTTTTAAGTATACATGTGTTTTATCTGATTCTCATTGTGACTGGTGGCACAGGTTGTGACACGTGTCATCTCAAGCCACAGAATGTCATAATTGGAACTCACTTTAACAGTGTTAGAACTCCATTCTGAGCAGCTCAAGCAACACCATGTCTGCATTATTTGGAGAGTGAGAATTAGTTACTGTTTGTGGACTCTGTGCTCATGTCATGAGACACAGAAGTTGAGGTCAACAGGAGTAGTTAGTTGAATGTTTCCCACATGATCACTTTGTATTGGTATCAGACAAAGAACAGTCTAGTAGAAAACAGGTTTATTTAAATTCAGAATTTTTTTTAATTTTTCATTTATTAAGCAGTAACCATTCCTTGAATCTTCTAATTTGTGCCAACAAGAAGCTAGTGGTGCACACCTTTAATCCTGGCACTCAGGAGGCAGAGGCAGACAGCTCTCTGTAAGATCAAGGCCACCCTGGTCTACATAGTGAGTTTTCAAACTTGCTAGGGCTACATAATGACCCCATCTTGAAAAAAAAGCATTGGCTTTCAAATTCAAACATGAGTGGAAGTATGCTGCTCTTAGAAATTTCTATCGCCGGGCGTGGTGGCCTTTAATCCTAGCACTTGGGAGGCAGAGGCAGGCGGATCTTTGTGAGTTCAAGGCAAGCCTGGTCTACAGAGAGAGTTCCAGGCCAGCTGGGGCTACAGGGAGATCCTGTCTCGAAAAGATCAAAAATAAATAAATAAATAAATTTCTATAAACCCAGATATCTCTTCTAGACACATTCAGTATAGTAAAACATGAGTTATTTCAGCCAAAAAAATGTTAGAAGATAGGATATTTTAGCGTAATAAAAGATTTTGAGACCTATTTTGTGAGGAGACACTAATTTCTCATTTTTTTAGACTTTTTGTTTTGTTTTTGTCATTTCGAGACAGAATCATGTGACACAGGGTCTCCCTTTTAGTCCCAGCTGGCCTGGAGCTTGCTGTGTAGACCAGGTCAGCCTTGAACTCACAGAGATCCACCTGTCTCTGCCTCCGGAGTGCTGAGATTAAACCCATGCGCCACCACACCTGGCTTCACTGCACTTTTTTTTTTTTTTTTTTTTTTTTTTTTTTTTTTTTTTTGGTATTTTTGAGACAGGGTCTCCCTTTTGTCCCAGCTGGCCTGGAGCTCACTCTGTAGACCAGGCTGGCCTTGAACTCAGAGATCCGCCTGCCTCTGCCTCCCAAGTGCTAGGATTAAAGGCGTGCGCCACCACGCCTGGCTGACTACACATTTTTTAAAAATATTTCTTGGGGGCTGGAGAGATAGCCTAGCGGTTAAGGGCACCAACTGCTCTTGCAGAGGACCCAGGTTCGATCCCCAGTATCCACATGGCGGCTAAGAACGGTCTATAACTCCAGTTCCAGGAGAACTCCAGTTCCAGGGGAATCCGAGACCCTCTTCTGACCTCCGCAGCATTGCACAACACAGGTGCACAAACCTACATGCAGACAGTACATTCATACACATACAAAAATAAATAAAATTAGAAAAAAATTTCTTGCCCCTTACATCATTTAAAATGAATCGAGAGATTTAAAATGCTGACGAGCTGGCTCAGCAGTTAAGAACACTGGCTGCTCCTGAAATCCTCAGGACCCACATAGGTGCTAACAACTGTCAACTCTAGTTCCGGGCTGGAGAGATGGCCTAGTGGTTAAGAGCACCGACTGCTCTTGCAGAGGACCCGGGCTCCATCCCCAGCACCCACACGGCAGCTGAGAACCATCTTTGACACCAGTTCCACGGGAATCTGACACCCTCTTCTGACCTCCACGGCATTGCATGACAGTACATTCGTACACATAGAAAAATAAATAAAATAACTACATGCAGACCAACCTACATGCAGACAGTACATTCGTACACATAGAAAAATAAATAAATAACTCTAGTTCCAGGGGTCTGACACTCCTCTGATCTCCACAGGCATTGCACAACATGGATGCACTTACATATATACAGGCAATACATTCATACACATGCTAAGCAAGTCCTCCTCCACTGAGCCATGTCTCTAGCCCTTGGCTTTTTTTGAAACAAGGTCTCACTTGTGGAACTCGCTTTGTGACCCAGGCTAGTCCCAAATCCATGAATGTGAGCCCCATCTTCCCTAGTGCTGGATGTATAGGTGTGCACACCACACCCAACAGTTTCTTTTTCTATACAAAAGTATGCTGATCTTCCAGTTGTGGGTACACATTCCTGTAAGCCAGTTGGCTAATTCAAGGCTAGCCTGGCTAAATAGTGAGTTCAGTGAATTAGATCCTATCTCAAGAACTAAAAATCATTTAGAGAAAAACAGTCACAGAGATGCGATTAGAGAAATAGGTAGAGATCATGATTCAGATGATCCTTATCAATATTATGCAAAGGTCTAGTGTCAGGTGACACAGGACCTTTCAGTGCAGCTGCTTGTTCCTGTCGTTGAGGCCTTGCTGTGTTGCCCATGCTGGCCTTAAACTCATGGAGACAAGTAATTCTCTTTCTTCAGCTACTAAGGGCCCTAGAAAACACTTTAAAAGTCCAAGTACAGGAAGTTAGTTAGATAAATAGTACAGTAGCCTACAAAAATTGACAGGAGGGAGAATGTCCACTTGTCACTTGTGGGGCTAGAGAGGTAGCTCAGTAGTTAAGAATACTTGCTGCTGGCCAGCCTGGTCTACAGAGCGAGTTCCAGGCCAGCTGGGGCTACATGGAGACCCTATCTCGAAAAGACCAAAAAAAAAAAAAAAAGAATACTTGCTGCTTCCAGGCATGGTAGCACATGCCTTTAATTCCAGCACTCCAGAGGCAGAGGCAGGTGGATCTCTGTAAGCTCAGGGCCAGCTGGGGCTGCAGGGTCTCAGAAAGACATCCATATATAAGTTTGGTTCCAGCACCCACATGGCAGCTCATACCCTTCTGCTGTAGCTCCCACTCCAGAGGATCTGACACCCTTTTCTGGCCTCCATAGAAACTAGACATGCACGTGGTATACTTACATACATGCCTACAAATGTTCATACAGTTAAAAAATAAATCATTTCCCTTTAGTCTCAGCTGGCCTGAAGCTCGCTCTTAGACCAGGCTGGCCTTGAACTCACAGAGATCCGCCTGCCTCTGCCTTCCAAGTGCTGGGATTAAAGGTATGTGCCACCACACCCGCCCTAAGACAGCTCTTAACCACTGAGCCCCTGCAATCTCTCCAGCCCCTGAAATTAAAGATTTAAATAATTTTCCTTCTATAATTTCTGGCAGTCTCCTGTTTATCAGGATTTCCTGAAAGAGACATGGAAGACATCTTTCATTTCACCATGAGGAGCACTCAGTGTAGTAGAATACAATCAGAATGTTTATCTGGAGCAGCAAGGCAAGAACGTAGATAGTTTAGAGTAGGAAATCCTCAAGTCCCAAATTATGACTACTTTTAAAATGAAAAACTGTTCTTGGGAAATTAAAATGAAAAGTTATTTTTTATTAACTTGAAAATATTTCACAACTCACGAACTCGAATTTATATCCCCTGTTTAAGTAATTCAGCTTTTTTTGTTTGTTTGTTTGTTTTTGATAGTTTCCCTGTTCCCAGCACACCTGGAAGTCCAGATGTGTACCAGGGGTAGCCTCGATCTCACAGAGATCCAACCCACTTGCCTCTGCCTCCTCAGGGCTTGAGATTAAAGGCGCACACTACCATGCACTCAGCTTCTGTTCTGTCTTTAATCACAGTTGCCCAGGTAACCTCACTGTCTCATTCCCAGAAATACACTGCTTTTCGTACTTATCTCCAAGTGTCTTATCTGTATAATTTTTGTTTGCTTTTAATGTGGGATTATTTTTCATGTGCATATTGATGCTATTTTGTGCCTTTTTTCATTTCGAAATGAAACCAAGTACCTTTGTTCTAAATAAATTTAATGTCAAGGAACTAATTTTTAGGATTTTTTTTTTAAATGTCTTGTTTCTGTTACTGCACCACAATCTCTCAGGAGACTCTTTGGGTAAGAAATGACAGTTATTTCTCAGATAGGCTTTATCAGTATAGCTTTAAGCATGGATATTTTGTCAGTTAAATACTGTTTGGTTCCTGTCATGGCATGGATTGTGCATGACAGTAGAGTGTTCATTTATATATGCTCACACCCTAATTACCATGGATATATGACCTGCTTTACATGAGTATAGCTAGTCTCTTGATTATTAAGAAGCAGAATTAATGTTAATTGCCATCAGTAAGGTAATCTGCACATTTTTGTCTCTGTAGTCAATTCCAACTTGCTACAACTGACATGACTAATTCCCTTTTTTTTTAATTTTTTTTTTATTAATTTTATTTATTTCTGTATGTGTATGAATGTACTGTCTGCATGCAAGTCTGTGCACCCGTGTCGTGCAATGCCGCGGAGGTCAGAAGAGGGTCTCGGATTCCCCTGGAGCTGGAGTTCTCTTGGAATTGGAGTTTCGGACGGTTCTTGGCCGCCATGTGGGTGCTGGGGATCGAACCCGGGTCCTCTGTAAGAGCGGTCGGCGCTCTTAACCGCTAGGCCATCTCTCCAGCCCCGACTTAATTCCCTTTAATAAAAGATTCTAATGAATCCAAAAGTTGGTTCTTTGAAAGAATAAACAAGATAGACAGACCTCTAGCCCAGTTAACCAAAAGAAAGAAAGAACAACTCCAAATCAACACAATCCATGATGAAAAGGGAGATATCACAACAGACAAGGAAAAGATCCAGAAAATCATACGGGAATACTACAAAAACCTATACTCTACAAAGTTTGAAAATGTAGAAGAAATGGATGAATATCTGAAATCCTGGGAATCACCAAAGCTCAACCAAGAAGAGATCAACAGCTAAAACAGACCCATAATATATGAAGAAATTGAAGATTTAATAAGAAACCTCCCAACTAAAAAAAGCCCAGGCCCAGATGGTTTCACGGCAGAATTCTATAAAACATTTCAAAAAAGACTTATAGCCATTATTACTGAAATTGTTCAGAAGGATACAAACAGAGGGAATTCTCCCAAATTCATTCTACGAAACCAGCATCACTCTATTACCAAAACCAGGCAGAGGTACAGCCAAAAAGGAGAACTATAGACCCATCTCCCTAATGAACACAGATGCCAAAATTCTAAACAGGATACTGGCAAATCACACACAGACCCACATCAAGAAGATCATCAATCATGACCAAGTTGGATTCATACCAGAGATGCGGGGATGGTTCAACATATGAAAATCAATAAATATCAAGCATATAAATGGAATGAAAGACAAAAACCACACCATCATCTCAATTGACACAGAAAAGGCCTTTGACAAAATCCAGCATCCCTTCATGCTTAAAGTCCTAGAGGGAAGTGAATTGGAGGGATCATTCCTCAATGTAATCAAAGCCATATACAGGAAACCCACAGCCAATATCATCCTAAATGGAGAAATGACAGAAACATTCCCTAAACTTTTAAAGAAAGAAATTGAAGAAGACATCAGAAGATGGAAAGACCTCCCATGTTCGTGGACTAGGAAAATTAACATAGTAAAAATGTCCATTCTACCAAAACTCTTGTATAGATTTAATGCAATCCCAATTAAAATCCCCAAGAGTTTCTTCACAGGCTTGGAAAAAAAGTCCTTAAATTCATCTGGAAAAACAAAAGACCCCAAATAACCAAAACAACCTTGAGTGAAAAGAGCAACACAGGGGATCTCTGTACCAGACTTCAAACTATACTACAGGGCTATAGTCATAAAAACAGCCTGGGGGGCTGGAGAGATGGCCTAGTGGTTAAGAGCACTGACTGCTCTTGGAGAGGACCCGGGTTCGATCCCCAGCACCCACATGGCGGCCGAGAACCATCTGTAACTCCAATTCCAGGAGAACTCCAGTTCCAGGGGAATCCCACACCCTCTTCTGACCTCCGCGGCATTGCACGACACGGTTGCACAAACCTGCATGCAGACAGTACATTCATACACATACAGAAATAAATAAAAAAAAAATTAAAAAAAAAACAGCCTGGTACTGGCACTGGCACTGGCACAAAAACAGACCTGTTGACCAGTGGAACAAAACTGAAGATCCAAACTTGGCACATACAATTTCAGCCATCTCATATTTGACAAGGGGGCCAAGAATCCACAATGGAGAAAAGACAGCATCTTCAGCAAGTGGTGTTGGCAAAACTGGATCATCACTTGTAGAAGAATGAAATTAGGGCTGGAGAGATGGCCTAGTGGTTAAGAGTGCCGACCACTCTTGCAGAGGACCTGGGTTCGATCCCCAGCACCCACATGGTTGCTGAGAACTGTCCGAAACTCCAATTCCAGGAGAACTCCAGGTCCAGGGGACTCTGACACCCTCTTCTGACCTCCGCGGCATTGCACGACACGGGTGCACTAACTTGCATGCAGACCGTACATTCATACACATACAGAAATAAATAAAATTAATAAAAAAATGAATGAATGAAATTAAACCCCTACCTCTCGCCCTGTACAAAAGTCAACTCCAGGTGGATTAAAGACCTCAACATGAAACCCCAAACTCTGAAGGCGATAGAAGAAAAAGTTGGCAGCAGACTACAAGACATAGGCGTAGGAAAAGACTTCCTAAATCAGACAGCAGCTGCGCAAGAATTAAGGTCGACAATTGACAAATGGGACCTCATCAAACTCAAAAGCTTCTGTACATCAAAAGAAACAATCAAGGAAGTGAAGAGAAATCCCACAGAGTGGGAGGAAACCTTCACT
>VZQC01006820.1:368686-380114 GCA_009823505.1 Rhizomys pruinosus
TATAGATATTCCTGATCAGGTTATAAGAGTTTTCAAAGCAGATCAACAGAGTTGCTACATTATCATCAGTAAAGACTCTACAGCTAAAGAAGTAGTTTGCCATGCTGTTCAGGAATTTGGGTTGACGGGTACACCCGACACATATTCTCTCTGTGAAGTTTCTGTTACTCCTGAGGGCGTCATAAAGCAGAGAAGACTTCCAGACCAATTCTCCAAATTAGCTGATAGAATTCAGCTCAATGGAAGGTGAGTAAGCTTAGTACTGAATATGTAAGTAAGCTTTTTGTAACTTCCCTGTTAAAATAGGTGTTTTAGGTGGAAACATGTTTTGTTGCTACTGAGTTCTCTCTAGAACTAAAGTGGAATTTATCTTTTTTCAACTTTTTGCCTCCATAATTTTGTAAATAGAAATTTGAGGCATTCATAGAAGCCACCATAAAGAGGAGAGAAAGGGAAAACAGCTCTGTAGCTTTGCAGCTATAAATAGTTTATGGTCTGCCAAAAAAATAAAATAAAATAAAAACAATGAGCCAGGAGTGGTGGTGCACGCCTTTAATCCTAGCACTTGGGAAGTAGAGGCAGGCAGATCTTTGTGAGTTCAAGGCCAGCCTGGTCTACAGAGTGAGTTCCAGGACAGCTGGGGCTACAGGGAGACCCTGTCTCGAAAAGACCAAAAAAAAAAAAAGTTTATGGTCTGTGTCTTAACATTTAAATCCCTAGAGGCTCTGTTCTAAAGAGAAGCTGGAGTGCAAGTCTTTTGTATAGGCACCGGTCAGAGTGCCACTTGCGGAGATGGAAGTTGTATTTAAAACAGGAGAAGCTGCTCGGGGAAGTGTTTCTCCTGTACAGATTTCATTCTTCTTTACCTGTCTTGGAAATTTGGGGCAGGAGGGAAGGGGGAAATGGGTGCAGCAACAACTACTGTATAAAAAATAAAATAAGGGCTGGAGAGATGGCCTAGCGATTAAGAGCACCGACCGCTCTTACAGAGGACCCGGGTTCGATCCCCAGCACCCACATGGCGGCCGAGAACCGTCTGAAACTCCAGTTCCAGGGGAATCCGACACCCTCTTCTGACCTCCGCGGCGTTGCACGACATGGGTGCACAAACTTGCATGCAGACAGTACATTCATACACATACAGAAATAAATAAAATTAATTAAAAAAATAAAATAAGCGGGGCTGGAGAGATGGCCTAGCCGTTAACAGTGCTGACTGCTCTTGCAGAGGACCCAGGTTCAATTCCCAGCACCTACGTGGCGGCTGAGAACCGTCTTTAACTCCAGTTCCAGGGGAATCCGACACCCTCTTCTGACCTCCGTGGCATTGCATGACATGGGTGCGCAAACCTACATGCAGACAGTACATTCGTACACGTAAAAAAATAAATAAAATTAAAATAAATAAATAAAACAAGTATAGGCTTAGCATGATGTCACATGCCTTTAATCTCAGCAGAAGCAGGCAGACCTCTTGTGAATTCAAGGTCAGCCTGGTCTACACAGCAAGTTCCAGGCCAGCTGGGGCTACAGGGAGACCTTGTCTCCAAAAGACCAAAAAGAAAAAAAATAGGAATAGCAGAAAACAAACTTAATTTATGTGGGTTTTTTTTGCCTTAATCAGAAATCATGCTTTCCTTTTATTTTTCTTTTTTTTCTTTTTTTAATTTTTTTAATTTATTTTCTATGTGTATGAATGTACTGTCTGCATGCAGGCTTGCGCACCCGTGTAGTACAGTGCCGCAAAGTCAGTAGAGGGTGTGGGATTCCCCTGGAACTGGAGTTAAAGACAGTTCTCAGCCGCCATGTGGGTGCTGGGGATCAAACCCCCAATCCTCTGCAAGAGCAGTCGGCTATCTTAACCACTAGGCCATCTCTCCAGCCCCCAGAAATCATGCTTTCCTATAAATAGCTACTCACATGATACTACCTGTGTTGTGTGTCAGATACTCTTATTTTTTCATTGCTATCAGAAGTACCTGACATGAATAGCTTAAAGGAGGAAGGATTTATTTTTCTCCCAGTCCATCATGACGGGTAGTGTGCAGTAGAGAATGAAACCAGGGACCAGGCAGAGCCTTCAGAGACACCCCCTGGTGACTGGCTTCCTGCAGCTTACCCCCTTTCTAAAATAGCGCCACCTCCCACGTGGGGGCCAACACACTCAAACTGTGATGTTCCACTCCTGGCCCCTAAAAGTTCATGGTGATCTCATAACAAAAATCATTTAGTCCTTCTCTAAGAGTCCTCAAAGTCTTAACAATTACGACTTGTTCACACACCAAGTCCAAAGTCTTTTCTGAGACCCAAGACAAACTCTAGCTGTGAGCCTTATAAAATCAAAAATACTTCTGAGGTAAGAGTGACACAGGGTAGGGGGCTGGAGAGATGGCCTAGCGGTTAAGAGCGCCAACCGCTCTTACAGAGGACCCGGGTTCGATCCCCAGCACCCACATGGCGGCTGAGAACCGTCTGAAACTCCAATTCCAGGAGAACTCTAGTTCCAGGGGAATCGAGACCCTCTTCTGACCTCCGCGGCATTGCACGACACGGGTGCACAGACTTGCATGCAGACAGTACATTGATACACATACAGAAATAAATAAAATGCCGGGCGTGGTGGCACATGCCTTTAATCCTAGCAGTTGGGAGGCAGAGGCACACGGATCTCTGTGAGTTTGAGGCCAGCCTGGTCTACAGAGCGAGTTCCAGGACAGCCAGAGCTACAGGGAGACCCTGTCTCAAAAAAAAGAAGAGTGACACAGGGTAAACATTTCCATTCCTGATAGGAGAATAGCAAGAAACAGTCAAACTAAAACAAGGCTGAAATCCATCAGGGCAAACATTAAATCCTGTAGATCCATATCTGACATCCAGGGCACATGATGTCATCATGTAAGCTTGGATACCCTCCTACACCGACACCCTCCCCCCAACACACACGTGTTATTGGTACTCTGGAAGACACTTCACATTCCTGGCATCTCCAGCATCCTGGAGTCTAAATTGCCCACTTCACTTATCACCTGCTCAGAGGCTGACTGAGGAAACCCTGACCCTGCCATGCATTGTCCAGTTTCCCAGGCCTTCCTTTGAAATCTTGGTGGAAGCCTCCATGACCAATAACTCTTATATCTGCAAGCCTACAAAAGTATTTTCACATGGACAGTGCCAAGGTCTGCTGCAAGACTGAGAAGTAGTTGAAATTTTTGGACTAGTTCTAGTGGCTCATGGGTACCTGAATGGCTGAGCACGCTAGAATAAATCCTGAGAAAACAGTTTCTTCACTGGCACTGTGCTTGCAGAGCATCTCAGTGGCTCTGTTCAAAAGACAGTTTCTCATTTATTTACTATGTGTATTTTTACAGTGCTGCAGATGGAAGCAGAGCCTTGTTCATGCTAGGCAAGTGCTCTACATTGAGCTCTATCCAAAGCCCCCTTTTTTGCTTCTTGTTTGAAACAGGGTCTAAGTTGTCCAAGCAGTCCTTGAACTTGGAATCTTCCTATCTCAGCCTCCTAAGTTGCTGGAATGCTGCTGCGCAGCTTTTATTCCAGCACTGGGAGGCAGGAGGAAGCAAAGCTGTATGAGTTCAAGGCAAACCTGGTNCCCCCTATTTTGAGTTCTTCTATTGTTTTGTTTGTTTGTTTGTTTGTTTTTTTTTGTCTTTTCGAGACAGGGTCTCCCTGTAGTCCCAGCTGTCCTGGAACTCACTCTGTAGACCAGGCTGGCCTTGAACTCACGAAGATCCGCCTACCTCTGCCTCCCAAGTGCTAGGATTAAAGGCATGCACCATCACGCCCAGCAAATAATAATTAAATACCTTTCCTATCCTTCAGATGCAGACTGTTGTGTTTGTTTTTATTGTTGCTAATCTCTTTAAAGATTATGCCTTCCTTAGCCCTAACCTGGGCTGTTCTGATTAAAGTAAGTTTTCAATTGTTTCTGCTCTACTTCCCATTCTTTTATAGACCTGGCTAAAAGCCTTGCCACATGAATGTTTTCTTGACCAAAATTATTCACCCATCACTTTTTTTTAACTTTATTATTTTTTATGTGTATGAATGTACTGTCTGCATGTAGGTCTGTACACCTGTGCTGTGCAATGCCATGGAGGTCAGAAGAGGGCGTCTGATTCCCCTGGAATTGGAGTTATAGACGGTTCTCAGACGCCACGTGGGTGCTGGGGACCGAACCCAGATCCTCTGCAAGAGCAGTCAGTGCTCCCAACCACTAGGCCATCTCTCCAGCCCCTCACCCATCACTTTTAAACTCACCCTCCATCAAAGTCTTAGGACATGAACAGAATTTAGACAGCTTCTTTGCCAAAATGTAACCCATTCCAGTTATCCATAGCATCCTTGTGCCCATCTGAAACTTCTCAAATACCGTCTTTACCATCCACAATTTTTTCAGCATTCTGATCTTCACAGCTCCGACCAGAGTAGGCCATTGAGCTGCCCTTAAAGCAGTCTAAGATTTTTGTACCCTACATTTCCAAAGACTTAATAACCATGTGATAAGGTTTAGTCACAGCAGTGACCCTCCTTGTCCAGTTCTGGTTCTGTGCTTCTCATTGCTGTCTCAAAGCCTGACAGGACTAGCTTAAGGAGGGTCTGGGCCTGGCCTCAGCATCCGTACTGAAGACTGCACACAGATGATGGCTCATACACGGTCAGTAGTTTCATGAAATGATTTAAGTTCAGGGCATTATCAGCATTTTTATTTTTTACAATAATTAATATCAAATGGTTATAAGTGAATAATTAATTTTTTGGCAAAAAGTTTATATCAAAATGATATTTGGAGGAATGAAAAATAAAGCAATAAAGTACTCTTGTAAATGAAGTCACATGGGGCTGGAGAGATGGTTCAGCAGCTAAGAGCGCTAATTGCTCTTGCAGAGGACCAGGTTTCTGTCTCCAAAGAATCCAACACCCTCCTCTGACCTCTACAGGCATTGCACAACCTGGGTGCAACTATCTACATGCAAGCAATACACTCATACACATAAAATAAAAATTATAAAATAATTTTTGCCAGCTGTGATGGCACATGCCTTTAATCCTAGCATGCAGGAACCAGAGGCAAGCGGATCTCTTGAGTTCCAGGCCAGCTGGGCCTACCCCTGTCCTCCTACCCCCCCCCCAAAAAAAAGACCAAAAAATAAATATTTTTAAGAAAATAATAAATGAAATCACATTTAAATTTTCTTTCCTTTTTAGGTATTATCTGAAAAATAACATGGAAACAGAAACATTATGTTCAGATGAAGATGCTCAGGAACTACTTAAGGAAAGCCAGCTGTCCCTACTGCAGCTGAGTACCATTGAGGTGGCCACCCAGCTGTCACTTAGGGACTTTGATTTATTTCGTAATATTGAGCCTACTGAATACATTGTTGACCTTTTTAAGTTAGATTCCAACACAAGAAGTACTCACTTGAAACAGTTTGAGGACATTGTAAACCAAGAGACATTCTGGGTTGCCTCAGAGATTTTAAGTGAATCAAATCAACTCAAAAGAATGAAGATTATTAAGCATTTTATTAAAATTGCCCTTCATTGCCGAGAATGCAAAAACTTCAATTCCATGTTTGCGGTAATAAGGTAAGTTTGTACAAATGTCTATGATTTTTGTCATAGACAATTCATTATACATGAAGCATTTTTTATTAGGTTTTACATGTCTAAGACTTTCTGTGTGGAGGGTGATGCACATGTGTTTATCCATGTACTTATGGAGGCCATAGGCGGTCAGGTATCTTCCCCGTCACTCTCCACCTTACAGATTTATACAGGGTCTCTCACTTGAACCCAGAGCTCACCAGGTTGCCTAGTCTGGCTAGCAGCTTTCCCTGAGATTCCTGTGTCTGCCTCCCCCATGCTTGGATCTCAGGAGGGTCACACCTGCATCCAGCATTTATGTGGGGCCTGGGCATTCATATTCAGATCCTTATGCTTGTGTGAGCAGTACTTTACCTGCAGAGTCCTCTCCAACCCCTAGTAAGTGTTTAATAAAGTATAGTTAGTTTAATTTGTTTCCATTTTGGTGATGCTGTTTTTCCTGTTTATTCCATGTTCCATCTTTACTTTAAACAAAGAAAAAAGAAACCATTTAGCTGGGCATGGTGGCGCACGCCTTTAATGCTAGCACTTGGGAGGCAGAGGCAGGCGGATCTTTGTGAGTTCAAGGCCTGGTCTACAGAGTGAGTTCCAGGACAGCTGAGGCTACAAGGAGACCCTGTCTCAAAAAGACCAAAAAAAAAAAGAGACCATTTATTTTTCTTTTCATGAATGTATGTGATTGCCTTCTCATCCTCTGGCCTCAGTGGTCATCATCCCCTTTGATGCATGTATGCCTGGTACCTTATCTTTTTTTTTTTTTTTTTTTTTTTGAGACAGGGTCTCCCAGTACCCCCAGCTAGCCTAGAACTCCCTATATAGACCAGGCTGGCCCTGAACTCACAGAGATCCACCACCTAATTCCCTCCAGAGTGCTAGGATTAAAGCCATGTACCACCACTTCTGGCTCACCTTATCTTTTGTTTTTTGAGACAGGATCTCTCTATAGGGCCAGCTGTCCTAGAACTCACTCTGTACACCATGCTGGCCTGGAACTCACAGAGATCTGCCTGCCTCTGCCTCCTGGGTGCTAGGATCAAAGGTGTGTACCACCATGCCCACTTAAAGACAATTCTTAGCCTCCATGTGCATGCTGGGAATTGAACCCCAGTCCTCTGCAAGAGCAGTGGCTCTCTTAACCACTGAGCCATCTCTCCAGCCCCTTGCCTTATCTTTATAGTCAGACTAATTTTTTTTTCTTTTATATTGAATGCTTCACGAATTTGTGTGTCATCCTCGTGCAGGGGCCATGCTAATCTTCTCTGTATCATTCCAATTTTAGTATATGTGCTGCCGAAGCAAGGACTATAGTCAGACTTCTACACTTCTGTGCATGTTAAAGTATTTGACTTAGTGGTACATGATGCTGTAAACTCATAGTGGGGTATCTCCTAACCTGAAATTGCTGTTTTGAAATGACTATTCGCTGAGCTTTTCCTGTTTGCCATGCACTGCTTGCATCGGCCTGTCACTGGATAGGTTGTCATTCAAGCAAGGTAGTAGGCCATTCACATTTAAGATAGGATGTGTAATGCTCATGCGTGCACTTATTCTGTGTCTGCTCAGGGCGAGAAGCCAGTTCTAGGTAATTTATACTCTGACCCTCATCCAATCACACTGCTCATCAACAAAAGGATTCCACTTGAAGCAAGTGGTTTTAATGGGAAGGACAGCTCATGCAGTGTCACTGGCACTCATCAGCCACAGAATTTATAATAATTTGTTCCTGTTACACGTGTGAGATTAATGGGGAGCCCTTATAAAGCTTCTCTACTTAGGGCTCTGTCATGGTAATAAGGTAGTCCTTTTTAAAATTACCAGCAACTATAATTGAACTAGGTGTATAATGTTGACTAAATATTGATAAAGTGATCTTTCAGACCCGCTGCTCCTGTATTTGAATTGTACCTCTCCCATATAAGCACTGTTCCATTAGAAAACTAAAGACCAGTTTTCTTATCTGTAAAACGCAGGAAATACAACACCTGTATCACAGTTTTTTTTAACAGTTTTTAGGTCTAAAAACAAGGGAACAAAGATATCATTGATAAATACTTGGAAGGCTTGAAATTTAACCTGTTTGTATAGGGAACAAAGAAATTGAGAATTATAAATTGTTTTTTAGTTTTCCATGAAGGAAATTGACACCAAGACAGTGAATGGTCTCTGGAAAGCATGTTCTCTAGAAAGCATGTTCTGTGGTCATCCTCCTGTAGCAAAAGAGTCAGCAGCCCATTATGAAAGTCAAGGACAGGGGCTGGAGAGATGGCCTAGCAGTTAAGAGCGCCAACTGCTCTTGCAGAGGACCTGGGTTCAATCCCCAGCACCCACATGGCGGCTGAGAACCATCTTTAACTCCAGTTCCAGGGGAATCCGACACCCTCTTCTGACCTCCACGGCATTGCATGACCCGGGTACACAGACCTACATGCAGACAGTACATTCATACACATAAAAAATAAATAAAATTATAAAAAAATAAAATAAAGAACATACTAATCTTTTGCAACAGAAATGGGGTGGCCGGGCGTGGTGGCGCACGCCTTTAATCCTAGCACTTGGGAGGCAGAGGCAGGCGGATCTTTGTGAGTTCAAGGCCAGCCTGGTCTACAGAGTGAGTTCCAGGACAGCTGGGGCTACAGGNACCAGTTGTGTATATCTGTAGTATCCTAGTATCCTCAATGGGTTGGAGAAAAGAAGCTTCATTACTGATAGATGAGAACCACACTATCTATAAGAATAAGTATTCAGAGTAGACTTGGAAAATATATTAATTTATGAAAAAGGTAGGTAGTAGGTTTTCCACTAGGGTCTTTGACTCTCCATCCATTAGCTGTTAGCTCGATTCCCAGAGCCAGGCACAATTTCATCCCTATTGATCAGGACATATGTCCAATTAGATAGTTACTAGATTCTATTAAGGTAAAAGTGATATTATTGCCAGGGTTGGTGGCACAGGCACTTGATTCAGCCCTCACTTGGGGTTAGAGGCAATCAGTTCTCTGTGAGTTCAAGGATATCCTGGTCTAAATAGTGAGTTCAATGATATCCTCATCTACATAGTGAGTTCGAGGCTATCCTGATCTACATAGTGAGTTCGAGGCTATCCTGATCTACATAGTGAGTTCCAGGCCAGGAAGGGGTAAAGCGAGACCATATCTCAAAAAAGATAAGAAAACAAAGACCCTACTGAACCATAGGGATAGATACTCAGAATGGTCACTCCTGTGTTTTGCAGTCTGTACAGCTGGGAAAGACTGTTGATGACTTTTTTTTGTCTTTTCGAGACAGGGTCTCCCTGTAGCCCCAGCTCTCCTGGAGCTCACTCTGTAGAGCAGGCTGGCCTTGAACTCACAAAGATCTGCCTGCCTCTGCCTCCCAAGTGCTAGGATTAAAGGCGTGCGCCAACCCCGGCCTCGTACATGTTTTTCTAAACATGATGTCTAACAATATTCTAAAACCCCATGCATCTTTTAGGTCTGCTTCTGTACTCTGTTTTATTGATTTAACTGCTAAACATTTAAACTAGGTTTTGAGTTGTTGTAAACCCCTCTCTTATTTTCTCCACTTCTAGCATGTTTTTTGTTTGTCTTTTTGAGACAGGGTCTCCCTGTAGCTCCATCTGTCCTGGAATTCACTGTGTCATGTAGACCAGGCTGGCCTTAGTAGCATGTGTTTTGTTGTTGTTGTTGTTGTGTCTACTTTTTTTTATTTTTATTTTTTTTATGTCTATGAATGTACTGTCTGCATGTAGGTGGTTTATGCACCCGTGCAATGCCGCAGAGGTCAGAAGAGAGTGTCAGATTCCCCTGGAACTGGAGTTCTGGAACTGGAGTTACAGACGGTTCTCAGCCACCATGTGGGTTCTGAGGATTGAACCCAGGTCCTCTGCAAGAGCAGTTGGTGCTCTTAACCATTAGGCTATCTCTCCAGCCCTGCTCTTAACTGTTTTAAGATTAAAGAAGTCTCTTGGGGAGGTGCGGGGGGGAGCTAAAGAGCATCTGGGTTTGGGTCCCAGCACCCACATGGCTGCTAACAACCATCCCTAACTCCTGTTCCAGGAGATCCAACCTCCTCTTCTGACCTCTGGTGGCACTGCACAGCACAGGTGCTCTTACACACATGCAGACAATACACTTATACACATAAAATAAAAATAAATTTTTAAGTCTTTTTTTTCTCCACAGTTTTTTCCTTCAATGTATTAAAATAGGCCCTGATCTTTTGGCATTATAGAACTTGGATATGTGTTTTCCTGACCTGAATCCATCTTCCTTTCTTAATGTTCTCATTCCCCTTTTTGACAGTGGCTTGAACCTGGCACCCGTAGCACGACTCCGTGGTACTTGGGAAAAGTTACCAAGCAAATACGAGAAGCATCTCCAAGATCTCCAGGACCTTTTTGATCCATCTAGAAACATGGCAAAATATAGAAATATTCTCAGTAGTCAAAGCATGCAGCCTCCAATTATTCCACTCTTCCCTGTTGTCAAGAAAGATATGACATTTCTGCATGAAGGTATTTAAGTTATTGGA
This sequence comes from Rhizomys pruinosus, assembly GCA_009823505.1. NCBI lineage: Eukaryota > Metazoa > Chordata > Mammalia > Rodentia > Spalacidae > Rhizomys > Rhizomys pruinosus. The sequence goes on from VZQC01006820.1 coordinate 378,845, forward strand.
GAATTAACATATTTACCTAATTCTACAGAAATATAATTCACTATACAATCCATGTTTTTGTTTTTTACTGTACAAACATGTAACGATTACATGTTCCTAAATCTTTTTTTTTTTTAATGTGTATGAGTGTACTCTCTGCATGTAGGTTGGTGCACCCATGTCGTGCAGTGCCGTAGAGGTCAGAAGAGGGTGTCAGATTCCCCTAGAACTGGAATTAAAAATGGTTCTCAGCCAACATGTGGGTGCTGGGAATCAAACCCGGGTCCTCTGCAAAAGCAGTCGGCGCTCTCAACTGCTGAGCCATCTCTCCAGCCCCAATGTTACTAAATCTTGAGACAGTTAAATGCAGCAAATCTTGGCTGAGCCGCAGCATTGGCATTGGCGTGCTGCTAATGCTCTGGTGCTGTCGCTGTGGATGAGATGGCAGCCTTTGCTCTCACCTGCTCTCCTTTGGCAGCTATAGCTGCTGTCAGGACCTTGGTCTTCTGTGTAGCTAACGTTTTGCTCTAGATTCTGATTTACAAGGGCATCTCCAAATGGGTGGCTTGCTGTGTTTTCTCCATTTTGGCAACATTCTCAGTAATTAGGCCTCCAAGCTTTTTATGTGCTCATTTCAGACCCCTCTGTTTCAGGACTCTGGTTTACATCTGATGGACTTCACGCCATGTGTTACATCTTCCCTGTACTGGTTATCATTTTGGCTTGCTATGCTTTGCTTTAGATATTTTCTTCCATCCTGTATTGTTTGTTAGGTTTAACAGATTAAATACAGATGAAGAAAAAATTAACAAACAATACAGGATGGAAGAAAATATCTAAAGCAAAGCATAGCAAGCCAAAATGATAACCAGTACACGGAAGATGTAACACATGGCATGAAGTCCATCAGATGTAAACCAGAGTCCTGAAACAGAGGGGTCTGAAATGAGCACATAAAAAGCTTGGAGACCTATCAATGAATACCTAATACAGTTAATGTTTTTCTCAATTTTACTGTTTCTTTCCCTTTTTTTGTAAGTTACCAGCCTTATGTCTCATTGGATGGTTGGTTGGTTGGTTGGTTGGTGTTTGGTTTTTTGAGGCAGGGGTCTCCCTGTAGGCCCAGCTAGCCTAAAACTTGCTATGTAGATCAGGCTGGCCTCCATCTCACTTAAATCTGCCTGCTTCTACCTTTAATCCTGAGTATTGGGTACTTCAATCTAAGAACACCAACACCAAATCTGGTTTTGTGCCTTTGGCCATGGCTATTTTTTTTTTTTTTTTTTTTTTT
>VZQC01006820.1:402340-468533 GCA_009823505.1 Rhizomys pruinosus
TGTATGAATGTATTGTCTGCATGCAGGTCTGTGCACCCGTGTCGTGCAATGCCGCGGAGGTCAGAAGAGGGTCTCGGATTCCCCTGGAACTGGAGTTCTCCTGGAATTGGAGTTACAGACGGTTCTTAGCCGCCATGTGGGCGCTGGGGATCGAACCCGGGTCCTCTGTAAGAGCGTCGGTGCTCTTAACCGCTAGGCTATCTCTCCAGCCCCTTCAAGTGCTTCTTGAAGGTTAGAGGGTAATTCCCTGATTAGATTTTTCTTCCCACCAATTCTTTAAGTTGGAAGTTTCTCCATGTGTTTCTAACGATCACATCACAGTACCCACCTGACCAGTAGTGAGTGGAGTCGCTGTCAGATGCAGGGCATGGCCCTGTTTCTTTCCTTCCATTTGAATAATCTTTTTATCAGTCTTTTTAGCAAACATACTAATAAGGGGTTTCTTTTTTTTTTTTTTTTATGTGTGTGAGTGTATTGCCTGCATGTATGTAAGGGCACCAGTTTGTGCAATGCCTGGGGAAACCAGAAGAGGGCATCAGAATACCTGGAGCTGGAATTTCAGACAGACCTTAAGCCATCCTTTTAGTACTGGGAACTGAACCCTAATCCTCTACAAGAGCAGCCAGTGCTCTTAGCCACCAAGCCTAATGAGTTTCTTTGTAACATTTTTAAACATATATCATTGTATTATACCTCCCATACTCCTCCTTCCCTTAGAACCCAAAGGTCTTAAGATTGTGACCCCCCCCAAAAAAAAAACCATACCAATAGCAGTTTTTCAACTATGTCTTACTTGATTTACAATGAAAACATTAAGATTCAGTGTGAGCACTGAACAGGTTGTATGTTTATGGTCTGTATTTTAGGAAAATAGTTTGCTAATATAGAAAATGTAGAAGCTTTTACCTTCAGTAAATAGCAATTATCTGGGCTGGCAAGATGGCTCAGCAAGTGTAAAGGGGCTTGCCATACAAGCCCAGAGACCTGAGTTTGATACCTGAAGCCCATGTAAAGGTAGGAGAGAGCCAACTCCTCACTGCCACATGCCTGCCCATGGCATGAGCCCCTTCTCCCCAAACACATAGACACATCAATGGCACATGCACACAAAATAGTAAGTGTAAATAATCATTTAAAAACCCTCAGTTTGCTGGCTGGAGAGATGGCTGAGCAGTTAAGAATACTGGCTGCTCTTGTAGAAGACCTGGGTTCAATTCCCAGCACCTGCATGGTGGCTAATAACCACCTATACCTCCAGGTCCAGGGGATCTGACGCCTTCTTCTTTCTGACCTCCACAGGCATTGCATGACACCCATGTACCTACCCACTTACAGTCAATACAATCATACACATAAAATAAAAACAATAAAATTTAAAAAATAAAACATAAAATCCTTGAATTTGCTTGCCCTGTCAGAACCAGCGTTGAGTAAACAGACCTGGCAGACAGTGGAGTTGGTAAAGCTACTGTAAGTTATCTGAGTGGTATTTATCTCTAAAACCCAGTTTACAATTCTTTCATGTTCAGAGGCATTACAAAAATGAATCTCTGACCTGTTCCTAGAATCCATGCGATGAAAGTAATTGCTTCACCATGCCTGTGTGAGTGGAAACCTGAGCAACGCATAACTGATCTCTGGCTCTACTGAATTGCAGTGCTATTTTCAGATAAAATCTTGGTTAAACCAAACTTTAATTTGGGGTCAGAATATGGCTGTTAGTAAAGTCGGTCACCATGCTGAGAGTGATCCTCCTGTGGGCAGAAGTGGACTGTGATGGCCTGTCCCCGCCAGCACAGAGAAGCCCCTGCTCTGGAAGTGTCCTTCCCGAAGAACTTGGTTCAGGATCTGACTGAGGAGGAATTTACCTGACTCTAAACCGTTGCCATATCTTCAGAGTGCGGATGGCCTACGAGACCACAGGAAAGCTGCTTCTTGACATGGTTGTGCCGCAGGTTACGTAGGCACACACAGATGTGATGCCGCAGATTACGTAGGCACACACAGATGTGATGCCGCAGGTTATGTAGGCACACACAGATGTGATGCTACAGGTTACATAGGCACACACAGATGTGATGCCGCAGGTTACGTAGGCACACACAGATGTGACAGAGCTTGTTGCTCAGGAAGGAAATGGCTCACTCTGTTAAGTTCCACATCTTACCAGATCTTCTTCTTCATTCACAACATTGCCTCGTATGCCAAATTACTCTGCATTAATGCTCTTCATCTTTTAACTCATTTACATCAGCATGCAATAGCATTAACAGAGCAGAATCTTTGAATCTCCATTTTCCTGTGCTGAAATTCCATTCTTACATGCTCTTATTGTGGTTCCCACCCCTTACAGGTCATTGAGTCAAGGCAGCACAAATTCAAACATGCTGGATGTTCAAGGAGGAGGCACTCACAAGAAGAGGGCACGCCGCAGCTCTCTGCTGAATGCCAAGAAGCTGTACGAGGATGCCCAAATGACAAGGAAGGTGAAGCAGTATCTTTCCAGTCTGGACATAGACACAGATGAGGAGAAGTTCCAGGTGATGTCTCTGCAGTGGGAGCCTGCATATGGCACCTGTGAGTATAAGCACAGCCACGTAGAATCCCCGTTTACCTCATCCACAACGAGCATTGCCATACCATGCAGCGTGCAGTTCTGTTCATCAGATGCTGATCCAGTGCACCCCACGTAACTGTGTAAATAGAGATAAATACTTCCTTTAAAAGCTTTATAAATCTCTTTTTTTTTTTTTTGTATTTTCAAGACAGGGTCTCCCTGTAACCCCAGCTGTCCTGGAACTCATTCTGTAGACCAGGCTGGCCTTGAACTCACAAAGATCCACCTGCCTCTGCCTCTGCCTCCTGAGTGCTAGAATTAAAGGCATGAGCCACCACGCCCGGGAAAAATAAATTTTTTTTAAAAAAGGACAATAAAGTTACAAGTTTCAGATTGACAGAAGAAAATAGTAGCACACTCTTTTTCCTGCAGGGAGCCAGTACAGGTAGGTCTGTGGTAGGGAAGTGGGGGACACGGGTGAAGAAGAAAAGAAAATAGTAGCGCACTCATGGATTGACCCAAAAATTGATAAATGAGGTCATGTTTCTCTGGTAATAGAAGATGTATACCCACTGAGCAGGAAGAAGGTCAGCATAAAAGCACAGTATATTTCCACAGACTTTTTTTTTTTTTTTTTGAGACGGGGTCTTCCTGTAGCCCCAGCTGGCCTGGAGCTCACTCTGTAGACCAGGCTGGCTTTGAACTCACAGAGATCCTCCTGCCTCTACCTCCCTGGGATTAAAGGCGTGCACCACCACATCTGGCTTAAAGGTGGTTCTTAGCCGCCATGTGGTTGCTGGGAATCGAACCCAGTCCTCTGTAAGAGCAGTCAGCACTCTTATCCACTGAGCCTTCTCTCCAGCCCCTCACACTAAATTTAAAATAAAGTGGTACTAGGAGCCGGGCCTGGTGGCACACACCTTTAATCCCAGCACTAAAGAGGCAGAGGCAGGCAGATCTCTGAGTTCAAGGACAGCTGGGGCCAAGGGAGACCCTATCTCAAAAAGACATAAATTAAATAAATAAATAAATAAATAAATAAATAAGTAATAAATTAGATAGATAATAAATACTAGATAAGGGGTGCCATTCAATAAATGCAGTATTATCAAGAACTGGGCATGGTGGTACAGTCCTGTAATTAATAGTGCTTATTAGGCTAAGGCAAGAGAATAGCAACTTCAAGGCCAGCCTGGGCTACATGATGAAGACCTGTCTTGAAGGGAAAAAGAAAAGCAATTTTCAAAACAGAATGCTTCTGCTCAGGAAAAGGAATAAAACATGTTAGCTAGGAGCTAGAGAGATGGTTTGGCAGTTAAGAGCACTGGCTCCTCTTGTAATAGACCTGGGTTCAGTTCCCAGCACCTCATAGAAGCTAACATCCACCCATCACTCCAGTTTCAGGGGATCCCATGCCCTCTTCTGGCCTCCATTGGCACTGCACGCATGTGTTATCTTTCCATACAGGCAAGCAAAACATTCATATATACAAAAATTAAAAAATTTTAAAAATAGTGTTAGCCTCGTGAAAATTGAAAGGGATCAGAATTTTAAAGTTAAAACCCAAGTGTATATGTAATTTTGTTAAGGCCCTGTGTCATGGCTTTGAATTCTCATCAGTGTTATTTTTTCCCCAGGAACTTTGTAGATTTCTCTGTGGTTTGTCTGATGCAGGGCTGTTCATACTGTATATACCCTTGTATCTACACTTCTGTCATCCTTCCTGTACAGATGTGTCTGTCTTTGCTCATGTTATGTGATGCATCCTGACATTAATTTGCAATGAGAAAGCCTGGTCTTAACTGCCCCTGAATGAATGCATATTCCTTAAATTTGGCTTGTCTTTATTTGCTTTCTTATGTATAATTGAGTTTTAGATGTTTAAAATTAGTGGGGATGGATATATATATATATATATATATATATATAAACTGAGCTCTTGCCAGCTAACATCATGCTTAGGTGTTTTGTGAACTCTTTTATTGAAACTACTTTTATACTGTAGCAGTTAAGATGTCAGTGAAGTCAAGAACTGATTCATGGACAGAGATGGTAGTGGTGCCACTCTTTGGTTTGTTGCTTGATAATGTTACTGAAAGATCAGGAAACAGTAATCTGTGAAAAAAATGGGCTCATTTATAGTTTTGGCCTAAACTGATGAAAGTGCTTAGCTTCTCTCTCCCTTATCTGAGGCAGGTTACAATTTGTCAACAAAGGCACCAGGCGTGGTGACGCATGCCTTTAATCCCAGCACTGGGAGGTAGAGGCAGGCAGATCTCTGTGAGTTCAAGGCCAGCCTGGTCTACAGAGCGAGCTCCAGGCCAGCTGGGACTAAAGGGAGACCCTGTCTCAAAAAGACAAAAAAAAAAAAAAAAGCCATGTGGACACCTCACACTACAGATACTTTTTTTTTTTTTTTTTGTCTTTTTGAGACAGGGTCTTCATGTAGCCCCAGCTGGCCTGGAACTCACTCTGTAGACCAGGCTGGCTTTGAACTCACAGAGATCCGCCTGCCTCTGCCTCCCAGTGCTAGGATTAAAGGCGTGGCCACCACGTCCCACTCACTTGGCTTTTTCTAAAGGCCTTTGGTGTTATCTTTCCCATCTTCTCCCTCCTCTGCCCTCCCTCCCATTCCCCACTCTGTGTAACACCTTCCTGTTCTGTTGTTCGCTTTCCCCTTTATATCACTGCATTCTAACTACCCTCCCAAGAAGCTCCCCCCGCCAAAAAATAAATGGTTTTTAAACAAGTATTTATTGTTAGTAATAGTCTTGCCTTAAAATTTTTCAGTTATCTAATTCTTCTCTCTCCTCTTAGTGACTAAGAATGTAAATGAGAAAAGATCAGCAAAATCATCTGAAATGTCACCCGTGCCTTTGAGATCAGTTGGCCACACAGCTAAAGTCCACCTACATCAGCCACACAGGGTGACCCAGGTGCTTCAGGTACCCGCTGTTAACTTGCACCCGGTCAGAAAAAAAGGACAAGCAAAAGACCCTGTGTTGAGTGAGTGCTCTTAAAATCATTGCATTGAGATTTCCAAAACTGGCGATATACTTGACAAATGCTCAGAAGATGAGTTATAGGCTGTGTAATATGGTCATTACTTCATGAATCAAAAGGTGTTTCCTTTTGCCTCCACATATTTGATGGAAACATGCTCATTTTAAATGTTAATGTTGGAATTTCTCTACTACCAAAATCTGTTTATCAACAAATTCTACATACCTATGCATCTTGGTTATTTATACCGAATCTTGTGTAACACTTCAAGGTCTTTTACATTCAGAGGCTTAATCAAATACCTAATCCAGATAACATCTAAAAGCTTTGAGAGTCATTTATGAAAATGTAGATTTTTTTTTTTCATTAATGACCCTCCTGAAATTCCATTATTTACTGTTTTAACAATGTTGCTGTGTTTGTTTTTCTGTGGGAAGCTAAATTAGATTTGATTCCTAGTATTATTACTTGGCCCATGCACTCATTATGCATATTGCACAGTCAATAGAAATATATGAATTTTAATATGATTTGATTTGAGGTACCAAGTTGAATAAGAAATTGTCTGAAGCCTGGCATAAGGGCATATACCTCCCAGCACTCTAGAACAAGATGCAGGAGGAGCTCTGTTAGTTCTGTACAGTGAGACCCTGTCTGGAATAAACAGGGGAAGGAGCTAAAGAGATGGCTCCGTGGTTAAGAACACCGGCTGTTAAGGATCTGTGTTCAATTCCCAACACCCACATGACAGCTAACAACCTCCTTAACTCCTGTTCCAGGGGATCCGACACCCTCTTCCAGACTCTAGGCATTGCATGCATGTGGTATACTCACCTATATGCAGGCAAAACACTCACACACAAAATAAAAATAATGTTTAAAGGAAAGAGAAATTGTCAAAATTTCGGTCTAACAGTATAGACACTTAATTCAAACAGATTACTTCTTTATAGGATGTGTTCCAATCCAGGCGTGTAAATAGAGGTTGTAAATGAACTAAGCAAGGGATCTTACCTCTTTTTTTTTTTCTTATGTGAATGAGTATACTGCCTGCATGTAGGTAGGTGCGCCTGTGTGGTGCAGTGCTGCAGAGGTCAGAAGAGGACATCAGATTCCCCTGGAACTGGTTCTTAGCCGCCATGTGGATGCTGGGAATCAAACCCTGGTCCTCTGCAAGAGCAGTCAGTGCTCTTAACCGCTGAGCCATCTTTCCAGCCCAGGACCTTTTCACATTACAGTGCCAGCTCCTCATGACAGTTATCCTTGCCTTACTAGTTAGGAACTAACTGTCGGTAGCTTTGTGCCAGTTATTAGAAATCACTATGGGCCGGGTGTGGTGGCACACACCTTTAATCTTAGCACTTGGAAGGCAGAGGCAGGCGTATCTTTGTGAGTTCAAGGCCAGCCTGGTCTACAGAGCGAGTTCCAGGCCAGCTGGGGCTACATGGAGACCCTGTCTTGAAAAGACCAAAAAAAAAAAAAAAAAAAAGAAAACACTATGGAAAAAGTCAACACGTTGAAACCACTTCTAAATTTGACCTTGATAGAACTTCGCAAGAGTGTTTCCAAGCAGCACTGGGAGGCAGAGGCAGGCGGACCTCTGTGAGTTCAAGGTCAGCCTGGTCTACAGAGCGAGTTCTGTACAGGGAGACCCTGCCTCAAAAAGACCAAAAAAAAAAAAAGAGCCGAGCGTGGTGGCGCACGCCTTTAATCCTAGCACTTGGGAGGCAGAGGCAGGTGAATTTTTGTGATTTCAAGGCCAGCCTGGTCTACAGAGTGAGTTCCAGGACAGCTGGGGCTATAGGGATACCCTGTCTCAAAAAGACCAAAAAAAAAAGGGGGGAGGGTTATTTCCAGGGATTATCCTACCGTTTTCCTATAGATTCATGGTTCTTTTATTGTTTACTTTTCTTCTGTAGTGTGAATTCAGTGTTCTTGAAAAGGACTGGCCTGGCAGCCATGTAGCCTCTTCTGTGTACCCACTGCACAGATGCACTTCAGGTAGTGACAGTGCCAACGTTCTGCACTACCCCTGCCAGACATGCCTCATCTTCACTTGAAGAGACAACCTCTAAAGGGGAAGGCTAAGTTTGAAATCCATGTCTTCTCTCAAGATGGCAAATGTGTAATTGTAGACTGTGGGCACTTTTCTTACATTTTTACATTGATTTCCCTCTGCCACAAAGAAAATTAATTTTTGTCATCTGGAAATTATTTATGATAATCTGTGCTAGCCAGCGGAGTTTGAATAAAAACCTGAAGGTGAGACTCTCCGTATGCCATTTCCTGCTCACCCAGTCTGCGCTTACACTTCTGTTGACTGCACTAGAGCCAGTGTACAGCATGGCCACAGTTACTACTGATTTAGGCAACTGCATACATTTTAATTGTAAAATACTTCTTTTTTTTTTTAACTTTTAGATACAACTGTGCCCCAGAAGACTTTAGGACCAACCGAAGAAACCCGTGGTAAGAAGCACACAGAAGACACTATTTCTGTGGTGTCGTCTTTCCATTCTAGTCCTCCCGCGTCTCCTCAAAGCTCGCCACGCAAAGGTAAGACAGCACATTTCATACTGGTTCTTTTCACACTAAATAGCACTTTCAGCACATATTTTGCTTTTCAGCCTATAAGCAGATAATAGAAAGTGTGTGACTGCCAGTGCCTACTTTTTGAATTTAATGTTTCATATGAAATTGTTCAAGTACTCTTGGTATGGTCTTTAGCTTCTTGGAAACAGGGCAAGCTTGGATAGAAGTGAGGGTGGGGGCTGGTGAGCTGGCTCAGTGGTTAAGAGCAGCAGCTGCTCTTGCTGAGGACCTGGGTCTGATCCTAAGAACTCACACAATAGCCCACTATCAGCTAGAACTCAAGTTCCAGGGGGTCTGATGCCCTTTCCTGGCCACTGAGGGGACTACACAGACGCAGCGCATTTACATACATTCATACAAAACACTCATACACATAAAAATAAATACAATTCTACTAGAATTTTTTTATTTTAATTTTTTTTTATTCTTGTATGTGTATGAATGTACTGTCTGCATGTAGGTTTGTGCACCTGTGTCGTGCACTGCCTTGGAGATCAGAAGAGGGCGTCGGATTCCCCTGGAACTGGAGTTAAAGACGGTTCTCAGCCACCATGTGGGTGCTGGGGATCGAACCCAGGTCCTCTGCAAGAGCAGTCAGCGCTCTTAACAGCTAGGCCATCTCTCCAGCCCTGTAGTAGAATTTTTGTCATCAATATAAAATGAATTACATGGGGCTGGAGAGATAGTCTAGCAGTTGAGAGCACCAACTATTGCAGAGGACCCAGGTTCAATCTCCAGCACCCACATGGCGGCTAAGAACCATCTGTAACTCCAATTCCAGGAGAACTCCAGTTCCAGGGGAATCCGAGACCCTCTTCTGACCTCCGCGGCATTGCACGACACAGGTGTTCAAACCTACATGCAGACAGTACATTCATACACATACAAAAATAAATTAAAAACTTAAAAAACAATAAAATAAAACGAATTACATAAGCCAGGCGTGGTGGCGCACGCCTTTAATCCCAGCACTTGGGAGGCAGAAGCGGATGGATCTCTGTGAGTTCAAGGCCAGTCTGGTCTACACAGTGAGTTCCAGTACAGCTGGAGCTACAGGGGGACCCTGTCTCAAAAAGACCAAAAAAAAAAGAATTACATAAATGTCTGTGTTTAAAGGAAGAAAGCTTGAGTTTCCTGGGTATGCTGTGTTTAGAAATCTTAATGGAGATCATAAAGGGATTACCAATCTCATAACAATTCAAAAGTTTGGGAGTGAGCAGGTAAAAGTGTGGCCCTCCGTATTGCACAGTAAAACCCCGAAGTTCATGACAAAAAGAAGATATGAAATGAGGAGTAGAGATGCTTGCTTTGATCTTGGCCAGTTCTCGTTATCTTTCAAATTTCTTATATTTGAACATTTTCTATGGAGAATTTGCAAATAAAATTCTTTAAGAAATTCTGTTTTTTTTATATATGGTAGTGCATGCCTATAATCCCAGGAGGAGGGGGCAGCAGGCTGAGGAGCTCAAGGTCATCAAAGCCTAGGAAACATGAGACCCATCTCAAAAGTTTTGTTTTTTATGTGTTTTGCCTACATGCATCCAAGTCCCTGGAACTGCAGTTACTGACAATTGTTAGCTACCATGTGGGTGTTGGAACTGAACCCCAGTGCTCTACAAGAGCAGCCAGTGCTCTTAACCATTGATCCAGCTCTCTAGCCCCCTCAAAAAAAAAAAAAAATTTTTTTTTTTGAGCCGGATGTGGTAGCAAACACCTTTAAATTTACTTGTGTGTATGAGTGTACTGTCTGCAGGTAGGTTGGTGCACCCATGTCATGTAATGCCACAGAGGTCAAAAGAGGTTGTCAGATTTCCCTAGAACTGGAGTTGAAGACAGTTCTTAGCCACCATGTGGGTGCTGGGAATCGAACCCAGGTCCTCTGCAAGAGCAGTTGGTGCTCTTAACCCCTGAGCCATCTTTCCAGCCCCAGCACATACTTTTATAATCCCAGCACTTGGGAGGCAGAGGCAGGCAGACCTCTAAATTCAAGGCCACCTGGGGCTATAAGGAGACCCTGTCTCAAAAAGACCTCCCAAAAAAGTTTTTATTAAAAATATTTTTTTGGTTTTTGTTTTTGCTTTTTACCAACTACAAAATGTAGAAAAACAAATACTTAGGTTGGTCTTTTTTTTTTTTTAATGTGTACGAGTACTCTTAACACTGAGTTGTCTCTCTAGCTTTTGTGTTTGTTTTTATTTTAAATTTTTTTTTATTAATTTTATTTATTTCCGTATGTGTATGAATGTACTGTCTGCATGCAAGTCTGTGCACCCATGTCGTGCAATGCCGCGGAGGTCAGAAGAGGGTGTCGGATTCCCCTGGAATTGGAGTTCTCCTGGAATTGGAGTTTCAGACGGTTCTCGGCCGCCATGTGGGTGCTGGGGATCGAACCCGGGTCCTCTGCAAGAGCGGTCGGCGCTCTTAACCGCTAGGCCATCTCTCCAGCCCTGTTTTTGTTTTTAATAGTACCATATTTCTTGCTTCTTTGTGGGGATCTAAAGTAATATGTACTTTTGTAGAACTGTTACAGGTACACAGAACTTTGTGAGAAGTCAGGAAGCCTTGTCCTTTTCTCACATAAGTTCTCATGAGTCAGGCAGAAGCTTTTCGTGGCCTACTTGGACAGTGTGTAGGAGACAGAGTTTCCTGTTGACTACATGTGAGCTTTGCTAATGTGTGCCTTTTTCTCTTTTTTTTGGTCTTTTTGAGACAGGGTTTCTCTTTAGTCCCAGCTGGCCTGGAGCTCCCTATGTAGACCAGGCTGGCCTTGAACTCACAGAGATCCACCTGCCTCTGCCTCTGCCTCCCCGAGTGCTAGGATTAAAGGCGTGCGCTACCACGCCCAGCTGTGTGTGCATCCCTTTTTGTTGTTGTTGTTCTTTTTGAGACAGGGTCTCCCTTTAGTTGCAGCTGGCCTGGAGCTCGCTATGTAGACCAGGCTGGCCTTGAACCTTGAACTCACAGAGATCCACCTGCCTCTGGCTCCCAAGTGCTAGGATTAAAGGCATGCACCACCACGCCCAGCCTAAGACAGTTCTTAGCCACCAAGTGGATGCTGGGATTTGAACCTGGGTCCTCTTCAAGAGCAGTCAGCACTTCCAGCCCCATGTACGTTTCTTATGCTAGAGGAAAGGGCTTCCCAAGCCTGGTTGTTGCCTGGGGAGGTAAGCTCATTAACTCTAGACAGAGGGAAGAGCTCCCATTGCCTGCTCAGCTGTTTGTTTGTTTGTTTGTTTGTTTGTTTGTTTTTGGTATGTGTATGAATCTACTGTCTGCGTGTAGGTTGGTGCACCGCTGTCGTGCAGTGCTGTGGAGATCAGAAGAGGGTGTCAGATTCCCCTGGAACTGGAGTTAAAGATGGTTCTCAGCTGCCATGTGGGTGCTGGGGATCAAACCCGGGTCCTCTGCAAGAGCAGTCGGAGTTCTTAACCGCTAGGCCATCTCTCCAGTCCCTTTTTTGCCTTTTTGAGACAGGGTCTCCCTGTATCCCCGGCTGGCCTGGAACTCACTATGTAGACCAGACCTAGAACTCACAGAGATCCACCTGCTGGGATTAAAGGCATGTGCCACCACACCCAGCTCTAATCTCTTGTTTTTAAGGTCACTCTTCAGCACTCACTTTTGCCAGGGTCACACAGAGTTTGAGCCCTACTCTGTCCCTGCGATTCCTGTGCCACCATACATAATTTGTTTATAAGGTCAGGTTTCATCTCTAAGACAGAGGAAAGGCCATCTGTCTGAAGGCCCGTGTAGCCAGTTTACATGAACTGATATTTCTAGTATGTGGCAAGTGAGTAGTACATTCAAGTACTATTTTTCCTGTTCACCGGCCCTTTCCACCCTCCAGTAGCTAAGATTTTGCTAAGGAATGCTTTGTGAAAATCAAATAGGATGAAGAATGTGTACTACAGGTGTACTTATAAAGCAATTCAGATCCTGTTGGAGCTCATTAGACATGCAAGCCATACAGACCTTCATCTCCTTTGGTCAGTATGATCCCGAGTGCCCTTGTTAGATCTTCTTAGGTGGGACTGGCAGCGAGGCCTTGAGTCAGGAAGGTGGTCCAGGCGCTTAACACAGGGCCTGTGTGTGGAGGCTTTGCATTAACAGTTCTGTAAGCAGAAAGTTCCTGAGATCTGACTTGGCATGTGCTTGATTATGGCTTAGAGAAAGAGGCAGGCATGGACAGGAGCACGCCACTGCTGTCATTCCCAGGGCTCGCTACTGGAGTAGAAACATATTTTCTGTGCTGTCCTTCAATATGTATCTGACAATAAACCATGATATTTTTATATATGGGGCCTGTCATGGTTATATTTAGAACCCTGAAGAATTCTCCTCAAAACTGTTTCAAATTACTGATTATATATAAATTTCAAGGCCACCACATGGCAGCCAGGTATAGTGTAATACCTGTAATGCCGGCAGACTGAGCAGGCCTGCCAGTTCAGACCTGGATTATGAAATGAGTTTGAGGCTGCTTGGAGCTGCACAGGGGGACCCTACCCCAGAAAAAGAAAAGAAACCCTAACCCAGCCCAGACTACAGTGCTATATCCATAAGCAGGTTTGTGCTAGTAGCCTGCAGGTGAGCAAAAATTATTAAAGTACATTATTTGGATCTTTTCTCAGTTCTTGCTAAATTTTTGGATTAGTTATGATCTTACCACTAATAAAGTAAGCCTATTTCATAGGTTTCACGAAAATCTAAACAAGAACTTTTAAAAAGAGAAGTTGCGAGCTGGGAAAAAGAGCCAGCCAATAAAGCACCTACTGGGCTAGTATGAGAACCTATATTGAACCCAACATCCTCGTAAGATATCAGGCATGGTAGCACACATGGTCCTGGTAATGGTGCACACTTGTTTTGGTCAAAGTAATGACTGTCCTGTGTTCTGTCTTGCAGTAACAGGTGTGTTTATGCTTTATAGTAGCTACATAGTAGTTTTCCCATACATTAAAAAAAAAACTGTTGGGCTGGAGAGATGGCCTAGTGGTTAAGAGCACCGACTGCTCTTGCAGAGGACCCAGGTTCAATCCCCAGCACCCACATGGCAGATGAGAACCATCTTTAGCTCCAGTTCCAGGGGAATCCGACGCCCTCTTCTGACCTCCTAGGCATTGCACGACACGGGTGCCCAAACCTGCATACAGACAATACATTCATATAAATAAATAAATAAATAAATAAATAAATAAATATTTTTAAAGTACTTTAAAAAACTGTTATTAGAGTTAAATTCTTCAGGTATTGTCAAGATGGTAAGTTTTAAAATAGTGAAATGTTGGGGCTGGAGAGATGGCCTAGCAGTTAAGAGCGCCGACTGCTCTTGCAGAGGACCCAGGTTCGATCCCCAGCACCCACTTGGTGGCTGAGAACCGTCTGAAACTCCAGTTCCAGGGGAATCCGACGCCCTTTTCTGACCTCCGGCATTGCACGACATGGGCGCACAAACCTACATGCAGACAGTACACTCATACACATACAAAATTAATAAATAAATTTTTAAAATTAATAAATAAATTTTTAAAATAAATTTAAAAGAATAAAATAGTGAAATGTTGTATAAACCAAGCTCATTGTGACTAATTGGAAATAAATGATTGACCGTGGGGAGGTGGTGCCAGACAGATCCCTGGGCTCACTAGTCAGCCCATCTACCCATCAGTAAGCCCCACATCCTCATGAGAGACCCTGGCTCAGAAAACCAAGTGGCCAGCTTCTCAGGGGGACAACACCCAAGGTTGTCCTCTGGCCACCTGGGTGCACACATGTTCACATGTGCACCAACACACACACACACACACACACACACACACACACACACACAATACATTTTTGTGGGGAGGTATCAAGAAACCTTGATCATAGCTAGATGAACCTGGCACTCAGCAGCAGGATCTCTGTAAGATGAAGCCAGCTTGGACTGCACAGGGAGTTCTAGGCCAGCTGGAAGTACAGGGAAGACTGTCTGAGAAATAGGAAGGAAGGGGGGGGGGGGAAGGAAACCGTGAGCATCGCCTCCTCAGTGCTTAGGAAAGGCCTCTACCTTGGAGTCCCAATAGCATCGGAAATGACGCTTTATAAAGGCTCCTCTTGCATATATACTCAATGTGTGCATGCCTGCATACGTGTCCATCCCTGTCCTGTTTGTTTTTTACTGAGTTTTTTCATACTGAAATCTACCTGAAAATTGTAGACATACATCACTTCTTTTGAGAAATGTTTCTCATCACCTGATATTCTTGTTGTGTTTTTTATGATTTTACCAACATGGCTTGCTTTCAGCATTTTTATTTCATCATCAGCTTGTTCTGATGAAAGTAATAACTGGGGCTGGAGAGATGGCCTAGCAGTTAAGAGCGCCGACCGCTCTTGCAGAGGACCTGGGTTTGATCCCCAGCACCCACATGGTGGCCGAGAACCGTTTGAATCTCCAATTCCAGGGGAATCCGACGCCCTCTTCTGACCTCCGCGGCATTGCACAACACGAGTGCACAGACTTGCATGCAGACAGTACATTCATACATACAGAAATAAATAAAATTAATAAAAAAAAAGTAATAACTGTCAAAGTAATAACTGTCCTGTGTTCTGTCTTGCAGTAACAGGTGTGTTTATGCTTTATAGTAGCTATATAGTAGTTTTTCCATGCATTTAAAAAAAAGCTGTTATTAGAGTTAAATTCTTCAGATATTGTCAAGATGGTAAAGTTTTAAAATAGTGAAATGTTATATAAACCAAGCTAATTGTGACTAATTGGAAAGAATTGATTGACCATTTCAGGGTTTTTGCATCTCTCCCTCCAGTTGGCAGTATCCTATCTGATCCCAGCGTCCTGCTGCGCCTCTCGGCGCCTTCCTCATCCCCTCCCCGTGAGCCCAGCACCACCATCAGTGGCCAGAGCTGCCCCGGAATAGGTGGGGTTTACTTGCAAAAGAAAATCCTTCAGATTACTGGGAGCACAGCCAAAAGAACAGACAGGACCAAGAAGGCCACTGAGGAGACTAGAGACAGGACAAGTTGTGAGAACACAACCAGGAAAAGGATGACTTCCCCGTTTAGAAGATTTAGGGAAAGAACGCTTTCAAGGGAGAGACTAGTCAACCGCCAAAAAGAGGACACAGATCACGATCAAGCTCCAGACAGCTGTGAGAATGTGAAGGGTGCTGGAAGCAACATGGCAGATGAGAAAGGGGGTGCCATCCGCAGCCCAGACAGCCAAGGCCACAGTACCACGCTAGACTGCTTCTGTGCACGCTTCAGGCCGAAAAGGAGAAAGACACTCTGAAAGGAGCCTAATTTAATTTTAGTTTTAAGTCTGTTTTAACTTATTAATGTAAATTAAGTTGGAATTGAGCCATTCATCAGAGGTTGGGCAGACAATGCAGTAAATATTACTAATGGTTAGTGTTACAGCTGTCAGCATCAGAGAAACACTGACTTAATTTGCCTCTCTTGTACATATGTTATCTTACTGTGTGTTGAGTTAGTAAACTTTGTCCATGTGTTTTCTGTAGCTTTCTGTAATTATTTTCTACTGGTAGCAGCTGAGTCTGAGTGAAATCAGAGAGAACATCCTAGGAACCAGTGTTCCCTTTCCTGTGAAAGCCCCAGGCACAGACTGCCAGCTGAGTACCTCACCCGATCCCTAAGCTAACTGCAAGTCTGTGTGTGAGGGAGAAAAAGTGTCACCCTTCACACAATCCGTCCTCTTCACGTGCCTCTGTGAAAACAGCCACTCCATGAGCTCTATCATTGGGAAACTACTTTTTAAATAAAATTTCTGGGGGCTGGAGAGATGGCTCAGCGGTTAAGAGCGCAAACTGCTCTTGCAGAGGACCCAGGTTTGATTCCCAGCACCCACAAGGGGGCCAAGAACCGCCTGTAAGCTGGGCGTGGTGGTGCATGCCTTTGGATCTCTCTGAGTTCAAGGCCAGCCTGGTCTACAGAGTGAGCTCCAGGCCAGCTGGGGCTATAGGGAAACCCTGTCTCAATAAATAAATAAATTAAATAAATAAATAAATTTTCCGTGTCCCACCCCAGACAAGTATATGTATAATTTAAGTGGTTATTAGTGGTATAATTTAAGTGGTATAATTTAGGTGGTTCTTAGAAGTATTTAATTTGAGAAATTCTGCTCTAACAAACATTAGTTGCTTTCCAAACAGAGAACCAGGTCTGCTCGGTACATTAAAAGGACATGGTAGGCCAGGTGTGCTGGTGCACACCTTTAATCCAAGCACTTGTAAGATAAAGGCAGGTGGATCTCAGTGAGATGCGGGCCAGCCTGGGCTATAGAGAGACCTCCACAGTCTCTGTAGCCACCCACTGTGCGCTAGTCAGAAAAACAGAAACTAGGTAGTTGCTGTTTTTAATCATACATCCTAATATGTTCAACTATTTAAAATCTTACAAAGATAATCGTGTCCAAATCCAAAACAATTTGTTGAACATACTGGAACAGCACGGCTAGGAAGATGGCTCGGCATGAGGACCTTTGCTTTGAAAGGGCACTGCTTCTGCTTACTGCCAGACAGTCTCACAAATGGGTGAGCTCCAGGTACGGTGAGAGACTGTGTCCCCCAAACTAGGGTAGAGAGCATTTAAGGAAGACATGCTACATGTGAACCCCTGGCCTAATAAGTACATTGCATGCACCCACATAAACACACACATACTGAACAGGACTTGGAGTTCTGGCTGGCTGATAGAGCATCTACCCTGCCTCAACAAGGTACTGAGTTCCATTCTTACCATGAAAGAAATTATTGATACTTTAACTAGTAACTAATTAAGAACACCGAAACAAACCAAGTGTGGTTTGTTTAATCCTGATACTCAGGAGGCAGAGGCAGGTGGATCTCTGTGAGTTCAAGGCCAGCCTGGTCTACATAGTGAGTTCCAGGTCAGCTGGGGCTGCAAGGAGACAGACCCTGCCTAAGAAAGACCAAAAAAAAAAATTTTTTTTTAATTGACCCTGGACTTGGGGCGAGGCTTAGGTGGGTGAGCAAATACCTGAGGAGTGCGCAGTCTGAAGCCTCTGGGTGAGTGCGCAGTCTGAAGGCTCTGGGTGAGTGCGCAGTCTGAAGGCTCTGGTGAGTGCGCAGTCTGAAGGCTCTGGGTGAGTGCACAGTCTGAAGGCTCTGGTGAGTGCACAGTCTGAAGGCTCTGGTGAGTGCGCAGTCTGAAGGCTCTGGTGAGTGCGCAGTCTGAAGGCTCTGGTGAGTGCGCAGTCTGAAGGCTCTAGGTGAGTGCGCAGTCTGAAGGCTCTGGGTGAGTGAGCAGTCTGAAGGCTCTGGGTGAGTGCGCAGTCTGAAGGCTCTGGGTGAGTGCGCAGTCTGAAGGCTCTGGGTGAGTGTGCAGTCTAAAGGCTCTGGGTGAGTGTGCAGTCTAAAGGCTCTATAATACAGTTTCCTCTGAGGCCTGCCTCCCATCTCTACACCTATGACAGGTTTTTCCATGAAATATTTATGCCCATCAAAGGAGGGGGTATAGGGTTAAAAAGAGGCTGTGAACCTGGATTGCGTGTGCGCGTTCATGTTTCTGATGTGCTCGGTGCTCTCTAGCTTTCATTAAATACTTGAAGGATGTGAGAGTCTGGGGCTGATATCTTGAACAGGTGCTCTGGAGCATGTGGATTTTTGCTTTTTTTTCTTCAGTGTGGAGCTGAAATGGCTGGTGTACATGGTAGGTAAATGACTGTGTGGAGGATGGTATGAAGAGTGGTACCCTTGGACCCTTTGGTGGACACTGAGATGTCTGCGGTGTTGTCAGCTTTCCTTTTGCTCAGCCCTCTCTTGGCTGCTGACCCTGGTTTTGAAGTTTGATCTGTGTTCTTGTCTCCTTCAGGTCACACACTCCTTCCATCAGCTAAATCTGACAACTTGTCAGACTCTAGCCACAGTGAGGTCTCCTCTCGGTCCAGCATCGTGAGCAACTGTTCTGTTGACTCCGTGTCTGCAGTTCTACAGGAGGAACGACGTTCCGCCCACAGCCTGGCAGTTCCAGAGCCCACTGGAACATGGGAAAAGACAGATTACCATTCAGGGGTTGGAGACCACAGTCACCTCAGTCATGGGTAAACATCCTTGTCTGTGCTTATATCTCCATGTCAGAGCCAGTGGGCAGTACTCCCACCCTGACTTCACCCTTCCCTGGCTTATGTACAGGGCATCCCATGTATTCAGTAACATGAGGCCATAACCCCTCTGCATATACTATTGGGGAGATGGTTCCTGGCTGCTGACAGCTAAACATGGTTGAAGACACCTGAGATGGAAAGATCACAAGCTCAAAGCAAGCCTGGGTTACACAGTGAGACTTTGTCTCAAAAAGAGACACACAGGGTTGGGGGAACTTAAATATCATCAAACCGTATTGTATAAAAATTTCAAAAAAGCCAGGCACAATGCTGTACACCTTTAATCACAGCACTTAGGAGGCAAAGGCAAGTGGAGGATCTCTATGAGTTTGATACCAGCCTGGTCTACAGAGTGAGTTTCAGGAGAGCTGGGGCTACAGGGAGACCCTTTCTTCAAAAAAAAAAAAAGAGCTGGGTATGGTAACTCACACCTTTAATCTCAGCACTCAGGTCTTGGGCCATGTTTATAGTTCTGTCTGTATGCAATCTGTAAGCTGCAGGTTGGACAAGCCTGGAACCCTTTAAAATGCAAAAACCATTCTTTGCTCCAGAGTGCACAGAAATAGGTTGTTAGCTAGCATGTGGCCCATGTTTAGGGAACTGTGCTGTAAGATGTTAGGACCTGTAAATTGGGCACTTAGGGAAGTTGCTGTTTACCTGGCACAGTACTAGTCTAACCTTGGTTACATGACAAACTACAACATGGTTCCTAAAGTTGGAAATTTTTTTAAGATTTTATTTTAATTTTATGTGTGTGAGTCTATTGCATGCATGCAAGTGTACCTGTGTTATACAGTCCCCACAGAAGTCAGAAGAGGGAGTTGGAGTTTCAGATAATTGTTAGTCACATGTGGGTGCTGGGAACCGAGCCTGAGTCCTTCCTCTGCAAGGGCACCCAGTGTTCTCAGCTGCTGAGCCATCTCTCCAGTCCCTAAACTTTGAAATTCTTCATAATGTACATAGATAAAAGTAAATTTCATTCATTTCAAACTTTCTCTTTATATTTTTATTTGAAATCAGCTAGCATTTCTTTGAGAAAGCTGCCTAACTCAACATTGGAGTGTTTCTTCAGTTGTTTAACCCTGCAGCCCTGTGTCTTGCATAAGTCTCCAGGAAGCCACTGAATTGCTCTTGTGAATTTCCTTTTGCAGGTGGACGCTGTCAAAACCATCTCTGATCAAAGGCTTACCTGTCTCTTCTCTGAGTAGTGAAGAGATTTCTCGTGAGCATACTGTGATAGAAGCAGCTGACAGCGGCCGAGGAAGTTGGACTTCCTGCTCCAGCAGTTCCCACGACAACTTCCAAAGCCTTCCAAACCCAAAAGGCTGGGACTTTTTGAACTCTTACAGACATACACATTTGGATGACCCCATTGCTGAGGTTGAGCTTGCTGACTGTGAGCCCTGTGCCTGTCCTAAAGGCTGCTCAAGAATGAGCGGCCAGTGTGTGGGAAACCTAGACTCGAGCCAGTTGAGACAGAGTTGGGCCTCCTCCAGCTCCCTTTCCGACACATATGAACCAAACTATGGGACAGTTAAACGGAGGATGCTGGAAAGTGTCCCCATTGAGGTGTCTGATAGTCTGGAACCCAAGGGTGCCACTGATCCCATTTATAAAACTGTCACCTCCAGTACAGAAAAGGGCTTGATTGGTAAGTGTGCTGGGGTTTTCTTATCATGATGTTAAGGGGTATGCACGTCCATCTTCCCCTCTGCCCCCAAAAGGGTCATCAGAAGATCTTGACAGGATTTTATTGTTGGAAAAATTCTTTCTTTTGCCTTACTCCTTTTTTTTCCTTCCTTTCTTCCACAAATTATATCCTCCAAATTCATGACTTGTCTAGGGCTATTTTTTTTTCCTGTCATACATGTCTTCTTCTTTACAAATAAAATTAAAAGGGAGATATCAATAGGTAGGATTAACAGGCATGTAGCTGTAAAATAAATATGGAAAACATTGACTATCATGAATATCACAGATTTACGTGTAAAGCCGCAGTAGGATACTGCTCAAAAACTTCAGAGTAGATGTTAGTTCACAGAAATTGAAAGGAAGATTGTCAGAGGACGGGATGTGGTCAGGAGCAGCGGTGCGTTGCACATGCTGTCCTGGTGCACCGAGTGGTAACGAGAAGATTGTGCTCTGCCGCCTCCTGAGCCTGTCTGGACCACAGTTGCTATGTGTACATGAAAGAAATAATGACTCAAAAAAAATTTTTTAAGAAAAATAATGACTCTTAATTTTGCTTGTAGTCTCTTAGAGAGAGACTACAGTCCAGAGTGGGCTCAATGATGGGCAGGTCTTGGCCCACAAGGCTGAGCAGCCCACAAGGAGCCCAAGCGTCAGGGCACATCAGCAGGTGTCAGCTAACTCGAGGATTCTGTTCTAGGCTTCTTAGTGTGTTAGACAGTAAATACTTCATCAGTTCCAGGGTTGGAGAGATGGCCTAGCAGTTAAGAGCACCGACCACTCTTACAGAAGACCCGGGTTCGATCCCCAGCACCCACATGGCGGCCAAAAACCATCTGAAACTCCAATTCCAGGAGAACTCCAGTTCCAGGGGAATCTGACACCCTCTTCTGACCTCCGCGGCATTCACTTCATGGGTGCACAAACCTGCATGCAGACATTACATTCATACACATACAGAAATAAATAAAATTAAATAAAAAAAAATACTTCATCAGTTCCTTGAGTTGTGTGGATGCTCAGTAGCCCTGTTTCCCCATTACATGAAACGACCATCACTTCACCATTATGATTTAATTACTAAATAAGAAAGGGAAATATGAGTTTGAAGTGGTCCTGTTCCCCCCCCCCCCCGTAAGCCTTAGGTGACCACTCTAGAAATGTATAAGCTTATGTCTGTTACAGCATGTTGATTTTTTTCCCCTTTTTGAGACAGGGTGTACCTGCAACTCCAGCTGGTCTGGAACTCACTATGTAGACCAGGTTGGCCTCCATCTCACAAAGATCCGCCTGCCTCTGCCTCCCAAGTGCTGGAATTAAAGGTGTGCACCACCACGCCTG
This sequence comes from Rhizomys pruinosus, assembly GCA_009823505.1. NCBI lineage: Eukaryota > Metazoa > Chordata > Mammalia > Rodentia > Spalacidae > Rhizomys > Rhizomys pruinosus. Next base: position 423,667 of record VZQC01006820.1, read on the forward strand.
GCCAGCGGTTTGATTTTTCAATCTTTCATTTCTTGATGCCTCTGGGCAAATCGTTCTTGATTCTTTCCTTCTCTTGATAACCTTCCCACCCCATTCTGTCTTGCCCATCCCTGTCCGGACACAGCACGCCACTTTTCTTGGTGGAAGAGTAGAAATTCTCAGACTGCATCCTCTAATGAGAGTTGCTGTGAGAACTGCCTAACGCTTCCTTGCCTGTGTGTGGGCAGAATCACATCTTTAAAGTCATTTGCATAGTCGAGGTGCTCAGCTGTGGGTGGGGTGGGTCAGCTTCCTCTTCTGCTGTTTCTGCTGCTTTTGGAGGCTTTGCCCTGGTCCCAGGAGCTGTAATCTTAGCAACAACGATTTAAGTTATTGTTACTCTGGCTGTCACCTTCACAAAATTACAGTTTTCTTCAAGAAGTAAGACCCTCTAGGAGTTGGTCCCTTCAAAGTTGGCAGTGCCTGGGCATAGAGCACTGGTGTATGCAGGGAAGACAGTGCTGCAAGCCTCAGGGGGGTTACAGCCTCCAGGACTTGTGGCACTGAGAACTCCCAGGGCAAGCATTTAGACGCTTCTTGGCTTGGTGACCTTAGGCTGAAGTTACGTTGCAGAGCTTCATTGCTGCAGGAGCTTGGTGCCCCTGCCGTGTTCATCCTGCTGACTGTCAAAGCTAAATGTAGCTATTTATGTAGTCTTTTTTAAAAAAATGGGTAAGCAGGATGTGGTGGCTCACACTTTTAATCCCAGCACTCAGGAGGCAAGAGGCAGGTAGATTTCTTTGAGTTCAAGGCCAGCCTGGTCTACAGAGTGAGTTCCAGGCCAGCTGGGGCTATAGGGAGACCCTGTCTCAAAAAGTTAAAAAAAAAAAATGGGTTTACATCTTAAGATTTTTAGTTTGCTGTCATGTATTTAAATGTATTCATTTCATCTGTTCTTAAGTTCTATTTTTTTCCATTGTAATGTTTCCATATGGATTTGATTTGTTTGTTTTTCATTTATGTTTTTCCATTAACATTTCCACTGCTTATTTTTTCACCCCAGTGTACTGTGTCACCTCACCCAAGAAAGGCGATAGGTACAGGGAGCCGCCTCCCACTCCTCCTGGATATCTGGGGATTTCTTTAGCCGACCTAAAGGAAGGATCCCACCCACATCTAAAACCTCCAGACTATAGTGTGGCAGTGCAGAGGTCAAAGATGATGCTTAGCAGCCTGTCTAGACTACCGCCAGCTCTTCCCAGTAGCCGCCCCACGGCCTGGGTTCCAGCGAAGACCGGACCCCAGCTTCACAGGCATAGCTTGCAGTCGTCCCCTCCCAAACTAGCAGATGCGGCTGATGCAGACAGCGAAGCAGATGGTACGTGACAGACGTCTCAGGACTGTGGGTGTTCTCAAGTCTGCACTGATGTTTTGTGATCTTGTGAAATTTTTTTGATGTATTTAAGCTTTCTGTTAAAAAATGCTGGGATGTGCCGGGCGTGGTGGCGCACGCCTTTAATCCTAGCACTTGGGAGGCAGAGGCAGGTGGATCTTTGTGAGTTCAAGGCCAGCCTGGTCTACAGAGCAAGTTCCAGGACAACTGAGGCAGGCGGATCTTTGTGAGTTCAAGGCCAGCCTGGTCTACAGAGTGAGTTCCAGGACAACTGAGGCAGGCAGATCTTTGTGAGTTCAAGGCCAGCCTGGTCTACAGAGCAAGTTCCAGGACAACTGAGGCAGGCAGATCTTTGTGAGTTCAAGGCCAGCCTGGTCTACAGAGTGAGTTCCAGGACAGCTGGGGCTACAGGGAGACCCTGTCTCAAAAAGACAAAAGTGCTCGCTTCGGCAGCACATATACTAAAATTGGAACGATACAGAGAAGATTAGCATGGCCCCTGCGCAAGGATGACACGCAAATTCGTGAAGCGTTCCATATTTAAAAAAAAAATGCTGGGATGCTAGAGAAATGGCTCAGTAGTTAAGAGCACTGGCCGCTCTTACAGAGGACCCAGGCTCAGTTCCCAGCACTCACGTGGCAGCTAATGCCCCTCCTTACTCCAGGAGAAATGGCTCAGTAGTTAAGAGCACTGGCCGCTCTTACAGAGGACCCAGGCTCAGTTCCCAGCACTCACGTGGCAGCTAATGCCCCTCCTTGCTCCAGATCCAGGAACCTTGCCACCCTCTTCTGCCCAACCTCAGCTGGTGTTGCTCATGTGGTGCACTTAGATGCAGGCAAGGCACGACATAAAATAAAAAGGAATTTAAATTTGTTTTGTTTTGATTTTGTTGTTGTTGTCTTTTTGAGACAGGGTCTCCCTGTAGCCCCAGCTGTCCTGGAACTCACTCTGTAGACCAGGCTGGCCTTGAACTCACAAGGTTCTGCCTCCCAAAAGCTAGGATTAAAGGCGTGAGCCACCACACCCAGCAGGAATTTAAATTTTTTCCAAGCCGAGATGGCTTGAGTTAAGAACACTCGCTACTCTTCCTGAAGACCAGGGTACAGTTTCTAGCACCCGCTTGTAGTGACAAACAACCCTCTATAACTCCAGTTCCGGGGGATCCAACATCATCTTCTGACCTCTGTAGGCATTGCATGACCCGAATGAATGTACTTACACATACCTTTAATCCCAGTACTTGGGAGTTCAAGGCCAGCCTCTTCTACGTAGTGAGTTCTAGGACAGATGGGAGTACAAGGAAACCCTGTCTCAAAAAGACAGACAGACACAATGTAAATGTGTATGAGTGTAAATGTGCATGGATGTATTGAAGTGCTCCTGCATCATGCAATATCCACAGAGACCAGAGACACTGCTAGCCCCGCCAGAGCTGGAGTTCCAGGCGACTGTTCGCTCCATGTGGGTGCTGGGAACCAAGCCTGCTTCTTCTGAAAGAGCAGCCAGCTGTTGACTGCTGAGCTGTCTCTCTACCTTTTTTTTTTTTTTTAATCTCTTTCCTAATCGGCCCCCTGAGCCCTCTGTGTGGTCGCTCAGAAACCATGATGTTACAACGAAGCCAGGGCCTTAATGGGATGTCTTGTCAAGATTTCTTTGTAGAGATTAGCAGATTTTCTAGTGTGACAGATAATCTGTTGGTTGTTGTTTGATCAACATTAACAGACTGAAGTGCCACTTAATTGTGTCTTTTGTCATTTTTCAGAAAATGAACAAGTATCAGCAGTCTAGACTTGCAGTGGCCCATTGCAGACCATTGGGTCAGAAGTGTGGACAGAGCCCCTTGAGATTCCGCAGGCCGTGGCCAACAGCTCACTGCTACCCAAAGCCCGAGGTTTCCTGCCTGCTCTGAAGATGAGTTCGTCTCCAGTTTGGCTTCCTTTCATTGAACCCTACAGTTCCTTCACTGGATGCTGCCCCTGATCCCCATCTACACTGCACACCACACCTGCTTTGGGGCTTCTTCCAGCCGGGACTCATCCCATATAGATCACTCTAGATTTTTCTCTTTGCAATGCATTTTATTTTTTTTTTTATTTTTTTTATTAATTTTTATTTATTTCTGTATGTGTATGAATGCACTGTCTGCATGCAAGTCTGTGCACCCGTGTCGTGCAACGCCGCGGAGGTCAGAAGTGGGTGTCGGATTCCCCTGGAGCTGGAGTTCTCCTGGAATTGGAGTTTCAGACGGTTCTCGGCCGCCATGTGGGTGCTGGGGATTGAACCCGGGTCCTCTGCAAGAGCGGTCGGCGCTCCCAACCGCTAGGCCATCTCTCCAGCCCTTGCAATGCATTTTAAAGGTAGTGGTGTTATTATTGTTATTTCCAAGTTATGGCTGAAGGACAAATTGAAAATGTCTGCCAATACCAAGGATAGTTCTGTGCATTTGAAAGTAACTTATTCTTTTTTTTTTTTTTTGTCTTTTTGAGTCAGGGTCTCTCTTTGAAGGATGTGGTTTTGTTTGTATTCAAGAGCTCTTGCTAGCTGATGTTTGTCAGAGGCCATAAAGCTGCTTGCGCTGACCAGCAGATGCCGCCATCTTGCCGCAGGTGATGCTTGACTAGTACAGAGGTGTGGCGCCTGTGGAGAGGACTCGGGTCCAGGAGGCTGTGACTGTGTGGATGGTGTGCAGCCTGCTCAGTGTGGGTTCCTGACAGCCTTCTGGAAAGGGGAGGAGGGGGTGGGAAAGAGTCTAAAAAAAGAAAGATTAATGTTGGCATCTCTGTTTCTGAAGTGCAAAGGAAGTCAAATTGCTGAGTGTGGTGGTGCCTGCCTTTAGTCCCAGCAGAGGCAGGTGGACCTCTGTGAGTTCAAGGTCAGCCTGGTCTACATAACATAGTGAGTTCCAGGCCAGCTGGGGCTACAGGGAGACAGTGTCTCAAAAAAAAGGAAGTAAAATCCTAGATTGGTGGTGAAGGTCTTTGTGGCTGCATAGGTATTGCAGCTCACAGCACAAGCAATCCTGACGTGCTCTGAGCTCTAAGCCTCCAGAGCCTCCCAGGGATGAGGCTGGTGAACACCCTGTGGGCGAGAGCTGTGCTAGAATAATGGAAGTGATTTCTGCCCCACAGAGGACAGCCCTTTATCTTCCTGGACATGGCACTCCTAATTTAAATATTTAATTCAAATTTCAGTGACTGCTTATTAAATAAAGTGTACTTTTCAATTTTTACAAATTAAGCATAATATTTTATATATATATATATATATTTAGTTTAAAATTTTCACTTGCTTTTTAATATAAAAGTAAATGATATTTCGTAAACTTGTATAATTACCAAAAAAAGCCAAAGCCATTAAAGTGCACTGGCAGGATCAGCATGAGCCGATGGTGTCCGCAGGCCTGGGCTGCCTCGCCGGACCTGCTGGGACCCAGCTCTCCTTGTCCTGTTTCTTGTCTGTCCCTACTTAAAATCACAAAATGGTTCCCAGTAGTAAATGATAGTGCTCCATTCCCCCCACGAAATGATTGTCTCTGTAGTTTAGGAAAAATAGCATGTGGTGGTGCACGCCTTTAATCTCAGCACTCAAGAGGCAGGGTAAGCGGATCTCTGTGAGTTCAAGGCCAGCCTGGTCTACCTCATGACATGGTGAGACCCTGTCTCCATAAAATAAGAAAGGGATATATATATAATATATATATATATGATATATATATATACATACTATATGTACCCCATCTCTTAAAAAAGAAAATAAGAAAAAAATAACATGTCTGAAAAATTCCCCTAGGGAAAGAGTAACCAAAACTTGAGCCTTGGACACCAGCCCATGGCATTACGATGCAGGAGTCAGCTCCACGGCTCTCTGGGTCCGTTAAAGTGGAAACGTGAATGAAGTGGCGCTTGGTGATTCGGCCTGTGAACTGTGCTCCCCTCCAATTGTGGATTTTTTATTCGCCTACTTGCATAATGTTGTTTTCATGTCTACAACAAAACATGATAAATGAAAAGTATTTTTGCTATAACCACCTTTTTAATCCAAGTTTGGGTATTGTCACCGTTTCATATCTGTCACTCCAGAAAAATGTGCTGCTAACACAGCCTCTGTCTAGCAGGTCTTCAAACAGATACAGCCTTACCTGTCCTTGTCCTTAATGGTGTAAACATCTTGCACAGAGCAGAGGCCTGTGGTTTAAACTTCACCATGTAGCTGCCTTTGTTGTTTCAAGCTTTAACTGAGCATTTGGACCTACTGATCCCATTGATCAAAATGATTCCCTGAACAGGTCATCTCTGCCTTTTCCTACTCTGAACAAAACAAGGGAAGCCTTAAGCCCATCCAGTTCCAGTTACCGAGGAGACTGACCACCTCCTGCCTCAGCACAGCGCCCAAGACTGTGGGAGCAGGAGACCTCAGCACAAACTCTGCCAGACAGTCGATTTCGATAAAATCTCTTCCTGACAGATTTGGAGATAAGGGAATCCAGCCTTGCAATCCATAGACCATTTCTGCTGAATGGTGACTTGCAAGATGGTCTCTGGGGAGCACCCTGTGCTGCGTATTGGTGAGGCTTCCCCTCCGTGAGCTCCCCAGGCTGTCTGCGGCAGTAATCGTGAGGGTTTCATTTCATAAGAAGACAAAGGGGGAAAAAAGTTTCCTTATGTTTCAAACTGTGATCATTTGGAGAGAAAGTTTTTAGAAAACATTTAAGTACATCCCTCCAGCGTCCGGTAAGGGCCAGCCTTCAGAAGAGCCGCCGCTCCTTTCCACGTTGAAACTTGAGCTCAGTCCATCTTTAGCGTTTCTGCTTTTTAAAGGCTTCTTTATTTTTAATATGTAGAATGCAATTGAACTTGATGTTTTAAAATTGAAATGTGAGCTTATCAACAAAAAACAAGCAAAATTGCACAGTTATGATCAAGTAACAGTGGCTCTGCACAGTTCAGTGACTGGAAGGTGTCCTGTAACAAGTGATGTCTGTCTCCTGTTTTTTGATACCTCTTATGTCTTTTAGAAAGACAGTGCCTCTGTATGCTTTTGTATTTTTACCAAGTGTAAATATTTGTTATATTTTTGTTAAGAGAATGTAAGAATATCATTTATTATATCTACTAACACTGAAACCAATAAAGAGTCTCCATTCACCTTGTGTACACTTGATCATGAGTGCATGGAACAGGTCAAACTGCTGACCTGGCCACTCAGCAGTGTCCAGGCTGTGGACGGGCCTCCCTTGAGAGAGTTACCTGCCTCCCTACCACACACAGAGCCCTAGCTTTTCACCTTGTGTACACTTGATCATGAGTGCATGGAACAGGTCAAACTGCTGACCTGGCCACTCAGCAGTGTCCAGGCTGTGGACGGGCCTCCCTTGAGAGAGTTACCTGCCTCCCTACCACACAGCCCTAGCTTTGATTTCCTAGAACCACATGAAACTGGACATTTGTCAGGGCTGGAGACATGACTCAGCAGTTAAGAGCACTGGCTATTCTTGGCTGGCATGGTGGTGCACGCCTTTAATCCTAGCACTTGGGAGGCAGAGGCAGAGGCAGGTGGATCTTTGTGAGTTCAAGGCCAGCCTGGTCTACATAGTGAGTTCCAGGACAGCCGGAGCTACCGGGAGACTGTCTCAAAAAGACCAAATTAATTAATTAATTAATTAATTAAAAATAAAGAGCATCGGCTACTCCTGCAGAGGAACTGGGTTCAGTTCCCAACACTGACATGGCAGCTAATAATTGTAACTCCAGTTCCAGGGGATCTGATGCGTCTGGCCTCTGTGGGCATTGCATGATGGGGGTTGCACTTACAGAGAAAATTTTTAAAAAATGAATGGGCACTATGGCACTTGCCTGTCACTTGTGAGATGGAGGATGAGAATTTTAAGGTCATCTACATCTACATATGGAACTCAAGGCCAGCCTAAGATACATGAAACCTTTAACTTAAAAACTATGATAGCTTTGGATGCCTGTTGATCAGTTATTGCCAGAGAAATTGATGCACTTTCTTCTGTCAACCACATAGAATCCAAAACCACCTCTACTTGTAATTTAGTTTTAAAATGGTTTTGATTGCAAACCAAGTAACAATGATTTAAACCCCAATAGACTTCTCTCCTTTTTTTAATATGTTCTTTTTTAAATTTTATTTTTTATGTGTATGAACGTACTGTCTGCATGTAGGTTTGTGCACCCGTGTCATGCAATGCCTCGGAGGTCAGAAGAGGGTGTCGGATTCCCCTGGAACTGGAGTTCTCCTGGAATTGGAGTTTCAGACGGTTCTCAGCCGCCATGTGGGTGCTGGGGATCGAACCCGGGTCCTCTGCAAGAGCAGTCGGTGCTCTTAACCACTAGGCCATCTCTCCAGCCCCAATTTTTTTTTTCTTTTTGTACCTTTAGTCCCAGCTGGCTTGGAGCTCGCTTTGAGGACCATGCTGGCCTTGAACTCAGAGATCTGCCTGCCTCTGCCTCCTGAGTGGTGGGATTAAAGGCGGGCACCACCAGGCCCAGCGAAATAATTAAATTTTTACTGAAGGAAGACCCCTCCAGAGGGCTCCTGACCGACTGGCCTTTTCCATCTTGTTCTGAAATGTCTTATGGAGGCTGAGAGACGGACGGCTCAGTGGCTAAACTCTGCTGCTCCTGAAGATGTCCTGGGTTCAAATCCTACTGCCACATGGCAACTAACAACTGTCCATAATTCCATTTCAAGGGATCCAATACCCTCTTCTGACCTCTCTGGGCATTGCACGACACGATGCACTGCAATACATGCAGGCAAGACACTCATACACACAGAATATAAAAATCAAATTAAAAAAATATGATTTTTTAAACCATACTTTATGTATGGTAAAATGCAATTTTCATACTAAAAAACACTTTAATAGAATGATTTGGTATAATTTTAAACAAAAAAATGGAAAGTTTCTAGTTAGAAAACAATTTTTTTTTAATTCCGGTTTTGCCAGGTGTGGGGGCGCACACCTGTAATCCCAGCACTTAGGAGGCAGAGGCAGGCAGATCTCTGTGAGTTCAAGGCCAGCCTGGTCTACAGAGTGAGTTCCAAGACAGCTGGAGCTCCAGGGAGACTCTGTCTCCAAAAGACAAAAACAAGTAAATAAATAAATTCGGGTTTCCTGAGTGGTTTATTGAGTCAAATGGATTCAGTGACTAGTCATGTCTACTACTGCTGACCGCCAAGGGACTGTAAAGAAAGCCGGACCCCGCAGTCCCTGCCTCAGTGGACAGCCATGTGGGAATGCAAAATGGTTCTTGCTACTTGAGCAGTCAGCAAGTTGACCCCCATGTCCACCACGGGACCCGGAGCCACCGCAAAGGAGTCCTCGGTGCTCTGCCCACCTCATTTCTGTGACAATTTCTAGGAAGGGATTGAGCTCCGCCCACTCCACCCCCTGCTTTTTTTTTCTACATTTCCTGTGTCATGCTGGAGGTCAAAGGGCAGCATGTAGAGCCAGTGCTTTGCCTCCGCCACATGGGGCTCTTTTATTTATTTTTTTTTTTGTCTTTTTGAGACAGGGTCTCCCTGTAGCCCCAGCTGTCCTGGAACTCACTCTGTAGACCAAGGCTGGCCCTTGAACTCACAGAGATCCGAATGCCTCTGCCTCCTGGTCCTCTGCAAGAACATGCCTGTGCTCTTAACCTCAGACGCTCATCTCTCCAGCCCAAAGATTTTTTTTTTTTGAGACAGGGTCTCCTGTAGCCCCAGCTGGCCTGGAACTCACTTTTGGCTTCCAGGCCTTGAACTCACAAGATTCCGCCTGCCTACTGCCTCCCAAATGCTAGGATTAAGCGTGCGCCACCAGCCTGCATCTGGTGAAGTTAATGCATTTGGGTGCAGTACATGAGGAGGCCAGGAGAGGGCATCAGAACAGCTGGAGTTACAGACGCTGGACCGGAACTTGGGTCCTCCGCAAGAGCAGCTAGCACTCGTAATAGCTGAGCCATCTCTCTCCAGCCCTGGAAGAGAAGTTCTTAAATCCAAATTAGAGGAACATATTCTTTTTTTTTTTTTTTTTTTGTCTTTTTGAGACAGGGTCTCCCTGTAGTCCATCCTGTCCTGGAACTCGCTCTGTAAGACCAGGCTGGCCTTGAACTCACAAGATCTCGCCTGCCTCTGCCTCCCGAGTGCTGGGATTAAAGGTGTGCGCCACCACGCCCAGCCAACATATTCTTTTCCTTTATGTTCAGTGCTTCTGCTTAAGAAGCTTTCTGTCCAAGTGCATGAGCACATGCTGGTGTTTTATAAATATATCCACGTTCGTATGTGCTGCGAAGGGTCGAGTTTCAGCTCACCCTGCCGTGTGTTCTCGCCTTACTGATGGGATTATCCCCCACCCCCAACACTTCAGTCATCTGTGCTGTAAATCAAGTGTCTACAAATCTGTGAGTTTGTTTCTGCTCTTGTCCTCACCCGCTGGCTCCATGGCCCGGCCCATCCCACTGGGTTGGGGAGCGCCCGCCCTTCTTTCTTCAAGTATACTTCAGTTATTCTTATGTCTTTGCATTTCCAAATAAATTTTAGAAAGCCTACTGACATTTACACCTACATATGTAACTGATTTCCATTGGGGCACTCTGGAATGTGTGTACTGGTACAAGAAGATGTCTTCAGATTTAGCCTCTGGCCCGAGGGCCTGATTGGGTTTGTTTCTCCGTTTATTATTTCTTATTCTTTTTTTTTTTATATGTTTACTTTAAGGGTTTATTTTATCTTCTAAAATTTTACTATATGTATGAGGCTGACTGGCCAGGCTGGTGCACTCCTTTAATCCTAGCAACTCTGGGAGGAAGAGGCACGCAATCTTGGGAGTTCAAGGCCAGCCTGGTCTACACGAGCTAAGTTCCAGGACAACTGGGGCTCACAGGGGCCCCTGTCCTCGAAAAGACAAAAAAAAAAAAAAAAAGACAGCCATCAATGTGGGTGCTGGGAATTGAACCCAGGTCCTCTTCAAGAGCAACCAAGAAGTCACCCTCAGCTCAGGTGAAATGGCTCAAAGGCAACAAAGCAGACGACTAGAGGGGCAGGGGCACCCCAGTGGGCAGGGGCAACAAGTGTCATCTCAGAGAGTCAACCCGAACTTGTGGCTGAGAAAGCCAGCAGACCAGTGGTTGGCTTCTGTCCTTTCTGTTGTACCCACTTGCCTGGAGAGCCCAGGTGAGGGTGCTGGTGCCTGGTACACGCAGAAATGTGGGTGCTGGTGTCTGACTATGGCAGGAATCAGAGACCCCCCAAAGCCTCAGGACTACTCTGCGTTGTTCCCTGGCAGCAGGATTCGCCCCTGGAAACCATCACAGGGAGGTCTTTGTACCCGAGCTTGGCCCCGGCTGGGCACAGCGTCCCTGCCTGGCACAGGCGGATCAAGTCATGAAAGGCTATTTGATTTCACCAGAAACCGCAGACCAGACTAACAGCCGTGTGAACAAGACCTAGCTCCCAAAGGGGTGTCCTGGGCTTTCCTGGCCAGCCAGGCCCAGGACAGGAGAGTCCAGCCCGGGCCACCCCAGCCTCCCCCAGGACGAGGAACGTCAGAGTGGGCGGTGTGAGCCCAGGATAGCGTCCTCCCTCCCAGCTCCTCCAACCCTCTGTGTGCAGTAACAAGGACGTGAATGCCTAGGCTAGACCCTTCGGGAACCAGCTGAGGGGCCTGATGGACGGCCGCAGGGTCCAGCTCCCCATCCAGCCCTTCCTCCCCTTCACCCTCCTGGGAGAATCAGTCCCCGCTGGGTCTTGGTTTTTACAGCTGGGCCCTCGAAGTCCCATGATTCCGAGTCCTCAGCACAAAGGCCCACGGCCGTGACCTCCTCCACAGAACAACACTCGATCTCCTCAGCTCTTCTGCTGAAGGACTTGGCCTTCACGATGGCAGGCTGCTTGGGAGCTTTCCCTTTCCCAGAACCTTGTAGTAGCCCGATGGCACCACATCGACGACGTCTTGTTTTGGCAGCATTTACCCGTCTGGTCATTGACCGATGTCCATGACAGTTGGGCAGAAGCTCTCGATGTGGTAATGCCTCATCCCAACTTCCCCCAGAGTAGCCTGGGTGATGTAGTCGAAGCAGATCCTGTGGGGATGCATGCCACCGGCATAACCCCGGCCTCCTGGGGGCTTCCAGCGTTTCCTGATGCAGCCATGGCCCCGGAGTTTCCGAGACTTTCTTAGTCTGGATGGCATGGCGGTAGCCGAAAGGAAAGAGCTGTGCGGGTTTTAATGTACCCATTATTTACCTGTTGCTCGGCAAAGCTTCTGGAGAAAGCTGCTATGCACATGGGCGGATGTCGTTTATTTTTTTTAATTTTATGTATATGAGTGTACTATCTGCATGTATGTAAGTGCACCCATGTCTCGCAATGTCCATGAAGATCAGAACAAGGTGGTGGGTCCCCTGGAATTGGAGTTGCAGGTGGTAGTTAGCTGCCCTGTGGGTGTTGGGAATAAAACCAGATCCTCTTCCAGCACAGTCAGTGCTCTTAACTGCTGAGCCATCTGTCCAGCCCCTTGTTTAATTTTTTAAGATCTATTTTTGGGTTTTGTGTTTTTTTTTTTTTTTGGTATTTTTGAGTCAGGGTCTCCCTTTTAGTCCAGCTGTCCTAGAACTCACTCTGTAGACCAGGCTGGCCTTGAACTCACAGAGATCCGCCTGCCTCTGGCTCCCGAGTGCTGGGATTAAAGGCATGCACCACCACGCCCAGCTAGATCTATTTTTTTTTTAGATCTATTTTGAATTATATGTGTGTCTGTGTCAGGATATGTGCATTCGAATTTAGGAACCCTTAGAGGCCAGAAAAAGGTGTCAGATCAATCCTTTGGAGCTAGAGTCATGCATAGGTGGTTGTGAGCCAAGTGATGTGGGTGCTGGGAACCAAACTTGGGTTCCCCACAGGAGTAGTGCATTTAACCACTGCACATTTCTTTGGTCCCAGTTATGTTTGTCTGCAGGTATGTAAAGGAATCACATGTATGTAATGCCCCGAGAGGCTAGAAGGCATGAGATCCCTTGAACTGGAGTTTTGGACTGACCTGGGTCCTCTACAAGAGCAACCACTGCTCTTAACCTCTGAGCCAGCTTTCAGCCCCAGGTCTTTCTGAAGTATGTCCGCAATGCTCTCTCTAGTTTTCGCACAACCTAACTATCACAGTGCACCAGACCCCAGTTCCCCTCGGTCCTTATGAATACCTGATTTCTGCTGGTACTGGGCCAACTCCTCCTTTGTGGACGGGCTACTCTACCCTCTGCCCTCAGTGTGTTAGGTACTCTACCCGAAAGTCCAACCAAGGGCTTGCTGTGTTTGATCTAAGCATCTTTTTTTAATAGCTTTTTTCATAACTTTTTATTTATTTATTTATTTATTTATTTAGTTATTTATTTATTTATTTTTGGTCTTTTTGAGACGGTTCTTCCTGTAGCCCCAGCTGTCCTGGAACTCCCTTGCCCTACCTTGACCAGGCTGGCCTGAACTCACAAAGATCCGCCGCCTCTGCTCCCAAGTGCTGATTAAAGGCATGCGCACACCCCCAGCCACTTTTTTTTTTATGTATGAATGTACTGTCTGCCTGCAGGTTGTGCACCCCTGTTTGTGCAATGTTGCCAGGGCACGAGTCCACTGTTGGATTCCCTTGGAATGGGTTTTAAGAACGCGCAGTTCTCAGCCGCCATGTGTGTGCTGGGGATCAAATCCCGGTTCCTCTGACAAGAGCAAGTTGTCCGCATTAAACACTGAGCGACCATCTCCAGCCCCGATCTAAGCCTCTTTGTTCGCTGGTTCAACTGCAAATGCCCCATTTAAAAATCACAGTTGGTTACTGCAAGCTGGAGGCACTCGCTGTGTTTGGGTGCAGCCCCTCATCAAGCGCATGGCTTGGGAGGATGCATTTGCACATGCAGGTTTTTTTCAGAGATGGTCTCGTGTACCGTAATAGGCACTCAACATCCACTGATGTAAGCTAACAGATACCTTTTGGGAGGCGCGAGGCGCGCGATCTTTGTGAGTTCAAGGCAGCCTGGTCTACATAGAGAGAGTCCCGGCCAGCCATGAGCTACACAGGGCAGACCCTGGTCTCGAAAGACCAAAAAAAAAAAAAAGAATTGACCTTCCCTAATAATCCTCCTGCCAGGCCACTCCAGGAACACTGCGGCTCAACCACCCAGGCTGGGTAGGCAGAGCAAGCCAACTCTCATCTGAGGTGCAACCCAGCCCTGATTGCTTCAATGCACAGAACTTTTGTTTTGTTTGTTTGTTTGTTTGTTTGTTTGTTTTTGAGACAGGGTCTCCTTGTAGCCCCAGCTGTCCTGGAACTCACTCTGTAAACCAGGCTGGCCTTGAACTCACAAAGATCCGCCTGCCTCTGCCTCCCAAGTGCTAGGATTAAAGGCATGCGCCACCACGCCTGGCAGAACTTTTAATTTCCATGTAATCCAGTTCATTTTGATGTGGCTGTGTAACAGAAGTACAGAGTAAGCAATGGGAGTGGTATGCACCTATGCAGGGCCTGCAATGTGGTAGTGTGCACCTATGCAGGGCCTGCAATGAGGTGGTGTGCATCTATGCAGGGCATGCAATGGGGTGGTGTGCACCTATGCAGGGTCTGCAGTGTGGTGTTGTGCACCTATGCAGGGTCTGTAGTGTGGTGGTGTGTGCCTATGCAGGGCCTGCAGTGGAGGGGGTGCACCCATGCAGGGCCTGCAGTGGGGGTGTGTGCGCCTATGCAGGGCCTGCAGTGGGGGGGTGCGCACCTATGCAGGGCCTGCCGTGGGGGGGCACCTATGCAGGGCCTGCAGTGAGGGGGTGCGCGCCTATGCAGGGTCTGCACTGGGGTGGTGCGCGCCTATGCAGGGTCTGCAGTGTAGTGGTGTGCGCCTATGCAGGGTCTGCAGTGGGGGGGTGCACCTATGCAGGGCATGCAGTGGGAGTTGCGCACACACATTTGGAGGCCACTGGAAGCTGCCTAGCACCCTGCTCTATCACTCACTCCCTTGAGACAGGGCCTCACCCTAGGCTTGGAGGTGGGTGGCCAGCAGGCCCCTGCATCCTCCTGTCCCAGCTTTTACATGGGTTCAGAGGATTTGAACTCAGATCCTATGCTTGCATAAGCAACACAACACTCCAAGCCATCCCTCCAGCCTATTTTGACTGTGTTTTTAGTGTCATTTCTAAGAAATCGTGAAATTCGTGTCAATTTATTTTTGTCTTTTTGAGACAGGGTCTCCCAGTAGTCCCAGATGGCCTGCAACTTGCTATGTAGACCAGGCTAGCCTCAATCTACAAATATCTGCCTCTCAAGTGCTGAGATTAGTGAGTACCACCAGGCCTGGCTTTTTTTTTTGGTTTGTTTTGGGGTCAGGGTCTTTTTGAGAGTCTCTTTTTAGCTCTGGCTGTCCTGGGATTCGCTATGTAGACCAGGCTGGCCTTGAATTCACAGAGATCCACCTGCCTCTTCCTCCCAAGTGCTGGGATTAAAGGTGTGTCCGATTCTCTCTTAAAAATGACTTGGAGGCAGAGGCAGGTGGATCTCTGTGAGTTCAAGCCCTGCCTGGTCTACAAAGTGAGCTCCAGGCCAGCTGGGACTAAGGGGAGACCCTGTCTCAAAAAGACCAAAACAAAATAAAAAAACAAACAAAAAGACTTGCATGTACATCACTGCATGTGCGGCAGTCCAAGCACAAGGTGCCAGAGTGGGTTTTCTTTCTACCATATGGGTCCTGGCTCACATTCTGGTCGTCACTCAGCAGTAAGCACCTTCACCTGTCGAGCCAAGCCGTCTTGTGGCCCTTCTTTCCTTTTAGTCTTCTCCCGTCTTGTATGTAGGTGTCTGTTTCATCATTTCTCCTTTTACTAACACGGGTTAAAGAGGGAAAGCTCCCTTTCTTCTTTGAGTAGTCCATGCCCTTCACATCGCTGGGGGGGAGGGGCACAGCTCAGGGTAAGAGAGCCCACTGTACACACAAGGACCCAAGGTTGAACCCCCAGTGCAATGTCAGCTGTGACCACAGGAGAGTAGAGCAGGGAGGTCATGAGCGCAGAGGCAGCCAGTGCAGCCACGCGATGCCTGCTTCAGTTCAGCAACGCTGTCTTGAGGCAGCAGGTCACCCAGATGGAATCTGCGACCAGAATTTTCAGTGAAGCCCTGAAGCCCAGCGTGACCCTCAGCACGCTGGATGGGCCACCAACCCTGTGCTAATTACTATCTGGTCCTGACCTGCCAACCCTTCCACTGCCACCACACAGATACTCAAGCTTTCTTCAAAGTAAATCTTTGGTCTTTAATCCCAGCACTCAGGAGACGGAGGCAGGTGGATCTGTGTGAGTTCAAGGCCAGTCTGATCTACACAGTGAGTTCCAGGACAGCTAGAGCTACACAGACCCTAAATGAATGAGGAAAGGAGGAAGGAAGGGAAGGGAAGGGAAAATCCTTCACATCTTTGACGGCTTCTGGGTATACATGCCTTCCATAGCTTGGGCATTGAGCATGAACATTTATTGTTTAAATATTTTTATTTTAAATGTGAGTGTATTGCTTGGATGTAGGTAGGTGCACCTGTGTCATCAAATGCTCCAAGAGGTCAGAAGAGGAGTTACAGATGGTTAGCCACCACCTGGGTGCTGGGACTGAGCCTGGGTCCTCTCCAAGAGCAGCCAGTGCTCTTAACCACTGAGCCATCTCTCCAGCTTCTATCTTTAGTTTTTTGAGCACTGCCACACTGATCTCTGCGGTGGCTGCACAGCGTGCATTGCTACCAGCATTGCCTGCGGTTCCTTCCTGGCCAGCGGCCATTTCTCCCCTTCCGTAGGCTCCCTACCTCTGTTGGCTGTTTGCTAGGCAGCCTGTAATCTCACGGTCCCTTCGGCATTCTACCCTGCACTGCTGAAGTCTTTTCACGAACTCCTTGCCTGCGCCTGGATCCTTGAAGTGTTTCCCGTTCACTTCCCCCTAACAGTTTGAGAGTGAAGGGTGGAATGATGGGATGTCATTTCCGGTTTCTCCAGAAGCACTCACTGAAGAGGCATTTTGACCAATGTGTGTTCGGCCATCCCACGTCTCCTCCTGGATCCCCTTCTAGTCCTTCTGTGTACATGTCTGTTCTTGCACCTGCAGCACGCTGGTGACCCTGGCTACGTGGTTTGAGTTTGGGTGTGATGCCTGCAGCACTGCGCTTTCTACTTAGAAATACTCTGGCTATGCGGGTGCCTCCGTAAGAATTGTAGGACATTTTTCTAGTTCTGTGGAGAAAGTCCCTGGAATTTTGATGATTTTACTGAATCTGTAGATCACTTTTTAAGTCATTTTCACAGTACTCTGAAGTTCATGAGCATGGGAGTATGTGTGGCTGTCTTAGTGTGTGCTGTGTCTGCAGGTGCCCATGTTAGCCAAAAAAGCTGGACTCCCCTGGAGCTCAAGTTATAGGTATTTGTGAGCCACCCAACATGGGTCCTAGGAACCAAGCTCAAGTCTTCTGGAAGAATAGCAAGTGCTCTTATCGGAGGATCCATGTCTCTAGCCTCTTTCTTCACTTTTTTTTTTTTTAAAGCACAGCCATATTTATTAAACTTGAGGTAAGGTAGGGAGGGAACATGGAAAAGCACATTCTGGAATGAGTTTTTTTTTTTAATTTAGTTATGTGTATGAGTGCACTGTCTGCATGTAGGTCTGTGGTGGTGTGCAATGCCACGGAGATCAGAAGAGGGCGTCGGATTCCCCTGGAACTGGAGTTAAAGATGGTTCTCAGCCGCCATGTGGGTGCTGGGAATCGAACCCGAGTCCTCTGCAAGAACAGTCAGTACTCTTAATCGCTAGGCCGTCTCTCCAGCCCCCTGGAATGAGTAGTTTTTTTCTTTTTTACTCAGAGTTGAAAGGTCTAGCCTTGAGATGGAGGAGAACATTAGAAGCTGCTTACAGCGTGAGGTGGGAGGTGGGACTTCGGTGCCACACACCCAATGGAAGGACCCACTGCACCGCAAACTACTTCCTACGTTAATCATTATTTCTTAACTTAAAAATAAGGGCAAACTTATAATGGGAGCTGCGTAAGAGTAGTCTGGAAGTGGACAGATGCAAGAGATGTGTTCTCTCTCTTTCCTCCCTTCGCGCTACAGGTAAAAGCTTCACCACCATTAAGGTCTGATTAATTCTATTAATTTGACTCATTCTTTATTCTTTTGGGTTCTAAGATATGTTCTTTTCAGTCCAACACTTCTTGTGCTTGATACTGAGGGGAAAGGGGAAGGATGGGAGAAGTCACCAAATGAAAAAAAAACAAGTTGGAATGTAGGATCAAGCTGACATGAGCAAGTTCCTTCACGGTACAAATAGCGATGCTGTAACTGTTATGTGGCATTTTAGTAGCTGTAAATGTAGCCAAATAACTTTCTTCACCTTTAAAATATATTTTAAAAAGTGTGTGAATGTATTGTCTGCATGTATGCAAGTGCACCCGTGTCATGCATGCCGGAAGGTCAGAAGAGGGCATTGGATCCCTTGGAACTAGGGTTTGAGATGGTTGACAGCCATGTATGGGTGCTGGGAACTGACCAGGTCCTCTGGAGGAGTGCCCAGTGCTCTTGACCTGAGCCATCTCTCCAGCCTGGCTCCCCTTAAGTTTTCATGGTAGAGGTCTTTCACCTCCTTGAATAACTGTCTTTTGTTGTTGAAGGTTTTATGAATGGGATTATTTTTCTTGATTATCTTTGGTCAATTCTTAGTATATAGAAAAGCTACTAGTTTTTCCTGGCAGATGTTTTCTCATGGAGTCTTTAGGGTTTTCTAATTTACAAGTATGGGTAACTCAACTTCTCTGTGTCCCCTGTATTTCTTTTTGCTCTAGTTAAGATGTCTAAGTCTAGACTAAGACCAGACAGGTGGGGCACCCTTGCCTCATTTCTGATTTTAGAGGAAATGTCTTCTCCCCTTGGTGTGATATCTGTAGTGTGTGAGGGTATGACCCTGGACCTCTAGAATCAAGCATGAACAGATGGTGAACTTTGCCAAAGCCTTACTGCATGGAGATGCTCATCATGTGCTGAATTACTTATTTGCACATATTGAAGCAAATTTGCATCTGGAATGAAACCAACTTGGTCACGGTGTTGGGCACTCCTGTTGTATTAGAATCTGTGTTCAGGAGGGAACTGTTCTGTAGCTGCACCCTCATCTGCTTCACGGCAGGCAACACTGTTGTAGTGTGGTGGTGCTCTTCTGCTCTGGAGCAGGTCAGGCAGCGTGGTGGCCCTTCCTGAATGGTTTGGTAGAATCAAGCTATGAAACCATCCAGTTCTTGGCTTTTCTTTGTTGGGAAAATTTTTTGTTCTTTTTTAAATTAAAAAAAAAAAAACCTTTAATATTTTTATGTGTGAATGCATTACCTGCATGTATGTAAAGGCACCCATGTCATGTAATGCCCTCAGAGGTCAGAAGAGGGTGTTGGATCCCCTGAAACTGGAGTTACAGTTGTTAGCTGCCATGTACGTGCTGGGAACCATGGCGGAGTCCTCTGCAGGAGCAGCCAGTGCTCTTAGCTGCTGAGCCATCTCTGCAGCCCACTTGAACACATTTAAACTTGCTTTTGTTGGTATCTGTGATATGAGGTCGGGGGGCTAAAACATGGCTGTGTGCAGACCAGAGGGCAACTCGTGGGGTCTCCTTTCACCTTTACATGGAATCCAGAGCTTGAACATAGTTCATTAGGTTTGTTCACAGGATGAACCACCTCACCAGCCCCAGGCAGACTGCTAGGTTGTGAACAGATCTGCTTAAATCTATGCCCCCTTAATCCTTGTAGATTACGCATGGTAAATCCACTTCTAGTTTTAGAGATAAAAATTGGTTTTAAAGTTTCCTCTACTCCGGGGCGTGGTGGCGCACGCCTTTAATCCTAGCACTTGGGAGGCAGAGGCAGGCGGATCTTTGTGAGTTCAAGGCCAGCCTGGTCTACAGAGCGAGTTCCAGGACAGCTGGGGCTACAGGGAGACCCTGTTTCGAAAAGACCAAAAAACCGGGTGTGGTGGCGCACACCTTTAATCCTAGCACTTGGGAGGCAGAGGCAGGCGGATCTTTGTGAGTTCAAGGCCAGCCTGGTCTACAGAGCGAGTTCCAGGACAGCTGGGGCTACAGGGAGACCCTGTTTCGAAAAGACCAAAAAAAAAAAAAGTTTCTTCTAATACTTACCTGGATTTCACTGGAACCTGTTCTAACACTCCCTTTTCATCTCTTTTAGTAGTGAGTCCTCTTTCTTTTGGTTATTTTGGCTAGGCAGTTGTCAACCTTTTTTTCAGAGAGAGCTAAATCTAGGCCAGGTGTGGTGGTGCACGCCATTAATCCCAGCACTTGGGAGCCAGAGGCAGGCAGATCTCTGTGAGTTCAACCCCAGCCTGGTCTACAAAGCAAGTTCCAGGCCAGCTGGGGCTACAGGGAGACCCTGCCTCAAAAATATCCCCCTCCCCCCAAAAAAGCCATCAGAGTTAACTGATTCTACACCTTAATGATTCTATTTCATCTCTTTGCCTCCACCATTACCACTCATTGCTGTCTGTTTTGCAATTTTTACATGTATATATGAGTGTGTCCACACGTGTGTAGAAGATATATGACCACCTTAGATGATGTTCATCTTGTTTTTGTTTTTTTGAATCCAGCTCTCACTGACATGGAACTTGACAACTAGACTAGGCTGACTAAGCAATGCCTGCCGTGGATTCTGCTCATAGCCAACACCGTACCTGGCCCTTTACCTTGTGCTCCAGAAGCCAGCTCAGGTCCTCAGGAGCCAGCTCATGTCCCCAGGCTTTTAGAGCAGCAAGTGACTAACCAACCCAAAGGTGTGGCCCACACTGGCTTGGAGCTAGTTCCTCGCCTACTCCGTTCTTTCTCTTCTGCATGGCCGGCTTTCCTCTTCACGTCCCAGATCATTCCCTCACTGCATGTCTACTTATCCCTGCCCCTCTGAGCTCACTAATCATTTGGTTTTTTTTTTTGAGACAGGGTCTCCCTGTAGCCACAGCTGTCCTGGAACTCACTACATAGACCAGGCTGGTCTTGAACGCACTGAGATCAGCCTGCCTCTGCCTCCCAAGTCCTGGGACTACAGGTGTGCACCACCATGCCCAGCTCTGGTTGGTTTTTAGGCAGGCTCTCCCTGCACTCCCAGCTGGCCTTGATCTGAGAGAGATCCATCTGCCTCTGCCTGTGCAAGTGCTGCGCCTGGCATTTAAGGTCAATTTTGCAATAGACTTCTGAGGGTTTTGCATGGTTTTCCCACTTCTGTGTCAGTGGTTTGTAGTCGAGGAGTTGATCTTTGGAGCAGGCATGCTTCCCCATGTTTCCTGTGTGGTTTTTTTTTTTTTAACATATTTTTATTTTATGTGCATGAGTGTTTTCTCTACATATATATAACTGCACCCATGTCCTGCAATCCCCAAAGAAGTCAGAAGAGGGTGTCAGATTCCCCGGAACTGGAGTTACGGCTGGTTGATAGCCACCATGTGGGTGGTGGGATCAGAACCCAGCTCCTCTTTTCTTTCTTTTTTGGTCTTTTTGAGACAGGACAGCTGGCCTGGAACTCACAGAGATCTACCTGCCTCTGCCTCCCTAAAAACGTACACCACCAGCCTGGCCTGAACCCAGGCCGTCTTGAAGAGCAGCCAGTGCTCTTAACCACTGAGCCATTTCTCCAGCCTCTCTCGTGGTTTCTGTTAGGAATTTCACATCTGTTGGTTTAAGTATCCTCCCATTTTACTTGAGCTTTATCAGTAGACAACCTTCTCTGGGAGGTTCTTACCCCACCCCCCCAGCAAACCTTACAGGGCATAGAAAGACACTTAAAATCAATTAAAGCAGGGGCTGGAGAGATGACTCAGCAGTTAAGGGCACTGACTGCTCTTGCAGAAGATCCAAGTTGTTTCCAGCACCCACATGGCAGCTAACAACCATCTGTAACTCCAGTTCTATGGGATCTGACACCCTCTTCTGATCTCCAGGAACACTGTACAACATGGGTGCTCACACACATACACAAAGTGAAACTTAAGACACATGTGAACAATAAACAAGTGAGTAAAAGGTTGGAGAAGTATGCACCAATGAAAAGGAAGCAGGGAACAGTCTGAAGGGAAGAGAGCAAGAGGCTCAGCAGACGCCAGGGACGCTGACCCGGCAAGAAAAGCTCTAACCAATTAGATAATGCAAATAAAGCAAAGGAAGTATAAGATAAAGTCAGACTTTCTTAAAAGAAAGTGGACTGCAGAGATAGCCTGTGCTAAAAGCACATACTGTTCCTGCAGAAGATGTGAGTTCAGATCCCAGCACAACAGGCAGCTCCAACTACATGTACCTCCAACTACATGTACCTCTGACCCGTGGGGGCCCAGGAGAGGCGGATGTGCTGGAGGGTCAGCTGCACTCCTGTCTCCGTGGTTTGTGCTAGCGGCAAGCCTATACCGGACAAGTGGCTCATCCCCACCCGAGTTCCCTTTCCTGTGCCAGCTTTTCTTTCACCAGGATCCTTGTTGGCCACACAGAGCTCTGCAGCCTCTGGGCTGGGCATGCTCTTCCACCATCCCCAAGACAGCCTGTGTTCCACCTGAGGGGTGTCTCCCCAAGGGTGCAGGAGTGTAGCAGCCACCACAGCACTGGATGACGCAGCACCGTATGCACAGACTTGTCTGTCCATGCAGGATGGCCATGCTGGACAGACGCTAAAGCCACTGGGTCTCACAGTCCCAGCACTCTGGCAGACTTGTGGCAGGGGTGGCTCCGGGAGCCTGTCCATCTGCAGACCCCAGGCTCAGGAATGGCAAACTCCAGTCATCTTCTGTTGAGAGTCTGCACCCAGAACTGGAGGTGGCAGCCACGTCCCTGTACACCTCTCACTCCCATGCGCCGACGCTCTTCAACCTGTCAGCACCCAATGCTCCTACTTCCCACAGCAGTTTCCCAGGGTCTGTACTGGGCTCAGTTCAGGCTCTAATTTGTGAGAACTCCTTGTGACCAGTCAGAGCTTGCTCAGCCCGGGTGCTCCTTTGCACAGCTGACTCGTCCCGCTGTGGGGGAAGGGGTGCCCGGCTTACCTGGGTGGTCTCCCACTGTGGGGGAAGGGGTGCCTGGGTTACCTGGGTCTGTGTCCTACTGTGGGGGAAGGGGTGCCCGGCTTCCCTGGGCAGTGTCCCACTGTGGGGGAAGGGGTGCCCGGCTTACCTGGGTGGTGTCCCACTGTGGGGGAAGGGGTGCCCGGCTTACCTGGGTCTGTGTCACACTGTGGGGGAAGGGGTGCCCGGTTTACCTGGGTCTGTCTCCCACTGTGGGGGAAGGGGTGCCCGGCTTCCCTGGGCCATGTCTCCGGCTTCCCTGGGCCATGTCTCCGGCTTCCCTAGGCCGTGTCTCCGGCTTCCCTGGGCCGTGTCTCTGGCTTCCCTCCTTGCCCTCTCCTGCTGCTCCGAGCCCCCAGCTGTCCTTGAGCTCCTTTGTGGGTTACTGAACTTCTTCTCTTTACAAGAGTCTGTCTTTTTTAAATTTACTTATGTGTATAATGTTTTGCTTGCATGTATGTATGTGCAACCACGCTGAATCTCCTTCAACTGTAGCTACAGACCATTGTAATTCACACTGTGGATGCTGGGCACTGAACCCAGGCCCTCTGCAAGAGCTGCTAGTGCTCATTCTCTCCAGCCCCAACTTGTTTGTTGTTGTTTTCTTCTTCTCTGACGTGTCACTTTGGAGGCAGCTTCCAGTCACCATTTTTTTTTTTATTCTTTATGTGTATGAATGTACTGTCTGCATACAGGTCCGTGCACCTGTGTCATGCAATGCCTTGGAGGTCAGAAGAGGGTGTCGGATTCCCCTGGAACTGGATTTAAAGACGGCTCTCGGGGCTGGAGAGATAGCCTAGCGGTTAAGAGCACCGACGCTCTTGCAGAGGACCCGGGTTCGATCCCCAGCACCCACATGGCGGCTAAAACCGTCTGTAACTCCAATTCCAGGAGAACTCCAGTTCCAGGGGAATCCGAGACCCTCTTCTGACCTCCGCGGCATCGCACGACACGGGTGCGCAGACCTGCATGCAGACAATACATTCATACACATAAAAATAAATAAATAAAAAAAAATAAATAAATAAAGACGGCTCTCAGCCACCATGTAGGTGCTGGGAATCGAACCCGGGTCCTCTGCAAGAGCAGTCGGCACTCCTAACCACTAGGCCATCTCTCCACCCCCCAGTCACCATCTTACCCAAAGCAATGAACCTGCTGAATCATTCTGTCCAGCTCGCTACATAGACTCAACACTGGGCCATTCTCACACATCACTATAGGCCATTTAGTTTTGTTCTGTTTTTTGTTTCTGCTTTTAAAGTACACTTGAGGCCGGGCGTGGTGGCGCACGCCTTTAGTCCTAGCACTTGGGAGGCAGAGGCAGGCGGATCTTTGTAAGTTCAAGGCCAGCATGGTCTACAGAGTGAGTTCCAGGACAGCTGGGCCTACAGGGAGACCCGGTCTCGAAAAGACCAAAAACAAAAAAAGTCCACTGGAGGCTGGAGAGCTGGCTCAGCAGTTAAGGGCATGGCTGCTCTTGCAGAGGACCTGGGTTTGGTTCCCAGCACTCACATGGTGGCTAACAACTGTCTGTACCTCCAGTTCCAGGGGATCTGATACCTTCTTCTGAGCTCCGAGGGCACTCATGACATGGGTGCACTTACACACAGGCAATGCACTCATACACATAAAAAAATTAAAATAAATTCATACCCACTGAGTGTTCATGTGACCAAAGAACTTCAGTTTAGGTCAACTAATCCAAACTTTATCACTTTATCCTTGCAATTTTTTTCTTACTAACTTCTATTTATAGAATACTGTGTGGCAGCTCTCATGATTCAACCAAACCCAACTGGCCAACCTTAGTGACTGTCGCTGGGAGGCGCTCACAGGGTGCAGAGTCCAGTCAGATCTGAGCACACACACACAGAGGTATAATTTCTTTTCCCCAAAACAAAACACCCCAAAACAGAACAAAAACAAACTCCAGCCCTTCCCTGAGTGATCTAGATGACTTGGTCTGGAGCTCTGAAGGCAAGCTGGGCAACACGGTAAGAACTTTTAAACAAACAAACAAACAAACAGCCTGGTGGCGGACCTCTGGGAGTTCAAGGCCAGCCTGCCTGGTCTACACAGTTCCAGGCCAACTGGGCTACAGAGAGACCCTGTCTCAAAAGACCAAAACAAAACAACCCCCCCTCCACAAAACACACACACACACACACACACACACACACACACACACACACACACATACACACACACACACAAAAAAAAAAACCCAAAAACCCTTTCCCCCATCTTAGCTGTTTCTGTTGAATAACCTAAAAATAAATAAATAAATAAAAAAGTATGTATTGCCTGCATGCATGTGCACCTGTGTCATGCAGTGCCCGAGGACATCAGAAAAGGGAATCAGATCCCCTAAAACTGGAGTTACAGATGGTTGTTAACTGCCATGTGTGTGCTGGGAACTGAACGCAGATCCTCTGCAAGAGAATCCAGTGCTTTTAACTGCTGAGCCATCTCCCAACTCCTGTTGAATAACTTAAAAAAAAATTTTAATTCACTTATTTAATGTGTATGAGTGTATGTAAGTCCATGATGTGTGTGCAATGCCCAGAGGCCAGAAGAGGGTGTTGAGGCCCCTGGAACTGGACTTCAGACAGTTCTGAGCCACCAGGTGGGTGCTGGGAACCAAATCCTGGTCATCTATAAGAGTGGTCACTGTTTTTAACCACTGAGCCATCTTTCAAGCTGCATGTGTTGCATACATTTTACCCTACCTTATCTATTTCCTACCATTTAAGTTTCATTCTATTAGGCATTTGTTAAGTGATAACATTATTATAAAGTTAAATATTGTAATTATAGGGCCAGATATGGTAGTATACATCCTTAAGCCCAGCACTCAGGAGGCAGGGGCAGGGAGACCTCTGTGAGTTTTAGGCCAGCTAGGGCTATGTAGTGAGACCCTGCCTCCCAAAAAATTGAACAGATGGTTTAAACCACAGTCTCCTTTTGAAACAGTCTTACTGGTCTGGTTTAAACCCTCTTTTTTTGGGGGGGGGGGTATTTTTGAGACAGGGTCTCCTTTTAGTCCCAGCTGGCCTGGAACTCACTCTGTAGACCAGGCTGGCCTTGAACTCACAGAGATTCGCTTGCCTCTGCCTCCCAAGTGCTAGGATTAAAGGCATTGCGCCACCACGCCTGGCTAAACCCTCTTTTAAAGCAAAGTGATGAACTGTTTTTGTACGACAGAGTTATGAGTGAAGGTTCTCTACACAAGTTCTAGCAAATTCATTAAAAGGAAAAAACCAAACCAGGATTAAAAGAAAACATTTATTGAATCAAAATCAATACTTTCTTTTTAATATCTACAAGCCAACACTGAACTCACTTTATTCAAGAATGAACACAATGTACAAAAAAGTATGCTTATATTATAAAAATATGTCAATTCTATTTTCTGGATGCTGAGCAGAAGTCATTTGAAACAGGGCAGGGGAGAGCTGCTCTCCATAACGAACCGCTGACGTAGTAACTAGAGTAAAACAAGGACTCAGGACTCTCCGGGCCCACCCCACAGCTGCACCCAGCACCCCACGCTGCCAGCACCACCCCACAGCTGCACCCAGACTCCACGCTGCCGGCACCACCCCACAGCTGCACCCAGCACCCCACGCTGCCGGCACCACCCCACAGCTGCACCCAGCACCCCACGCTGCCGGCACCACCCCACAGCTGCACCCAGCACTCCACGCTGCCGGCACCACCCCACAGCTGCACCCAGCACTCCACGCTGCCGGCACCACCCCATAGCTGCAATAGGGGAGCTCCCTGCAGCCGGCACACTGCTGCTACCACGATCCCTGTGCTGAAATCTGTTTCCCTTGCTCACCAGTTGTTAGTATCTATTTCAACACAGTGTTAACAATATAGTGAATTCTGAGTACAAAAATCCATGTAAAAATGAGATGTGTTACTGAGGAACCAATGAGCTCGAGGTACGCGGTCCCACTGAGGGAGTGGGGAGGCTGCTCCTGGCACACTGGTCAGCATTCAGAAGCCTCATAAACCTATGTGCAAGACTCATCTTTGCAATTTTTTCTTGATTTTACTGGGACCTACTGTGGCCAGTAATTTGGTGTCAGTGCTGAGCTGTCAGAGGCTCTGGGAGCCTGCGGCTTACCAAGTAAGACAGGCTCCAACACTGGCTGGCCTTGGAGCAGCAGAAAGACCACCTGGGAGAGGGCGCAGTGGCTCCCTGTACTGTTCCTATTTTAAAAGTCAAATCCAGCAGTGCTTTAATGCCAAGAAATGGAGTCTGTGAGAAAGTGCTGCATGCAGGGATGTCCCCACAGGAGTCGGACCCTGCCAAGATGCCAGAATGCAGTGTCCACAGGGTGAACTATAGACAAGAGGAACGGCACACTCTTCCTGACAGATTCTCCTTGTACTTCTTATTGATTCCTATGAATGTTAAGAATCGTAAAAGCAAAGGATCAAGATCCAGTGTCCCTCTGCTCATAAATTACATTCAGAGCGGGAGGAGAAAGGTTGTCATGTTTGGCCTAGGTCAGCGTGGCATCTCTGCAGTTAACTTTCTCAAGGAGGGAGGAGATAAAGATGGAAGAGTTAATAATCAGGGCTTCTTCAGGCAATGGTCGTGCCGCCTACAGCTTCTAATTTTAATTAAGTCCCAGTTGATAGATGAACGCTAATCGATCAAGGCATTTCAGTAGGGCTGAGACAGATGGGCAACATGAGCCTCAGACTCTGGCTCACTGCGCACTCATGGGAAGGGACATGCACAACTGTCTGTGAACAAATGAACCTGAGCAAAGGCTTCTACCAGCCGGCAAAAAGTCACTGTGTGGCAGATTCACTGGTGGCGGATCACCAGCTGCTCTTGGCAACTGCCACGGCCTCCATGACTGGACACCGGAGGCCCAGGAATCTGCAAGTAACAACTAGTAGCAGAGGCCAGTTGATCACCCACCAGTGGAAACCAGATACCACGCAAAACCAGTAACAAGACAGGGACAGAAAGATGAAGAGATGACAAGATGAAGGTGCTGAGGAACTGCAACACTCAGACACACAGGCTACCTGCTCACAACCACAGGTCCGCACTTTCAAATAAATACACCAAACATTTACAACCAAGCCAATGCGTTATGGATGAAGCTGTTCTGTTGTCCCGATCTAATCAAATAGAACAAAAAGCAGTGCTTCTAAAATACTCTACAAAGTTATCTTTTTCTGTGAAACTGAGGTGACTTGGTGCCACAGCAAAACTTTTTCTAAAAATTAGCAGCAGTACCTCAGTGCACAGCAGCCCAGAAAAGTCCATTTCCAGCATCCCACGGCTCCCATCGAAGCCACACCATGGACGTGCAGAGGTGTGCTCTGCTCAAGTTCCAACAAGTAAAATCATTGTGCTGTGGGTCTCACACCTTCCAAATGTACAACGCAGTGACAGGAATTATAGGTCTTACCAGTAAATCATAAGGCAGAGGGCTGGAGGATAAAGAAAAGGCTTAAAATGGGAAAACTGCAAAGTAGTACTAGCATTCGCAAAGAGATCATGCTGAAATCAGATCCACATCAATTAGACATTGAAAATTCAGCTACAATCCAAAGAACTCTGTCCGAGAGTCCAAAGGCATGCATGCCAGCTGAAGAGACGGCAGGGGCTGACGCTGACGCCCTCGGAGCAGGAGCGTCTCGCTGGAGTCACAGGGTGGACAGGCTGCCGCCACGCTTCACTTTTGTAATTAAAAAGAAATCCAATCACAAGACAAAAAAAATTATAGAACAATGGACAGAGAAAATATAGGAATTCACAATGACCTACAAAACCAAAAGAAAAATTCAAATTATTTTTACTTTCAGGGTCCATCTTTCTTAAAAGCATCTTTTTCATTAGAAAAGCTTATAATGAAATACTGAAATTACTCCTCATGAGGTCTCGATGCCCACAGTACCAACACTTGATCTGACTCCTGTAAGAAGGACAAAAACAGCTGCGAGTCAACGCCGCCTCCCAGCCCACTGCTTTAACGTTCATCTAGAGTGAAGTGCCCCAGGTCTGCCACTCCGAATTTGGAAAGGCAATCTGAAAACACATGTACTTTTTCAGCCCAAGACCTAACTAGCACTGTTAGCTAACCCAGAGGTGCTGCCTGCAGAGTACTCACACTGTCGGTGCCAGGGCTATCCTGCCTTCGTGTCCACAAGCTGCATCTGCACGTTGGCAGACATCCCACCTCCGTAGCCTCCTTTGGATTGCATCTGGTTCTGAATGGAACTAACCTAGACAAGACAGAGAGACAAGAGTATGAATTGGGAGCCAGGGCAGGGCAACCACAAGACCCAGTGGTTCAGCTTGGCTGCTTCCCTCCAAAGGGTGCTTCTGTAGAAAAACCACACTTTTAAAAAATATTATGAGTGTATTGCCTGCATGTATGTTGGTGCACCCGTGTCATGTAGTGCTCATGGAGGCCAGAAGAGGGCACTGGATCCCCTGGAACTGGAGTTACAAAGGGTTAAACCATCATGTGGGTGCTGGGAACTGAACCCAGGTCCTCTGCAAGAGCAGCCAGTGCTCTTAACTGCTGAGCCAGCTCTCCAGCCCCACAAACCAGTTTGTTCATTTATTTATTATTTTTTATGTGTATGAATGTACTGTCTGCATGTAGGTTGGTGTACCCATGTCGTGCAATGCCGCGGAGGTCAGAAGATGGCATCAGATTCCCCTGGAACTGGAGTTAAAGACGGTTCTCAGCCGCCATGTGGGTGTTGGGAATCGAACCTGGGTCCTCTGCAAGAGCAGTCAGTGCTCTTAACCACTGAGCCATCTCTCCAGCCCACAAACCAGGTTTTTGTTGTGTTTTGTTTTGTTTTGGTCTTTTTGAGACAGGGTCTCCCTGTAGCCCCAGCTGTCCTGGAACTCACTCTGTAGACCAGGCTGGCCTTGAACTCACAGAGTTCTTCCTTACTCTGCTGAAATAAATGCACATATATTTCTTTGCAAGATGTGGTATGACCCTCCGCTTGTCACTGTCAATCCCAGTTCCTGTAAACACTTTGGCAACAGAGAGTAAGGCCACACTGCTGAGAAGAGGAGCCTATTTGGGAAGTCTGGAGGTGATGCTGGGTGATGAGTCAGAGAAGCCAAGCCTGGTGGAGGTGTGTATGAGAGACAGTAGGGCCGTGATCATGAATCTGCTTAATGAATGCTGCTGAGTACTTGCTGGACATAAAGCAAGCATGAGCCCTTCTCACTGGGGATCTAAAGTCAGTATGTATGCTAAGTAAATTTTTGGAATAGCAGACTTTAATGTGCTTGGCAGAAAAGAGCATAGCAATAGCACAGCTTATTCAGATATAAAATGCCTAAAGTGAGAAAGTCTTTTAGGACCCATTTTCATAGATTCAAGAAATTGACTTCCATGGAGAGACATCACAAACAGCGCCACTGTGGGATCTGTGTTCATAATCAAACAACTACATCAGACAAAGGTATAACAAAGCCTTTATAGCCCAACCTGTGTGGGTTGTCTTGGTGTTTTTGTTGTTTGTTTGTTTGTTTGTTTGTTTGTTTGAGAAAAGGTCTTGCTATGTAGCCCTTGGCTGTCTTTGAAGTCACAGAGCTCCATCTGCCCCTGCCCAATGCACAAGGCCTAAGTGTTTAAGGTCTGTGGGAAGGCATGCACAGTTAATAAGTCTGAGGCAGCCAGCACTGACATGAATCCAGACTCACTCCTCTCTGTAGTGACCAGCCTCACACAGGCCTGTGTGGTGACAATTTCCTGAGACACATGCTTGCTTCTCTACGTAGTCAAGGCTGATTTAGAAACAAGAATATGATCTTTGTATTTTTATACTGTGCACTTATATAATGCCATGAACAAAAAGTTATGTCTCCTCCAAAAGAATTCTGCAGTGTCAGACTAAAGGATCCAGACTTCCTAACAGACGCTCTCCGGTGCACACTGCACCACTGTGGCTGTGGAGTTTTAAAACAAGAGGGCTACATTATTCAGGCAGCAGAGCTTTCTGGAAAGTTCACATCTTACCAGATATGATGGCCATGCCCTTACTTCAAGCACTGTGAAGATCAGGAACTGAAGGCCAAGCTACACAGTGATGTCCAATCAATGAAAAGGAAAGCGGTAAAGAAGGCTTATCCACAGGAAGCTTGTCCCTAGGGCCAGATGCTCAATTCTCAGACTATTCTTTTTTTTTTTTGTCTTTTCGAGACAGGGTCTCCCTGTAGCCCCAGCTGTCCTGGAACTCACTCTGTACACCAGGCTGGCCTTGAACTCACAAAGATCTGCCAGCCTCTGCCTCCCAAGTGCTAGGATTAAAGGCATGCCCCACCACGCCTGGCCAGACTATTCTCTTGATAAACCACATATTCATAGTTTGCCATATTTCCCGTTCTTGTACTGGAAAACACAATTTTTCTCACAGGTCTAACCAAGTGAGAACTACCAGCAATAACGTCTAGAAACCTCCTAATGGATCTTCCTAGCAGCAAGAACTCTGTATTGGGTGGGAGGGCTACTTTAGGAACAGACACCAAATTCATCCATGAAATCACTACCTCCAAAGGACACAATGGTTCTAAACACCAAAATCCTTCAGTCCTACAGAAGCCTGCAGGGCAGAACTTGCCACAGCTGCTGCCCAATGAATGCTGTGCCTGAGCGGGAGGTTCCATGGGGCAGAAGCTCTGTCCCAGCATTCCAGCAGGAATTATAAACGTTCTAAAGCCGGATGTGGTGGAGCACGCTCTTAATCCTAGCACTTGGGAGGCAGAGGAGGGTGGATCCCTGTAAGTTCAAGGCCAGCCTGGTCTACATAGTGAGTTCCAGGACAGCCAGAGCTATAGGGAGACCTTGTCTCAAAAAGACCAAAAAATAAAAATTCTAAACTGTGAAAAATGACAAGAAAGGTTATTCACCATGAGCTAAAACTTAATCTTCCCAATACAGTGACAGTTTTTTTTTTTTTTAATTTATTTCTGTATGTGTATCAATGTACTGTCTGCATGCAGGTCTGTGCACCCGTGTCGTGCAATGCCGCGGAGGTCAGAAGAGGGTCTCGGATTCCCCTGGAGCTGTTGTTTTCCTGGAATTGGAGTTTCAGACGGCTCTCGGCCGCCATGTGGGTGCTGGGGATCGAACCCGGGTCCTCTGTAAGAGCGGTCGGCGCTCTTAACCGCTAGGCCATCTCTCCAGCCCTACAGTGACAGTTTTTAAAACCTTAAGAGATAACTTAGGTAATAACAGCAAAGCATTCACAGAGCTCTAGGCCAGCTTGGTCCACAGTTAGAACCTGTCTCGGAGGGCTGAGAAGGTGGGGCGGTTCTGTACCATGCTGCCTTCCACTGGTTAAGGCCTCCAACAGTGAAGGGCTGCCCAAGCAGAGGATGCCCCTCTCTACCATCCTTGGAGGGGCAGCACTGTGCTGGCCAACATGGGGGAAAAAAAAACCTGTCTCAAAAACAGGGGAGGGGATCAGAAGTGGTAAAGAACACATTTACTGATGAGAAGGATCAGTGGGAACCATGCATTCTACTTAAGTAGATTGTAGGAACCACATTAATCAAAGCAGCAGGCCATCCAGTCTTTTCATCCCCTGTAGATCCAAGAAACACCACATGGTGTCAGCATTGCGAACCCTTGGGCTCTAGAGCAGTCAGATGAAACAAGTCTCTGGACTGAAAACAGAAGATGCTTACCTAGGGCTGGAAACAAACAAGTCTGCGACCCAGGATGTCACCCACCTACTGTAAAAAGGTCCGCGACCCAGGATGTCACTCACCTACTGTAAACAGGTCCGTGACCCAGGATGTCAACCACCTACTGTAAACAGGTCCGCGACCCAGGATGTCACCCACCTACTGTAAACAGGTCTGCGACCCGCGATGTCACCACCTACTGTAAACAGGTCCGAGACCCAGGATGTCACCACCTATCGTAAACAGGTCTGATACCCAGGATGTCACCCACCTACTGTAAACAGGTCCGCGACCCAGGATGTCACCACCTATCGTAAACAGGTCCGCGACCCAGGATGTCACCACCTATCGTAAACAGGTCCGAGACCCAGGATGTCACCCACCTACTGTAAACAGGTCCGCGACCCAGGATGTCACCCACCTACTGTAAACAGGTCCGCGACCCAGGATGTCACCCACCTACTGTAAACAGGTCCGCGACCCAGGATGTCACCCACCTACTGTAAACAGGTCCGCGACCCAGGATGTCACCCACCTACTGTAAACAGGTCCGCGACCCAGGATGTCACCCACCTACTGTAAACAGGTCCGCGACCCAGGATGTCACCCACCTACTGTAAACAGGTCCGCGACCCAGGATGTCACCCACCTACTGTAAACAGGTCCGCGACCCAGGATGTCACCCACCTACTGTAAACAGGTCCGCGACCCAGGATGTCACCCACCTACTGTAAACAGGTCCGCGACCCAGGATGTCACCCACCTACTGTAAACAGGTCCGCGACCCAGGATGTCACCACCTACTGTAAACAGGTCCGCGCCCCAGGATGTCACCACCTATCGTAAACAGGTCTATGACCCAGGATGTCACCACCTATCATAAAGGGCCTGTTCTCTGGTTAAGTCCTCTGCTACCAGTGTCCACTCAGTCTGAATACAATGAATCACAACTCTGCTCATACAACAGCTCCAGTGCTCTGGCACCCTGGGAACCACTGGAACGTCCATTCACCGTCCTTCCGGAACTCTCCGAGGAGCACACAGAGGCCGGCTGGGGAAAAGCCTCTCTGCTTCCCCTCACACACTGCTTCTGGTTTTCTCAAAGATAGATACTAAATAAAACCTGTTCTGACCTGTATTAAAGTCTCCACAGAGACCACAGGTTCTTCTTCCTATTTCTAGTACTTACTATCCCACCACCAAATAAGAAAAACGTGTGCTGCCTTGTAGGGACGTGTGCGAAGTCCACCCCTCTGCTGAGAGCTAGGGGACTTAACTACAGGAGACACACCACAAGCCCGGGACATCGTTTTTATTATTTTTTGTTGTTGTTGTTCATTTCTTTTGTTCTTTTTTCTCCTTTCATATGGAACGCTTCACAAATTTGCGTGTCATTCTTACACAGGGGCCATACTAATCTCTGTATTGTTCCAATTTTAGTATATGTGCTGCCGAAGCTAGCACACATACAGACATCTTAACTACAGGGAACACACCACAAGCCCGGGGACATCTTCAGGTATGGATGACACTAGAGAATAGGTACAATAAACATGTATGTGGAGCTGGA
The DNA here is from genome assembly GCA_009823505.1 of Rhizomys pruinosus. Classification (NCBI taxonomy): domain Eukaryota; kingdom Metazoa; phylum Chordata; class Mammalia; order Rodentia; family Spalacidae; genus Rhizomys; species Rhizomys pruinosus. The sequence continues at coordinate 457,409 of VZQC01006820.1, forward strand.
GAGATGGCCTGGTGGTTAAGAGGACTTTCTGTCTCCTTCAGGGGACAAAGTTCAGTTCTCAAGTGCTCACAACTACCTATATCACATATCAAGTGCTCACAACTACCTATATCACATATCAAGTGCTCACAACTACCTATAACTCCAGCTCCATAGTACCCACCCCCAACACAAAGACTTTCAGATAAAAACTTATGTAGAAGACTGAAGAGATGGCTCAGGGGTTAAGAGCACTGGCTGCTCTTACAGAGGACCCTGGTTCAATTCCAATACCCACATGGTGGCTAACAACTAGCTAACTGTAAACTCCAGTTCCAGGGGAATTAAATGCTCTCTTCTGACCTCGTCAGGCACTGCACAATATGGACGCACTTACATACATGCAGGCAATACACTTATACACATAAAATAAATAAAAACTTATGTGGAAGGCACTTAATAAGAGACTACATATTAAAAAGCTAGCCTCAGGGCTGGAGAGATGGCCTAGCAGTTAAGAGTGCTGACCGCTCTTGCAGAGGACCTGAGTTTGATCCCCAGCACCCACATGGCCTAAGAACCGTTTTTAACTCCAGTTCCAGAGGAATCCAACACCCTCTTCTGACCTCCTTGGCATTGCACGACATGGGTGCACAGACTTACATGCAGACAGTACATGCATACACATAAAAAATAAAATTTTAAAAAATATTTAAAAAGCTAGCCTCACTGTGCATGGTGACACACTCCTTTAATCCCAGCACTCAGGAGGCAGAGGCAGGTGGATCTCTGAGTTCAAAGCCAGCCTGGTCTACATAGTGAGTTCCAGGACATCTGGGGCTGCAAACAGACCCTGTCTCAAAGAAGCCCCCCTCCCCCAAAAAAGGTAGTCTCTAGCCAGGCATAGTGGCACTTTAAGGCACTTGCCTTTAATCCCCACACTTGGGGGGGTGGGGGTGGCAGAGGCAGACAGATCTCTGTGAGTTCAAGGCCAGCCTTATCTATATAGTTCCAGGCCAGCTGGGGCTACAGAGAAAGACCCTGTCCCTCCTGCCCCCCCCAAAAAAAAGGCTACCCTCCAAGGCCCACTGGTGGGAGGAGTGCAATCAGGAGGGTACTAATCTGCTCCAAATTCAAATCTTTCCACATTTTAAAGTAATTAAGGAAAGGGCAGCTATGAAGACTGCAGTACAAAAAACTTAACCTGGCAAACTAAAATACAGATGTTTTTCTTCTCATTAATTTTCTTCTCTGTTATACCCATGTTATATGTGGTTGTACCTCCTATAAAATGCTGTGATTTTGGCCAAAATACCACATCTTCTCATGTACTTTCTTTTTTTTTTTTTGGTCTTTTCGAGACAGGGTCTCCCTGTAGCCCCAGCTGTCCTGGAACTCACTCTGGAGACCAGGCTGGCCTTGAACTCACAAAGATCCGCCTGCTTCTGCCTCCCAAGTGCTAGGATTAAAGGCGTGCGCCACCACGCCCGGCTTCTCATGTACTTCAATCACCTGTATTCTATTTAACATCACATTACCATACCGTGAACTGAGTAAATAGCTGCTAGATTACGTATCTGGGGAGTAGCGAGGAGAAAAGCTTGCATCTGTTCTGTAGAGTTGCAACATTTTCCCCAAATATTTTCAATCTGTGACCAGCCAGATCTAACACCATTTGGTGTGATGTCATTAACAAATGTAAGAAAATGAACAGTATAAAAATCAGAACCGTGTCCCAGGCCAGCATCCATGCTCCACCAACATACTCACTGAATTCATCCCACTAAACAAGTCTCCAGATCCCACGTGAGCCGTGTGCACAAAGTTGGTTGGCTCTCCAATCATGCTTCGGTCAATCCGTCGTCGTCTTTTCTAAAATACAAGAAATAACATGTGGTGGAAACTGTCTTATGAACACAAGAACTTACTCTGATGAAGTCTTCTTTTGGGGGTCCTTACTCAATAAATGACTTAATATAATTATCTCTTATGAAATCCCCAAATACAAAACAATATTAAAGCAATTATTCTAGCTTTGGCCATCTGTAAGTTTGTATAATAACCATTTAAGTGTTTCTTTTTCCACACCAGATAGCAAACAATCTAACAAGGCTTGAGAGCCACAGCTCAACACAATGACCTAAAATCCCAACCATACAGCCAGGTGTGGTGGCGCACGCCTTTAATCCTAGCACTCCGGAGGCAGAGGCAGGCGGATCTTTGTGAGTTCAAGGCCAGCCTGGTCTACAGAGTAAGTTCCAGAACAGCTGGGGCTACAGGGAGACCCTGTCTCAAAAAGACCAAAACTAACTAAATAAATAAATCCCAACCATATCTTTAACTTTCCTTCTTTGAAACAATGAGACATCAAAATTCTACCAGATGAACCTCCTCATCACTCCATAAACATGGCTACCCTGCAAGTCCACCAACGTGAATCTGATCCCTAGAACCCATGGTGGAAAGAGCCAACTCCCAAAAGTTACTTTTTGACTTCCACACGCCCTCACACACAACAGTAACTTAAAAATTTAAAAACATAGAAAAAAGGATTCTGAAAGTTTTTACTAAAAAAATATAATAAGGGGCTGGAGAGATGGTTCAGAGCACTGGGTGCTCTTACAGAGGACCTGGGTTCCACATCCACCACCCACATGGCAACTAACAACCATCCACAACTCGTTTCAAGGGATCCAATGCCCTCTTCTGACCTCTGTGGGCACTGTACAACATGGGTGCACTCACATACATGCAGACAATATACTCACATACATGTTTTTTGTTTTTGTTTTGGTTTTTCTGAAACAGGGTCTCCCTGTAGCCCCAGCTGTCCTGGAACTCCCTCCGTAGACCAGGTTGGCCTTGAACTCACAAAGATCCATCTGCCTCTGCCTCCTGAGTGCTAGGATTAAAGGCGTGCACCACCAATGCTCGGGACTTTTTTTTTTTTTTTAAAGAAATAATATACCCTGGTAATAACATATATTATATACCCTGGTAAAAACATATATTATATACACTGGTAATCCCAGCACTGAGATTTGTTTTGAGACAGGGTCTCATGAAGCCTAGGCTGGCTGAATCCCTGACCCTCTGCCACCATCTCCCAAGTGCTGAGAATACAGATATTCATCACCATAACCAGTTGGAAATTCAGACGCTTCAAGAAACAAATGTTTTATCTTATTGAAAGAGTATATAGGATAAACACTGAAAAGTACTTAATACTCCACTAATACGTATAATTTTGCTTTATTTGTCAAAAATAACTTAAAAGTGAGACCTTCCCTGTTCTAGTTTGTCTTCCATTGCTATGACAAAACACTCTGACCGACACCAACTTGGGGAGGAAAGGGTTTATTCAGCTTACACCTCCTGGGTCACAGTTCATCACTCAGAGAGCCCAAGGCAAGAACTCCGGGCAGGAACCTGGAGGCAGGAGCTGAAGCACAGGCCATGGAGGAATGCTGTTCACTGGCTTGCTCTCCTGGCTCATGCCCAGCCCGCCTTCTTATACAGTATACAACAACCTGCCCAGGGTGGCACCACTCTTGTGGGCTGGGCCTTCCCACACTGCTCGACCATCAAGACAATACTCCACAGATGTGGCCACAGGCCAATCCAATGGAGCCAATTCCCCAACTGAGGCTCCGTCAACCCAGGTGTGTCAAGTTGACACTAAAGCTATCCAGCACAATTGACCCCTTGTCAACTTGACACACAAAACACATCACTATTAAACCATCACCTTTCCAGTTCTTATCGCCAATGTATGATGTTAACATTAATCACAACCTAAGACAGTACAACCTTAAAAACCCCACAGCCCTTAAAATGTCCAAATGCTTAAAAGTTCAGTCTAATTAAGTCTCTTAACTGTGGGCTGCTGTAAAATCCAAAACAAGTACCATCTTATTTCAAAGGGAAGAATCAGGCACTCTCAAACAAAACCTAAGTCCAGCAAAGTAGCTCAAGGCTGGACACCTGGGATTCACTCACAATCTTCTGGGCTCCAAACGGTCTTGGCAGCTCCCCCTCTCAATATTCTGCTGTCCGTGGCACACACAGCTCATCTCACAGGCCCAGGCCGACTCCATTCTACACCTACCGCTGCTCTCGGTGGTCGTCCCAGCGTACCAGCATCTCCAAAAAGCTGGGGTCGCTACTGAAACTGAGGCAGCACCTTCACCAATGGTCTCTTCTGACCTCTCCTGGTGCAAAGCCTCAGCTTCTCTCCATGACCCCTGCAATCCTGGGGTCTTCACAGCAACCGAGGTGCACTTCCACCAATGGTCTTTCCTGACCTCTCACAGTGCCAAGCCTCGGCTGCTCTCTGTGACCCCCTCAAATTTCAACACCGGAACCATATAGGAGACTCTTACACATTACCAAGTCCGGCTTCTGGCTCGAGATGGAGGCTCAGGCCCTTTCTGGGTCACAGCTTCTGTGTGCTGACCTTGAAGATATTCTCCCCAGAAGATTTCACCTCAGTGATGCTGGTCTCTTGTTACTTACAGCTGATTTTTCAGCCCCAGCTAACCAGCATCAATTGCCCCAGTACCACAAAAGTTTCACTTCAGGTTCTGGTCTCTTGTTACTTACAGCTGATTCTCCACAGCCCCAGCTGACCAGAACCCACAGATTACACAGTCCTGATGATCTCTGCTCTCCTTTGAAACTAGAAACTTCACAAGCCAGGCCTCCATCTTCTACAACTCCTTCAGCAAAACTGCTCCAAGCTCCACAGCAACAATCTTTAGGCATTCAATGATTTTCCCAGCCCAAAGTTCCAAACGCCTCCACAATCCTTCCCCAAAACACCAAGGTCAGGTCTGTCACAGCAATACCCCACTCTTCTGGTACCAATTTCTGTTCTAGTTTGTCTTCCATTGCTGTGACAAAACACTCTGACCGACGCCAACTTGGGGAGGAAAGGGTTTATTCAGCTCACATCTCCTGGGTCACAGTTCATCACTCGGGGAGCCCAAGGCAAGAACTCAGGGCAGGAACCTGGAGGCAGGAGCTGAAGCACAGGCCATGGAGGAATGTTGTTCACTGGCTTGCTCTCCTGGCTCATGCCCAGCCCGCCTTCTTATACAGTACACAACAACCTGCCCAGGGTGGCACCACTCTTGTGGGCTGGGCCCTCCCACACTGCTCGACCATCAAGACAATACTCCATAGATGTGGCCACAGGCCAATCCAATGGAGCCAATTCCCCAACTGAGGCTCCCTCAACCCAGGTGTGTCAAGTTGACACTAAAGCTATCCAGCACATTCCCCAAAGAAACCCACCAGAACAAAACCAGACCAGATGTGGTGGTACACATCTTTATTCCCAGCAGAGGCAGGAGGATCTCTGTGAGTTCAAAGCCAGCCTGGACTACATAGCAAATTCTAGGCAGGCCAACATTACAAAGTGATTTCCTGTCTCAAAAGACAAAAACAAAACAAAAATAACAAAACATATGTCAGACAAATGTAAAATTATCCTCATTGTTAGCAAAGAACATAGTGACCTGACCACCACGCTCTGACTCTGAACAAACCTCCAGCTCTCCTGACAAGCTGACTATATTTTGATATTACTTGGATTTTATCCAGTTATTTTCCCTGCCTGAATGAAAACTGTCATTCTACTATACTGTGGGGGAGGGGAAGGTGTAGTCTTAGTCCATTCACTGCACTGTGGTCTATTCTAGACAGGATTGATACCCTGTCCATACTCAGTGAGGCTGGGGCTTATTAATTTTGACAACATGGCTGGGCGTGGTGGCACACGCCTTTAATCCTAGCACTTGGGAGGCAAAGGCAGGCGGATCTTTGTGAGTTCAAGGCCAGTCTGGTCTACAGAGTGAGTTCCAGGTCAGCTGGGGCTACAGGGAGACCCTGTTTCGAAAAGACCCTCCCCCCAATTTTTTTTTTTTTACAACATGATATTTCTGAGACAGAGTCCTGCCTACAGCCCAGCTGGTCTGGAACCCACCTCCTCCTACCTCAACCTCATCTCCAGGATGCTGGAATAACAGGTTATATACCACCATCCCTGGATTGGGCAAGCACTTTTGGGTGAGTGCTTGACCATTTCCCAGTGAACAGCCACAGCTGGTATCCGTGGCTCTCACCAGAACTACAGTTGTATGTGCTGCTGTCTCCCTGTCATCTGAAATCTTCCCAGAGACAAAGGTCATCTCAGGATCAGCCCTGCGTCTCCCTTGACTCCTCAGACATAATTAAGAGAGGCCACTGTACAGCTGGGTCCTCAAACCAGCTCTGCGTAGCCGAGTCCACTTCCCCCCAAAAGCTGCAGCCTGCTTCCAAACGAAGGCAAGCAACAAACTTGTAGAAACATGGTACCTTAGGACATTTTTCCATGTCCACATCTATCAAAATATTGGCATTATCCTAATAACTCCTAGAATTTGACTGACAATCCCATGTGACAGCTGCTCAGGGTCAGAATGTGATTTTCTACAAACCCGCAGAAGCCAGTGTACACTGGCTTTACAGTCTTTGGGGTTTTATTACTGAAAAATGAAAGCCCAGAAGAGACTTGATGCCTTTCTTCTGAAATACTCATGCTCTTCTCAGAGCTCACTGTGGCACTGCCCCATCCGATTGAGGAGCTTTCTTTCCAATAATCCCATGTGGCACACAACAGCCCCTCTCTGTGCAACTACAGGATGATTCAATCCATGTGTTCAAGAATTCTTGCTGTTTCTAGGTCTGGCGTGGTCCACGCCTTTAATCCCAGCACCTGGGAGGCAGAGGCAGGCAGATGTGAGCTCAAGGCCAGCCTCATCTACACATCCAGTTCTAGGCCAGGTGGGGCTACAAGGAGACCCTGTCTTAAAAAAAAAGGCCAAAAAAAAAAAAAACTGTTTAAATTTATTGATAATTTCCAGTGTGTATACACTATACTTCGATTCTAGTCACCCTCTTCTCACCCCCCACTGACCCACACACGTTAGTGCTGCTTACCTAACTGGGTGGTGTATTTTACTGAATTTGGGTCATTTTCTACCTCCCCATTATTCTCTTATCCTCAACCTTATTTTTTTAAGATTTTATTTATTTTATGTGTGTGAGTGTACTACCTGCATGTAAGTGCACCCCACCCGTGTCAGGTAGTACCGCTGGAGGTCGGAAGTGGGTGTCAGATCCCCACTGGGAATCAAACCTGGGTCCTCTGAGCCATCTCTCCAGTCCCCTCCCCCGCCCCACAGACAGGATTGTAATGTAAGTGACATGAGTTGAAAGTGTATAATCTGAACAGTTTTGACAGAGGCCATGGAACCACCCCATCAAGTTAGTGAACACAGTTATCTCCCCGGAGGCCCCAGTATTTATCTCCTCAGAAGCCCCCCCCCATTTTCCCAGAGTCCTATGTCTCCCCCACTCCCCACATCAGTGGGCATTTTCCTAAATTTCTTGTAAATGGTGTCCTGCATTAGACGCTTTTAAAATGTGCTTTCAGGGGGCTGGAGAGATGGCTCAGCAGTTAAGAGCACTGACTGCTCTTGCAGAGGACCCAGGTTAAAGCCCAGAACCCACATGGTGGCTAACGAGCATCTGTAACTCCCAGTTTCAAGGGAGCAGGCACCCTCTTCTGACCTCCATGGGCTCTGCACAATGTGGGTGCACTTAACATACATGCAGGCAATATACTCATTCACATAAAGTAAAAGTAATAAGTATCAGCCAGGCGTGGTGGCGCACGCCTTTAATCCTAGCACTGGGAGGCAGAGGCAGGCGGATCTTTGTGAGTTCAAGGCCAGCCTGGTCTACAGAGTGAGTTCCAGGACAGCTGGGGCTACAGGGAGACCCTGTCTCGAAAAGACCAAAAAAAAGGAAAAATAAGGAATCAGTTCAAAACTTTTTTTTTTTTTTGGGTCTTTTCGAGACAGGTTCTCCCTGTAGCGCCAGCTGTCCTGGAACTCACTCTGTAGACCAGGCTGGCCTTGAACTCACAAAGATCGGCCTGCCTCTGCCTCCCAAGTGCTAGGATTAAAGGCGTGCGCCACCACGCCAGGCTCAAAACTTATTTTGCTGTGTGTATTATCACCTGTCATTATCTCAGAGAGCTCTGTAATGAAAAGGAATAAACCAATACTGGTACTTGCTGTCACAGTAATGAATCCCAAAATTCCTGAAAGAAAGCAGCTATTCTATCTATCATCTATCTATCTATCTATCTATCTATCTATCTGTCTGTCTGTCTGTCTGTCTGTCTATCTATCTATCTATCATCTATTGGTGTTTTTGAGACAGGGTCTCCCTGTAGCTCCAGCTGGCCTAGAGCTCTCTATGTAGACCAGGCTGGCCTTGAACTCACAGAGATCCACTTGCCTCTGCCTCCCGAGTGCTGGAATTAAAGGCGTGGGCCACCACACCCACCTTAAAGATGGTTCTTAGCTACCATCTGGGTGCTGGGAATCGAACCTGGGTCCTCTGCAAGAGCAGTTGGTGCTCTTAACCACTGAGCCATCTCCCCAGCTCCTGAAAGCAGGTATTTAAAGATACTTATTCCTTTTTTTTTTTTGGTCTTTTCGAGACAGGGTCTCCCTGTAGCCCCAGCTGTCCTGGAACTCTGTAGACCAGGCTGGCCTTGAAATCACAAAGATACTCATGCCTCTGCCTCCCGAGTGCTGGGATTAAAGGCATGCGCCCCACTATGTCCGGTAATATATTTTTATAGTTGGTGCATGGTAGCAAGTCCTTTGAAAATGACCATTTCAGGGCTGGAGAGATGGCCTAGCGGTTAAGAGCACCGACTGCTCTTGCAGAGGACCTGGGTTCAATCCCCAGCACCCACATGGCGGCTGAGAACTGTCTTTAACTCCAGTCCCAGGGGAATCCGACCCCCTCTTCTGACCTCCGCGGTACTGCAGGACACGGGTGCACAGACCTACATGCAGACAGTACATTCATACACATACGAAAATAAATAAAGATAAAATAAAAAAAGAAAACAACCATCTCATTCTCTTCCTCTGTCCACTTCCCCTTTAATAATGATTTTACCATGGTGTAATTATGCAGAAATTCCACAGGATGAGAGCCTAGTCGTCCCTCCTCTAACATAACTGCGTGTTTATGTACCTCTAGCCTTTGACCTTATGGAGACTAAAAAAATATTTTAGAGTATGAGAGGAATTATTTAGATGACTGGCAGTCTCAATAAAGTGGCCTGTACAGAATGAAGTGGGTTTCCAGGAAACACCATGACTCTGGCTACTGACAACAGTACACACAGTAGACCTGAGTGCACCCTGAGCAAGCTTCCTGTTTTTCTTTGCAGAGGCCTGACTCTGGAATTCCCCCTGTGTAGATAGTTTACATCTGTGTCTGCCTTGAATTTTCAATACTGCTTACCCCAACCAAGTGTGCTGTTCCTTAAATGTCCACTTTGTGCCTGAAAAATACTGTGTGGCAGGGGGAAGGTATCTTTGATCTTTTTTTGTGGGGGTGATGGGTAGGGTCCTGCTGTATAGCTCTGGGGGTGAAGGGTAGGGTAGGGTCCTGCTGTATAGCTCTGGCTGGCCTGGAACTTGCCATTCTCCTGACTTGGCCTCCTGAGTGCCCAGCACACCTGGCTTTGTATTTTGGGATATAACACTCAGAATCTCCATGTTTTTGCTCTGGGTCCCGCACTCTGAAGAGCTCGCACTTCAGCCTATGTCTGGTTCCCTCCTTCCCTTTTCTGGAGCTTACAGCACAGAAAACCTTTCTTTTTTTCTTTTCCTCCTCACTCTCTGGTTTTGTTTCATCCCTTTAATTGGATCTTTCCAACTAGAAATTAAGAATGAGGATGAAATCTCTCTGAGATAGGAACACTCAGCCTTTCCTCTCCTCTCACTACCTCCACTGCCCTGTCGCTCCCTGGGCTCCTCTAACTTGTCTTCTGCTCCCTTCCAGGGCTCCTTAGCACAGCCGGCTTGCTGACGCTGCTGACCTGGAGCCCAGACCTCGGTCCTCGCAGCTGCCCCTCTCCTGCCCACTGGCCCCCCTTTCCTGCCCACTGGAAGCGTCCCATGGTTTGCTCTCTTCCGCTCAGTCCTCTGTGTGATTTTTGTTCTAGGAAAGGTCACTAATGGGCTGAGTCCTACATCCACATCCGTCTTGTCCTCTTGGTTACTTGACTTGGGTCTTTGTCAGAATCTTTGGCCTCTTCCTACACCCGCCCCTCTTAAAGTGTTACCTCAAAGACCCACACAAACTCCTCCAACCTGGGCTCTCTGTTTAAACTCCCACCAGGCTACTCTCTATACTAAATGCCTCTTTGCCACTCCCTTCTTGCTGCCTTTAAATCCCGGCAGCTCTTTTCATCTTGATCATAATGACTAGTAATCCTCCTTCGGCCTCTTCTGGCTTGCTTTTCTCCTGTTGCTATCAGGGGTGTCCATTTAAAACCACTTGATGGTTGCATTGCTCGATTTTAAAACCCTTTTAGTTACTTCCCTTTGTTCTTGGGAGAACATCCAAGTGTTACTTTTCTTGTTGCTGTAACTAGACACCCAACAAGAAACAACTTAAGGAAGGTTTGCCTCCTACTTCATGGATATATAATCAGCATGGTATGGAAGGCATGGGAGTGGGTGGATCTGCATCTGGGGAAATCAGAAAGTAGAGAACAAGAAGCTGGACCCGGCTATAAGATCCACCTCACAGTTACCCACTTCCTGCACTAGGCCCTACCTCCTATAAGTGTCCCCAGCCTCCTAAACGACGCCACCAGTGAGGGTCGAACATTCAAACACAAGAGCCTGTGAGTTTCACCTTCAAACGGTCACACATCTGTGAGCCCTGTGCATTGTGTGTAGACCCTGTGATCTGGCCATGGACAGCCATGCACTTTGCAGCCTTAGGTAGGAGACTGAAAGCATCCACTTCATTTTTCAGAAATGAGGTTTGATCACGTGGCATGAAGGAGCCTTTCAGTACCAGGGTATGTATGACTGACTCTCAACTCAGTAGAGCTCAAGTTGAAAAATACTGTCTAAATTTAGTGGGCAATGCCTTTAATAGCAGCACTTGGGAGTAGGAGGCAGGTGGAGCTCTGTGAGTTCAAGGCCAGCTGGTGCTACAGGGAGACCCTGTCTCAAAGAGACTTAAAAAATAAAAATAAAAAAAAAAAAAAAAAAGA